>QEPC01000068.1:403804-441304 GCA_003113815.1 Sphenodon punctatus
GCACGTTGCGCCGCGTGGCCCCGCCCCCTCCCTGATTCCCCGCCGGGATCCCCGGCACGTCTGTTTGCCGTGCCTGGGTGATCCCGGCGGGGAATCTCTGGGTTGTTTTCGGGACGGGGCAAAGCCGCCCCATCACGTCTGAAAACACCCAATGTTCAAAAAGTTCAAAAGTGACACTAAAGGCGTGATGTAAGTAAGAATCCTGTACGCTAATTTAAGATTCCCATGGAGCTATGTGCATCCAGTGGACCAAACCTTTTCCCTGCGTGACTCCCTGAGACTTAAATATTGTCCTGTGGCCCCAAACATCAACAAAGTTATTCAAAGCATCTCCAATATTTGTTGGGATCATGACCCATCTACAGATGGCCCAACCTCACTTTGGGGTTCTAGTCCTCATTTTGAGAACCTCTGCATTATTATTATTATTATTATTATTATTATTAATAACAAACATTTATATAGCGCCAGCAGTGTACCTGGCACTTTACTAGATTCAGGTATAAGAAAGCCTCCTAGTCGAGGAGTCAGAACAAATATTTCTGAAATTAAATAGATGTCTTAATAAAGAGTGTTACATGAGTATTTCAAGGAGAGAGTATCAGTAAAGAAATTAAGATATTTTAGAAGCCACTGAAATATCTTATACTAGATTTCAAGATAAATTCTTCTGTTAGAGACAATTTCTTAGGAAATGCTACACGCTAGTTTAAGTCTTATGAAGAGTATCATCCAGGCTATTTATCAGTTCATTAGTAGTCCTATTATGTCTAATTAAAAAATGCTCTTGTTTTTCCACTTCAGTTGAAATGGATAGTCTTTCAGAACTATCCCAACAAGGTGCCAACCATGTCAACTTTGGCCAGCAGCCAGTCCCAGGGAACACAGCCGAACAGCCTCCATCACCTGTTCCACTTTCCCATAGCAGTCAATCATCTGTTCGGACCCCGCTTCCAAACCTGCACCCTGGACTTGTATCTACTCCCATTAGCCCTCAGTTGGTAAATCAACAGCTGGTAATGGCCCAGTTGCTGAACCAGCAGTATGCAGTGAACAGACTTCTAGCCCAGCAGTCCTTAAATCAACAGTACTTGAACCACCCTCCTCCTGTCAGTAGATCCATGAACAAGCCGTTGGAGCAGCAGGTCTCAACCAGCACAGAGGTGTCTTCCGAAATCTACCAGTGGGTGCGTGATGAATTGAAACGAGCAGGAATCTCACAGGCAGTATTTGCACGTGTGGCTTTTAACAGAACTCAGGTTAGCCTTTTTTTTTTTTTTTTTTTATGCACAATTCCCTTCTTTTGAGTACTTGCCACCTTTTTCATGTCACTCCTTGTTCTTGTCCTTCCTATCCCTCTCTCATAGGAGCTATCTATATTGGCTTGCATTTTTGCATCTAGTGTTGGGGTTTTTTCCCCTTCAAAATTCTCATGTAGCATGGGCCCTGAATGGATTAACGTGCTCAGCTTTCCTGTTCCTGGCCAATGAACTCCAGCTGAAGGGAGCTTTAAACTCCAAAGAGTAACTGATTGTGGCCAGCTGAAGCAGAAGTAGGTCAGCTGACCCTAGCCTATATAAAAAGCCTAGGGGTTAGTTGAAGAGGACTAGAATACCAGCAAAGGGAATGGAGAAGGAAGCAATGTGGTGAGAGCCCTGAATTACCAGAACTAGGGGCTCTAAGCCAGACAGGCTAGTCAGTGGGTTGTGCCTAGAGCCCACTGTGCTGGGGGTTCTGCTGACAGAGAAGCTTACAGCAAGGGGTGGGACCTTTGGCCATTTTTAAACAGACCACAGTGGGTGTCGGGATGGGTGTGTGACTGCGGTGGGTAGAGGTGAATCTCCACGCATCTCCACCCACAGAGCATTGGGCATTGGAGCCCTTTGCTCCATGAGTGGGTGATGAGTGGAGGTGGGTGTAGCATGGGAGCATGCCCACACCGCCACCCATCCCCTGCGGCATTAACACGGGCAGCTTCACCCATCTCCACGCAACGATACTGCGTGGACATGGATGGGGGCATCTCGTGTGAAAAGGGCCAATATCCCAGCAAAGGGTTTGAAGATGCTATCACCAGGTCAGGATGTGCCTGAAAGGGGATGACTGAAGAGATGAACCGTGTTTGGGTTTGGTTGTTTCATTGCCTGGATAGATTCCTGAAGATAACAGTAAAGAATGTTATTTGGAGTAATAAATATACAGCTTTTTGAGGAGAGCCTGCTGTGCATGGTGGTTTGTCAGCTTCTACTTGCAACTAGTTGGCATTGGTGCAAGGTGAATCTATTGCATCTCGCTATTCTGAAACAGATTCATTAGATGTAATAATCTTGAATGCAGCCCTCTCTAGATCCAAGCTCTGTGTAGGCCCCCTCAGCACCTTTTTGACTATTTATGTTTTCCCCTGCTCCTAATCTTTGGGCCTCTTTTGGACCAGCAAAATTTCAGAAGGACCACCACAAGCACCAAACATTTATATTTTTCTCTAATGTGTTCAGATTTTTATTTTATATTCACCCATTTTTGTTTCATCTCTCTGTATACTTCATAAGTTAAAATTTGATATTAAAACAGAACATCACTTGTTTCCAGACTGAAACATGTGCCATAGCTTTCAAATACATCAAGAACTTTAGCCCTTTCAGAGCTGATGTAACATTTAAACTAATGTATTATTTGAGCACCTAGTTTACAAACTAACTTTTAAGTTATGAATTTTTAACATCCTGCTATGCAACATGGAATTTAATGAAGAAAAATTATAGGAAAAAATGAAGAATAAATTTTCTGTCTTTTAAGCTAGCATTGAGACATGAACCTTTAGTATTCTTAATATGCAATAACATGAAATAGTCAAATTGTCTTTTGAGTCATATTTTATACTCAGTGTAAAAAAATCTAAATGCATATTATTTGATGCAATTAATTATGATTTACATAGAATATATTTCTTGAAATTTGATTTGTCTCTTTTTTCTCATTGGAAAAAGATGATGAAATGCCCTTAAACTTTATTTTAAAAAAAGAAAAATCTCTTTTTCTTGGCTAAGTTGAAATATAGTTCTGCACATTGTGGGTTGTAATTTCAGCCCTGGGCTTTTAATCATTCATAATCCCTACCAACAAAGAAAGCCCCAGTCCTGAAGAATCTTGCACCTATAAGTTAAGTGGGACTACTTATGGGAGCGGGATAAAAGCATATGTTTCTATGAGTCAACTGACATTTGTATAAATATACAAGTGTGTGGTTGGTTAGTATTACTTACACAATTGCAGTATTTAATATAACTGATTATTTGCATAAGTTCCTGTTGAAACAGTGGGTTCCAGTTCCCTTTGCTCTGGGGCTGCCATTTTTATTTTATTTTATTTTATTTTATTTATTTAATAAACTTAGATCCCGCCCCTCCTGCTGAAGCCGCTCGGGGTGGCTAACAAACATTGGAAGAAGAAGAAAAAACAACAATAAAATATAAAATAAACAATAATACAATATATAATAAAACATCATTAAATGGAGGCAACAGATCCCAGACCCCCTTCCCACCCTAACCCTGTTGCCTCACCCGTCTTCCTCACCAAAAGCCTGGCGGAAAAGCCAAGTCTTGCATTGACATTGAAAGGAAAGCTGAGCAAATAGTTGAGAGAATAATTTATTCAGTAGATTTTTGCTTCTTTCTCTTCATGAATTTTCCAATAATCCTTGCTGATTCCCATGTCCATTCAAAATTATTAGTTACCTATTTTGGCAGTTTCTTTGCTTGTTTTGTTATGTTTTTTTTTTTTTTAAATTTGGTATTGTAGATTGGGCTGTTCATGAGTTTTTGTTACTTGAAATTCTAGTTGGCTTTCTTAATTTTGAATAGGCATCTAGCTCAGGTGTATGTTTAATATTGTGATTTGATTAGAGTATAATCACAGAAAAATTTCCTGTGCAAAGATTTTACGTTTTCAGGTTGTGAATTGATTTATCACAGACATTATTATTCAATATTTGCTTAAAATTGACAATTTCCGCAAACATTGCCACCAATAATCTCTAAATAATGCAAAACCCACCCATCCAATCTCTATCCCTGCCTGTCAAGTTTGGCACCGCCTCCCGCAGAGTCAGGTATACCTGTGTTGTATGTACATATGTAATATAATATAACATACATTTTTATGATCTCCCAGACTTTTATTGTTCTGGGTGATTTCAACATACACGCTGAGGCTAGCCTTTTACGGGTGGAGCAGGAATTCATGGCTGCCATGACAACCATGGGCCTAATCCAGAAAATATCTGACCTGACACATGAGGCTGGACACACTTTGGACCTTATGTTATGCACTGGCCTGGAAACGGGGGTTCCAGTTATTCGGGGTGTAGCTATGTCACCATTGTCATGGTCAGACCATTACCTTTTCTTCCCTCCTTTGCCCCCGTCAGGGTGGTGGGTGTGTTAGGATGGTCTGCCCTGGAGACTAATGGATCCAATAGGATTCCAGAACTCTATGGGGGATTTATCCACTGACCTCAACAGCCTCCCTATCAATGCCCTGGTTAATTTATGGTATGACATTTTGACCCGGGCTGTTGACATGGTGGCACCTAGGTGTCTCCTCCCTCCATGACGGGAGCACAGGTCTCCATGGTATACCGAGGACCTGAGGCTGCTGAAGCGAGAGGGTAGGTGGTTAGAGCACAGGTGGTGCTCAACTCATGCCAAAGCTGACTGACTGCAGCATATATGGTTTTTTAAAGTGTATGTTGTGGCTGCGGTGGCAGCGAAGAAAGTTTTCTTTGCTACCGCCATAGCGTCTGCAAAGTGCCATCTAGCAGAACTTTTCTGAGTGGTGAATAGCTTATTAAATCCTGATTGTCTCCACCTGGAGTTAGTCGTTGGCTGCCCGCTGTGATGAGTTTGCCACCTACTTTGCTGACAAAGTCGCTCGTATTTAGCTCGACCTGGGGGCTGCTAGTTTGAGTGCAGTCAGAATTCGGGCTTGAGGAGGTCCAGTCTTACTTGGATCAGCTTCAGTTAATCTCGTCCACCAATGCAGAGGATGTGCTTGAAGGGGTAAGGGTGACCAGTTGTGAACTGGATCCCTGCCTGTCCTGGCTGGTGAAAGCCAGCCGAGAGACACCACAGGCATTGCTGACTGGGATTGTCAGTGCCTTCCTTAGGGAGGGCAGGGTGTCTGACATCCTCAAGACTGCAGTAGACTACCCCCTGCTCAGGAAACCATCTCTTGATGTTGACTCCCCTGCCAGCTATCGCTCTGTCTCTATCCTCCCCCTTTTTAAGCAAGCTTATGGAACAGGTAGTTGCCTTGCAGCTCCAGGCACATCTTGATGCTGTCGGTTTCCTGGACCCATGACAGTCAGGTTTTCGTCCTGGACATGGCACTGGGCCTGCGCTTGTGGTCTTGGTTTATGATCTCCACTTGGAAATTTACAGGAGAAATTGCACCCTTCTGATTTTGTTAAATCTTTTGGCAGCCTTTGATACCGTTGACCATGGGGTGTTGTTGACACGGCTGCGGGACCTGGCTGGTGTGCGCGGGACCGCTCTTGAGTGGTTCGACTCAGTGATGATGGTGGTGGTTTGTCGTCCTCTCGGGAACTCCCTTGTGGGGTATGCAGAATTCCATCTTGTCCCCACTCCTGTTCAATGTGTATCTGAGACCCCTGGGTGAGATTGGAGATTTGGAGTGAGGTACTATCAATATGCAGATGACGCCCAGCTCTGTTTCTCCTTGTGATGTGACGCAGGTCCTGCAGTCTCAGTGCTTACTGTACCTGGCTGTGGGTAAGGCAGGACTGAGGCTGAATCCAGACAAGACTCAGTTGATGATGGTTGGCTGATCTTGTGACCTGGGAGAGGTCTCCCTTTGTCACTCAGGTTCACAATCTTGGGGTGCTCTTGGATCCATTGCTACACCTGGATTGGTGGGTTATGCCGGTGGCCAGGAGCACTTTTTACCAACTTCATCTGATGAGAAGGCTGCAACCTTTTTTATCAGATTCAGATCTGGCCGCTGTCATCCATGCCTTCGTAACCTCGGGTTTAAACTACTGCAAGGCGCTCTACATGGGGCTTCCCTTGAAGACTGTTTGGAAGTTGCAGCTAGTGCAGAACATTGTGGCCCACCTTCTGTTGGGGACGGGTCGCCAGCACCACATTACACCAGTGCTCCGGAGTCTGTAATGGCTGCCAATAGCTTTCCAGGAACAATATAAGGTGCTGTGCAGTCTCTGAGGTCAGCCAAGGGTGCCCTACAATGAGGACATGCCAGTCCCAATGCAGGGTGGCGTTCTCGGTTGCTTCTTTACAGTTACGGAATGCCCTCCCCTTGGACGTCTGCCTAAGTGTGAGCCTATTTGTCTCCTGGAGCAGATGTAAAATGTTTTTGTTAGGCCAGGCATTTGGCAGACGGGAATAGGGTTTGGTGGAATTGGGTAGATGGGTTTGGGGAGGAGTATTGGTGAATGGGAGGTGGGGATAAGGGGTGGGGTGGGGTGGAAGATAGGGTTTCAAGGGATTTTAAATGTATTTTATATTTTTTTATTTTCTGATTGTTGAATTTGTAAACCGCTTTGAGTCTCTCCAGAGAAGGGCAGGGTAAAAATGTAGAATAAATAAATAAATAAGCCTTACTTTGAACTTGGATGTAGTTTAATAAAATTTATTCAGGTAGGGGAGCATTTTATGATGAATTATGTTTTTAAGAAGCACTTAAAAACAGCAATAGAGTTGAAGTATTCCCTTTTTTATAGAACCAAGCTGAAATGATGTTTAAAATTGGTTAATTTATTAGACAAAATTTTAACTCAGACTTTTTAAAAAAAACAGCTATCAAAATATTTTAACCTTTGTTCAGAAAATGTGTTTATCCCACCCTACACAATAGACTCACCCTGGCTTACAATTCTTTAACTTATGAAGGGTAACATGAACTAATTCACTCAACTCTTAATCCTCTCAACAACCCTGTGAGACCGGTTAGGCTGAGAAGATCTGTGACTGGCTCAAGGTCACCCAGTAAGTTCATAGCTAAAGTGAGACTTGTACCTGGGGCCTCCCCCTATCCCCTGGTCCAGGTACTGCACTCTTAACTAGTATACCACACTGGCTCTCCGAAAGAAAGAAAGAAAAAGAAAGAAAGAAAGAAAGAAAGATGTCCAGGAATCTTTCCTTGCTGTCCTATTTAAAGCTGAATATCTCACTTAATTAACTAGGAGTTCTGTCTAAACATTGATTCGATGAGATGGCACCAGAATAAGAGACTTTTTTAGTATATAAAACAAATAGGGATGTGACTTGCAAATTTAATATAAACACAGAGTGTAGTCTGTTCAGAAGTATTGTTGCCCTGTTGGTCCTAAAGAATGAGAATGACAAAGGTAATTAGATGATATATTTACCAGACCAACAGAGTCGGTGTGTGTCCACAAGCATTTGAGCTTCACAGAGCTGCTCTTCATGTCTGGAAAGAAAAGCACTAAGTCTGAGCTCTAAGGCGTGTAACTGCTTGGTGCTTTCTGTATTATGAGAGGAGCTCTGGAAGCTCGAAAGTTTGTAAAGCCCAACTCCATTGGTCCAGTAAATGTTTTGTCATCTCTCTGAACAGTCCAACAAAAATGGCCTCCTCTTTAGGTAAGCTTGCTGCTGTTGGTGTCGTCATACTGATCTTGCAGATTTTCAATTCCTTAATAATTATCTTGTGATAAATCATGCTATCATTAGGTGGTAAAAATCCTAATGAACTTCAGTAGGAGTTGCAGACTTTGGAGGTGGGGGGGGGAGTTAATTGGATTTTTATTTTGTAAGGGGAAATTCAGTACATTGAAGATGTTAATACTTTTAGCTCAATGGACACTTCGTTCTTGGAAATGAGGAACATTTTTTGATTTTTTTTAAAAAAACTGGTTCTTGGGGTTTTTTGTTTTTAAATTGAGTGACCATGAATTTAGAGGAAAATTCTGAGCTTTATTATTGTATATGAAAAATTATTCTGATTCTCTCATTTGCTACAAATACTAATTGTCACTCACTCACTCACTCACTCACTCACTCACTCACAGATACAGGCACAGAGATACAGGCACAATAATTAGGTTAAAATGGCCACAACTCTTTTTAAACTGATTTGCAGTCTGGGTCAAAAACATTAGGGGGGAAGGGTAAACAAACAACAGTTAACTTGTAGCTTCAACAAAATATAACCCTTACCCCAACATGTCTAGCGCCTACAGCTCACAAAGCCCAGATGAGTATATCACTCTATTTGCCAGCTTCCAGACCCCACCAAATTGAGGTCATGAGGGGGGAGTGATGGGTCCTGTACCAACTAGGGACAGCATGTATCCTACGTTTAGTTTAGTTTATTAAGGCACAGCTTTCGCCATATGCCATTCAAAACAATACAACACAGTAAAACAAAATTATCATAGAACCCAACAAAATAAAACACTATAAATAAGTTATAAAATGAAAGACATCTCATACTATCCAATTATCCATCAAATTGTCATTACAACATATTGATAAATAAATAACGTAGATTGAAGCAGACCTTAAGGGGATACATATCCTTTCCGAATGTATCCTATGTAGTAGGACAGAACCTGCCACCCCTCAGAGTTGAGTGAAGCCATGGGTTGCTACTCCCCTGATTGGCGCCCTATTCCCTCACCTCCCTGTGGTGCGTCTGTTCCATAAAAATCCATTCTTTCCAGGTTTGGATCCAGTTGTGTGAGCTCTCAATTTACCTTTGGCACTGGACTACTGCCACTAATGCAGGTTGCAACAAGATACTTAGCCACATCATTTGAACACCCAATAAAACAGGACAATTTGCATATCATAGGGAAAGATACTGCCAGAAAGGTGGGGAAAAAACCCAGCCCATGCACAGCCAATCTGTCAGACAGACCTAGGTTAAAATTCCTTCCTAACCCCAATTAAGGTGGCCAAGATAAGCCTGTAGTATCAGTCCAAATGGGGCAGGAGGGTGGGCTTCATACTTCTAATTGCTGGTCCCAACAAAGACAATCCCGCAGAGCCGGGTGAGAGAACTACCCTGGGCAAACTCCGCCCACTCTCCTTTCTGCCCTAAAGGGCTGCAACAGCAATCCCTTGCTATGCAGCACCCTTTTAACCTTGCAGCCACAGCAATTTTTTCCTGCCACCTGGCAGGGACCTGTAACTCCTGAGGACCCCAGCCACAACCTCATTCCTCTGCAGGGTGGTGTTGACAAGCCCCTTTCCCCACGTATGCATTAGTGGGGGAAGGGTTATTCTTTTTCAAAATTGTTATATGTGTAACTCCCACTTACACATGCATTAAAAAGAAATGGTTAAGCACTAAAGAAGCAGTTACTGCGGTGGGGGGGGTGGGGTGGGGGTGGATAGTATTCCTGTGAGGCAGACTTTCAGTGCACAGTGTGTCTATGGTGGTTCTGATCCTGTTGCTAGGAATACGTGCAAAGGGATTTGGAAGCTGCAGCCGACACTAGTTGAGTCCACTGATTTACAAGTTAGATTCCATCCTCCCAAGCCCCTGTTTTTAATTCCCTATACAACATTTATTTGTTTGAAGCTGTGTCTTGGAAGACATGTACCCTCTAATGTGTATGTGTACCCTTGAGCTCATGTTTCTCTGGCTAGCCACACTGAAATAAAAATAGGTTACAGCCAAATTTCAGTGGTCAGCTAGTTTAATCAGAAGATACACTTCATTTAATTTCACTATGAAGGCTCCTGTCAACTAAATTCTGATGCATCTTGATATATGTATGTGTGGTTGAATATCTCCCATGTTAGAATCTCATATTGTCATACATGCACTGTTCTCAATCCTCCACCTCACTTAATCTCCTCTGAGGCTAACAGGTTAGTTTATTCCAGTCTTGTATCTCCAACAATGCCTTAGAGCAGCTTTTCCCAAACTGTGGGTCAGGGGACCCTAAATGGGGTCAAAACATCTGTAGATTGGGTTATGATCCCATCTGACATTTAATGCATTTTGCATGTCTTTGTTGTTGGGGTCCTAGGATCATGTTTGAGAACCACTGTCTTAGAAGCTGGTTGTGGTTTGCTGGAGTGTACTGCACAGAACACCTTATAGTGCAGGCTAGGAGTGGAATAGCAAAAGGCAAACTATTCAAACTTTACATCTCAGGGAGGTTCTTCCTATATGCATGGAATCCCCAAGCCAGCTACTTAAATAAGCTATAAGATTCCTCTCTTATACAAAAATAGCACTGAGAGTTTCTAGCATGATTTAGGATTTGATAAACTGTCAGCCTTATGCTGCTCCTCTGCTTACAGAAACTCCAAAAGGAGACCCAATCCTTCCCCAAAATTGTTGTCTTACCAGGGACTCTTCACTTGCAACACCATCCATAAAAATTCTCCATAGTCTGCTGCATATAATGAACAGAGACTGCAACTTCTTTGGTACGTGTGTTCTTCCAAGGTAGCATTTCTTTGTGTGCAGAGGTTGTGATTGTGACTGGATCTTACGCAAGCGAGGGAGGGGGAGGCTCTGTGCCTCATTTTCTCCCCACTTGCAGTCTCCTTGCCTATTGACTTGATTTTCACTTTTCCTTTTTTAAAAACAAAACATTCATGTAGTGTTTGTTTTTTCAGTGCATGGAAGACAAGTAGTGCAGAGTTCAGGTTAAGCCAGGCAATAAATCAGCTATGCTTCACGTTTTATATTAATGCATAAAGTTAACCATGTGAATGGTACAGTAGTAAAAACTCTGTGCAGGCAAAGAGTTATTAGTCATGGTTGTGGTTGAAACCATAAGTTTGAATTGCCTGTCTCTTTGTTTATGTATGCTTTCAAGCATAACATAAGATCCATGCATTAGGTTTTGTTGTACTGAGATCACTATAAAACGTGTCTCTCACTTACCAAAACCTTTCCATAAGGAAAAAAGCATGGCTTGCTTTTTTTGCCGTGTCTGAATGCAGTACAAAGAGAGAGAAAGTGAAAGGTGTTTTTTTTCCTTTTTCCCAAAACACACTTTTTTGGCGAGATAGCTTTCTTTGCCCTTCCTCCTCTTCCCTCTCTCCCCTGCCCCCCTCCCCCACCCTCCACCATGTCGCTTTTGTTGAAAACATTTTCACTTGGTATATTCCATTCATTCATTTATGACTCTTTTATTTTATTTTTTAAAGGTAGAGTATAGCAAGCTGTGGGAAGCTTCTGTGTATTTAAAATGGCACATATACTAATTCTGGGCAATTACTGTTTAAAGAGAGAACATTTGGGTGCTGTAAAGTGCATACAGTAATTTTAAAACAAAATCTGACTTTTACACAGATCATCCACCTTCCTAGGCTTTTTCCTTTCTTTTTTCATTTTGTCTTTGGCACACTTTATTTTCCAGTAAAATGAAGAATGAAGATGGATTATTCAAAATTGATAACAGTAATGGACCATCATGTAATGTTTTATTGAATTTGAGTTCTGTAAATTATGTGGTGGAGGGAAATTTGCCTGCTTAAGTATAACAGAAATTGCCACTGTGTTCATATAATTCTTCGTAGTGTAATTTAAGAAAAAGCACACTATCCATATCACTATTGAATAAAAAGTAAAAAGGTGCTATTACACTATCATGACAGCTCTCCTCTTGCTATTAAACGACATAGATAAATGTGTCTGCTTATAACTTACTTGGCAGGAATCCAAACTTGTGGGTGGAGCTTGAAAATAATCTTCCACCTGGACATGTGATTCAAGCACACTGCAATGGAGACAGATAGCATTCAGGGATGTTCTGCATATTTTGGGGAGGTTTCAGTAAATCACATTTTTCTTCTGGGAGCTTTGAAGTTCCATGAGGCTGATAAAATCTATTTGAATCAGTGATTACGTTCCAAGAGGAGACGAACTGGGGGCCAGACAGGCAGTGGTTTTGTTCATATTGGCAGACACTTTCATTTATCTCCCATTTTAAAGAATTTATAATTAGCTTTTGAAAGCACTGATAATATTTATTGAACATTTTTGTGCAATTACTAATGAATTATACTTGTGATGACTTGTAAACTTTTTTTTTTTTAAATGAGGCATGGTAGTTTCTTTAAAAATTCCTTACCACTATAAGAAAAAAACCAGTCTTTCATGCCTGCAAATTTGAACAAAAACATACAGATCTGTGTTTGTCTTTCATGAAGCTAAAAATCTCATATCAGGACAGTAAACTATGAATGATATCTTAGGAAATTACTTAGTCTGTTTATGTTAACAGTAAAATTTGTCAATGTTCGTGTTAGTCAGTGTGCTAGATACAGTATTGATCACTGTGATTTGCCCAGGCAAAGACACCCTATTTGAAAAGGTTTGTGTGCTCAACGAAAACGGTCTTCCTCTGTTCTTATTTTTACTGTCAAATTTTTCTGGCAATTTTACGAAAGCAAACACTGTAATTCTATTAAAAAGGAGGAACTTGACAGTGTTCTCTTATCACTCTGTAACCATTTATTTGATACAGTTACAATAAAAACCATCTACTCATTCCAAAATAATGTGCCATTATAGCATAACAGGTACACTGGATGTAAATGAAACTTCTTGACAACTGTCAAGATCCATCTTACTTTATTTTATTTTTTTTAATTAAATATTTCGCATGAATATTTTCAGCTATTTCAGGCACCTGAAGACATTCAAAATCTCATCGTCGAATATAGCAGGGCTCCTGGCATATCATCATTTAGGGTAAATGGATGTCCCATATTATTTTAACTGTTAGTGGAGAAGCAATCCCAATTGATTCTAGAGAAGCCAGGGTGGTGGTATATCAGTTTCAATATAACTAGCTGGCTGGTCTGCTGGCCATGTTTTTCTTCTCTTTGCCTAGTTTTTGAATTCTTTTCCTTCTTTCCATTGCTATCTCCTTCCCCTCCGTTCCCACTTTAATGATTACTTTGTGCTTGGCCCAATATACTACCTTCACAGAAGTCTGGAAGTTGTTGAGTCGCTATCTAGTGGGATGTAGAGACTGTATCCATCTCCCAGAGATGTCTGTTAGAGTGTCTGACAGTAGCATGGGTGACTTTAAGCAGCCAAGAGATCAGGGCACACCCCTGAATCAGCTGTGCTTGAGTCGTCTTTGACAATAGTGAGATGATAAGGAAAAGAGACAGACCAGCACAGGGGAAGGGAGTTGTTTGAAAGGCTAGGATGAATTATAATAGCACTCACAGCAAACCAGTGTCATGTGCCAGACCAAACCTAACCACTTAAGTGGTTAAGCCACTTAAACTTAACAAGGGCTTTAAACTCTGCTACATGTCCTTTCAATTCATCCCCCAGTTCTTCTTCCCCATCTCAACTTCCTGAATGTCAAAAACCTTTCCTCTGTATGTACGCTCTCTCCAACTATCTTAGAGGGTGTCCTGGGCTTTGACTTCCTAAGTGAGACAGCTGTTGCAAATATTGGATTTTGTCAGAGTAATTTCTCGCCTATTAAACTGAAAGGTCCGTTTGGTGTTGCTTATGATTATTCTTGTAGTTATTTGGGGGCTGGGGGGAAATGTTGGTATATAATAAATGTGGGCATTAATCAATTAAGGATTGCTTTAGGAGTGTTATCTGCTAATCCACCCAGATTAGTTTTCAAATATCACTTTCTTTCAAAGTGCTGAATGAGTTTCTAGAAATGGCTTTCTGTCTCTGTAGATTGAACTGATGCGTTACTGCAGGCTTTTTTGTAGCCAGCATGAGAACTGCAAATATAATGCAGCAGCACTATGTGAATTTCACTTACTCTTAACTTCTTGCGATTGTTTGACTGTGAAAGATTTCATGGCAGGTTAAGTCAGTAAAAGGAAGGAGACCAATTAGGCAGATTCAGTTTATGTTATATGTAAAGCAGATGCTTAATAAAATTAAGAATACAATTGAGGCTCTTTTCTATACTACCTCAGTTGTCATTAATATATTCCTATGCAGAATGAATGCCTTTGACTGCTTGCTTTCTAAGCCGGGTGGAAAAGAAAAAGGAATGATTAGCAATGCCTGTGCAGAGCCTACTTCATAAAAGATTGCAGAGACTAACTCTTCTGCGTTCTCTTTCCCTCCAGGGCTTGCTCTCAGAAATCCTCCGAAAAGAAGAGGACCCCAAGACCGCCTCACAGTCTCTACTGGTAAACCTTCGGGCTATGCAGAACTTCTTGCAGCTGCCTGAAGCCGAAAGAGATCGTATTTACCAGGATGAAAGAGAAAGGAGCTTAAATGCAGCCTCTGCTATGGGCCCAGCACCTCTTATAAGCACACCACCCAGCCGTCCTCCACAAGTAAATCAGTTTATTAAGTCTTTCATATCTGCTCACTCTCTACCCTCAAAAGTAACAAACCTTCCAAATTCAATTATAGGGGCTGATTCCAAGCCCCACTCAACGCGCATGAAGCACATGTGATGTGCATGTACACACATGCACATGACCTGCACGCACCCCACATGCAGCCCTGCTATAGGGACTATGGCACATACATGCAAGGGTTTGGGTTTGGCCACATACTCAAAACGCTTGACTAAAAAATCAGACATTAAACTGGTTGCACTTGAAATAAAATAATTTTTTTTAAAAAAAGAAATGGTTTTTCCAAATCTCTATTTAAATGGTAGTAAAAAGCATACATTGTCCCTTCAATTTTAAAAACATTATTAACTACTAGTACTGCATGCATTGCCAAAGTCTATGCATACATTACTAATCACTGTAGTTCCAATCCTACTTCCACTCATCTGTCAGCTCACTGTTGTCAAGTATTGCATTATTAAGCATCTGATCCAGCAGACATACACACTAAAAATGGAGAGTGAGGAAAGGGGTGTATGGAATTATCCTTAAATGATTAGTAGGAAACTTTTGTGGGGTTTTATGTCCTGTTCAAAACTTTCCAACCATCCCTCTTGGTGGGGATTCTTCTGTCCACAGGAATTTATTTTAGTGACTCCATTTAGGTATAAGGATTTCCCTCCCTCCATTTTTTCACAAGATTAGGGTCGTAGGGCCTTACTCTTGTTGACATATGAAATTCTGTGGAACTGCTACATTAAGTACATCTACTTCGTGAAAATAAGAACATTAGAAGTGCCATACTGGGCAGGCCAATGATACATCCGGCCCAGTATCCTATCTCCAAAAGTGGCCAGTTTTGGTCACCTTGGAGAAGTACCTAACAGGTCATAATGGGGTGATCCATTCCCAGTTGTTTACTCAAAGCTCCCGTCAGTAAGAGGTTATGCCCCCCTCATACCTACTTGACTAATAGCCGTTAGTGAACCTACCCTCCAAGAACGTATCCAGTCCTTTTTTTAAACCCAGATATACTACTGACCTTGACCACAACTTTTGGCAACTAATTCTACAAGTTAATTGTGCATTGTGTGAAAAAATACTTTTAAAATTTGTTTTAAATCTGCTGCCAGTTAGTTTCATGAAGTGTCCCCTAGTTGTCCCTGCACCTGAAAGAAGGTCACAGACATAAAAGTTGGGTAAACAGGCTGCACTCTTTATTTGGGTATACACCTGGGAAAAGTAAATAATTCCAAAAAAACATTACCCCTTCAAATAAGCTTGTCCAGTGCCTCAGCTCACTGCTCATAAGTGGAGTCTCCACTTGTGTTCCAACCCTGACCACCTATGCAGGGGTGCAGAGGACAAAAGGTGATGTTTCATGTGAGGCCAGCAAAAGACAGCATCCATCCTGCTTAGTGGCAAGTTCCTCGCCACCACCAAGGTTTAGTTGAGACCGTGGATCACATATACCCTAATCGGTTCACGTTTCCCTCACCTCATGTTATCCCCTCTCAGTCATCTCTTCTCCAAGCTAAAGAGCCCAAACCTATCAAGCCTGTCTTCACTAGGGAGTCAGTCTACCTCGATCATTTTTGTTGCCCTTACCTTTTCTAGTTTAACTTTATCT
The DNA here is from genome assembly GCA_003113815.1 of Sphenodon punctatus. NCBI lineage: Eukaryota > Metazoa > Chordata > Lepidosauria > Sphenodontia > Sphenodontidae > Sphenodon > Sphenodon punctatus. Next base: position 419,744 of record QEPC01000068.1, read on the forward strand.
TTTTTTAAATGGGGTGACCAGAACTGCGCACAATATTCAAGCTGTGGTCACACCATAGATTTATATAGAGGAATTATGACAGTTTCAACTTTATCCCTTTCTGAATAACACTTAACATTCTGTTCCTTTGTTTTTAACCGCCACCACACACTAAGCTGAGTATTTCAATGTATTGTCCATAATGGCCATTTTTACACAGCGCCGCCGGGTTGGGTGCGTGGGCACGCTGGTGCATGCGCAGTGAGTGGGGCGTGCAGACGACTGCACACATATCCCCACTCACCCCTCACTCATCCCCATGCACTAGGGGTGGGAGTATCGGTATCGGATGAATCCAGTAATACCGATAATGGCCAGACCAGCTCCAATGCTGGTTGATCCATGCGTGGAGGTGGGTGGAGATGGGTATGAACCCGTGAGAACGGGCACACACCCACTTCCCACCACCCACTGCGGCCTATTCGAAAAGGGCCTTAGTGCGCACGCCTTGGATCAGCCTCTTGATATTGAAACACTAATGAGAACTGTTCGTTTTCTACTGGACTATCTTATAATGGTGTACTACTTTTCCAGAACACTGATACATGCAACTGGCTATATGCACATAACCAAACTGAGTCGTATTGAATAGGATCCTGGCATTATAGGAATTCTATTTTTGAAATAACTCAAGCACTGAATAGTAGTAATTGTGATCAGCAGCACACACACTGACTGTTACTGCTGTGCAGTAATGTGAAAATAGTCCACTTGGAAGAATATTTAAAAAAACTTTTAAGATCATGTTGGAATCAATAAATAATTTTTGGAGGAAAGGGAGATCCGGAATTAGCTTGTACTAATGAAAAGAGGCAACTCTCTAAAATAGGGAACGCACTGTGCTAACAGTCTATTCTTGTTCTCATTAGTGGAGTTTCATCTATGAAATTCACTACAGATACTATTTGAGGTAAAGCATTAGGATCTGTTTATATAGTAATGTTTTCGTGAAAATATAAAACTGTGTTTAGAATAACATTTTTATTTGGTTTGGCTCCCCGAAAGCCTGGAAATTTAAATTTATGGTGGGTCCGTGTTATTACTCTTTTTGTTGTAGTATGCCCTGTCACATTGTCTTAAGCTATTTGGAAATTTAAGAAATTATTACCTAGTGTGGAGCTGATCCTAAACCCTCACACATGCAGCTTACACATAGTTTATGCCCACACTAGAGTCTTTGTGGCTGGGGTGTGCAAGTATGCATACATCACATGTGCTGTGCACACACATTAGATTGGCCCCAGTATTTACAGTTACAAATGTACCTGTAGAGGGGGCTCCATTAGGAGGGCAATTGTAATTTTGGATATCTTTTCTGCTTGTATAAGCAACTTATTGCAGCCTGGTGCAGTTTTTCACACTTACTTTTAATCTTTTGAAAGCCATTATGCTATGAAATCTGTCCAGAAGGCTCCTTCAGACACCATATTATTCTCATTCTCATATTTAGTGGCTTCCTATACAGTATTACTGAACTTTTTTACTTATTACATTTGAACAAAATCAGTGCTACAAAAATTAGTCATTCTAAGACAGGTAAAAGAAATAGTAGTGAAACTTTTGTCCATGAATTAATATTTGCATCACATAAAATAAATCACTAGCCAAGTTTCCTAGCTATGCAATTGGACTTTGGACTGTGGACTTTGTGAGTAATCAAATATTTTCATAAATTAAATATAGCAAAACTAAATTCACTGTATGTTTGTGAAGTTTTAATATTTAGCTGATCACTCCATAACTATTTATTTTTTTAAAAAATACAACAACCACCAGAAAGTCATTTCAACTGAGTGAAAACCTTTGAAACACACATTGCCCCTTCTTAACCTGTATGGAACTGTGTGTGTGTGTGTGTGTGTGTGTGTGTGTGTGTGTGTGTGTGTGTGTGTGTGTGTGTGTGAGAGAGAATGAATGAACAGAATAAAATAATTCTCAACACGCAGAAATCTGTGTGTGAAGGATACGGCATGCGCACAGTGAGTGGGGGTGCATGCGCGCTTCCGCCTAACATGCATCCCCACTCACCCCTAATCCCCACGCATGAAGCAACCGGGGAAAACGGAGGTTGCTCCATGTGGGGGGATGAGTTGGGATGCGTGTGCATGTCCCACTCACCCACCGCGCACGCACCGGTGCGCTCACGCATCCCCCACCCAGCGGCACCATGTAAAAAGAGCCTATGCTTAATTTTCAGAAATACTTAACATCCCCAGCTTCTGTTGACTCCGTTGAATTGTGATTCCTCAGTACTTCTGCAAATCAGGTCAAAGGCATCCTGAGCTCAGCCCTTAGAGACTTCTTTTGACTATTTTGATCCATTTTAATTTTTTGTCCCATTTGGCTCCTAGTTAGAGAAATGGACCAGAACTTTTGAGATGCTGGGCCAGGGGCATAGCTATCATAGAGACAGGAGGGACATTTGTCCCATGTTCACGGGGCCCAAGCTGAAGGGGTGGGCACAAATCCTATCCTGATGTGGCATGGCTAGGCAGAGACTGAGCTGAGAAGAAGTGCCTGCAGTGTCGTGGGACCCACCCAGCGGACAGGACAGAGCAAGCAGTGGCATGAGGCAGACAGCTCAGGTGCAGCAAGCTGAGGGAGGGAGAGGCACTGGGGGAGGATGCTGGCGGGGGGGCAACGTCCATTTCTGGCACCTGGGCCCATTCCAACATAGCTATGCCCCTGTGCTGGGCCCCTGTAACTCTCAATTTACATGGAAATGTGAGTGCTGAGCACCTCTAAAAATAAGTGCAAGGTAAATTATAAACATCTGCAAAATTGAAACTTCTGTCCTGCTTCTAAATAGAATATAGTTAATCTGATGTAGTTTGACCTTCTTTGTGCCAAGATTCATTTAATGACACTTGAAATAGACAAAATATTAAATGCTACTCTCCACCCTTAAGAAAACCACCATGGAGGAAAGTTAATGGAAACACTGACACTTAACTATAACTGTACTTCCAGGCGCCACTGTAATAATGGAGTAGTAAACCTTGTCCTGATAAAAGCTGTTCTGAAAGCAACTACATTTATTATACCTCCTCTGCTATTTGCTGAGCAGAACTGAAAAGTAGTTTGTTTTGCCTAGAATGAACTACTTTATGAATTTTAATGTACAGCGTAATATTAAAAGCTAAACCAGGATTAAAGAAGATTTTTGTTCCTAAGCTAAAACAGTACTTACGTGGATGTGTTATAAAGGAATTTTGTTTTGATTTTTGCCTGGGAAAAATAACGTGTGTGTCTCGTATTTGTGAAAACCTGTTCAGATTGGTTACTACTTCTTCAACAGCTTGTGCTTTGTTTAGGAAAACTGAATGATTCCAGAGCTTCTTGTAACCATAAATCAATCTTGTGTGATGAGATATGTATCTCGGCAGACCAGTTGAGAAGGATGAGTTTTTCTAAATATTTTTGAAATGACTAACAAGCGTGCACTTATTTTTTTTAACATTATGGCAGTTTCGTAACATTATGGTGGGTTTGGGTGGTTGCCGCTTGCAGTTCTCTGAGATGTTCTGGAGCACCGCAACGGAGCTGACCCAGAACAGGCAGCACCTGCTCCTGAACACATGCAGGAGCACACGTGCACGCACAGAATGCACACACACAATGGTGTTTTTTGACAGACTGGGGGGACTACCCCCGGGTCTGCTACAGCTGTGGTGGGTTTAGATGGAGGCAGCTGCCAATGCAGCCCACTGTCTGCCTCCACAGCACTCCCCTGTCCTGTACCATAGAGGTGTGGGTGGATCACCTGACGCTCTAGACTGCTGCCCACAGCTCTATGGCTGTTGCTGAGTCAACCCCCAGCCAGAAGCGGAGCTGCAGTGGCCTGTCTGTGAGTAGATGGACTGCTGCTTCACCCCCGACTGGTACTACAGGTTTGTGTGACCCGGTCCGCTTGCGGTGCTCTGGAGTGTTCCCGAGCACCGCAATGGAGCTGGCTCAGAACAGGCAGCACCTGCTCCACTCCTGCTCTGCCTTACCTTAAAGGCAGGGTGACCTGCCTTTAAATGGATGGGCTGCCCAGGGGTGGGGCAGAGCAGTTGTCTGTCTAAAGACATCCTATGTAAGCATAATTTAGTTATCATTCATGATAGCTAGACTGGTTGATACCTATTCAAATAAAGTTTATCATGAATTCTTTTTTTAACGTGATGCGAAGTTCGTATATGAGTTCATATGATCTCACTCTCTTAAATTCCTTCTCCCAGAATGACTCTTCTTTAACTTCTAACTGCAGCATGAAAGCTCTTCTCGAGCAAAGAACTGCATACAATAAAACCTTTTTTTCCCCCTTCTGAATAGATTTATAAAATGTCACATTTTAAATTGTTACTGGAAGCTTATTTATTCTTCATAAATTATGAAATAGTTTTTCTGTATGGATATTTTCCAAAAGGTTAATTAGGAATGTTACACAGTATTCACCAGACCAGAGCAGACCAATGGCCCATCTAATCCTGTAAATTCCTAATATCTGAAGAGATGTTGTTGCAGAGACAAGAAAACATATTTGCGTTTGTCCAGGTCTCTAAGTTTGGGTTTTGGTTTTTTTTTAATGGAATGGTAAAAACTAAAACTTCTCTGTGACCTCAACTTCTACAAACTTATATCAGCCAGATGGTTTGTTTCCCTTGATGTTAATTTGGACTAATCCATATTTTAGTGTAGGTATCCTCTCTCTTAGTGCCACTAAGGCATGATGTACAATTCACTGCAAGTTAATGGGGAGGATTCCCTTTGGATTCAGCAGTATCTCAATCAGGCTTGTAGGGAGTTAGTTTTGTACTGCATCAATCTAAAGATAGTCGCAATCTAACTTATCTATTAACTTCAGTGTTTTCTGTAACCCTCCTGTAGTGGTAGTTAAGTAGTATTTATTCATATAATTAACATATATCCATCTTTTCTTCTTTTTCTTTGAGAGTAGCTAGAGCAGGAGTGAGTAAGCTTTTCCCTCCTTCAGGCCACTTTAAAAATTTAATATAGACTCCATGGGTCAGAGAGGAATTGGGCGTGGATGAAACTATGCCATCGACCCATCGCTTGTCCTTTAATGCATGTGATCATCTCCACATCTTTTCTCTGAGCTCACTCTTTCAGGGTTTGAGGACAGGATCTGGATCCAGGGGCCAAATAAAAAACAGCTGGGGACTCAATTGAGTGCTGGGCCGTAGCTTCCCCACCCCTGAGTTAGGCTGTTTTTACACAGACTATCTCCCCCCCCTCCCCCCTCAACTGTGGGTGTGCGGTGCAGTGGGGAGGCAGTCTGTGTATATGGCCACCAGTGGGTAGGGGGATGGGTGTGCGGCGGGTGTTTGTGTGTGTGCGCTCCCGCCACACACACACCTACACCCGCTGCGGTGAAACACCTACCCCCACCCACACCAGTCTGTGTAAAAATGGGCTTAGTGTCTTCCTGCCTCACTGCAGAATACAGCCATCTTTTTCAGTTCTCAGGGCAAGCAGACACATAGGACACTGTAGAACATTTTGTCCAGTGTTTTGGAGGCAACTTTCTGTTCTTTAATTTGAATAATAGGATAGACAGCTTTATTATACCTTTTCTCAAAGGCCGTTTTTACAGGGATGCCACCCCCCACCCTGACTCGGTGTTTGGGTGTGGGGGGCCGTCATGTAAACGACCGGCGGTGGGTTGTGGGATGGGTGTCCACTTAGTGTTCGCCCGTGTGATCACCGAGCGGGATGGGTGGGGGTGCGTGCGTGCGTGCGACCTCCTGCACAACACCCACCTACACCCATCTCCACCCATGGAGCCCTCCGGAAAACCAGAAGAGGCTCCGTGGGTGGAGGTGAGTTTACACAGACACACATCCACTTCCACCTACCGTGGCCAAACCTCCATCCCCCCACCCACCTCTGTCCGTGTAAAAAAAAGGCTAAAGACTCCTCTGGGGTGGGGGTGGTGCTCCTTCTCCATGTGCTCAGTTTAGGAACCTCAAAAGTATGAAATGAACTATGCCAAGACGTGAATTTAGGGAAAATGTAGATGTTTTAATCCAGATGCTGAGTCTATGAAAGTGTCCCCTTTTAGTGCTGAAGTTTCAAAGTGGAGTCTGATTATCTCCATGGGTTACAGTAGCAGTCCTTACAATTATAAGCCAGCACTATTACTTTTCTAGATTAGTTTTGCGGCAATACATATTTTTTTCCAAAGTTTCAAGTGCAAAAGATTCTATAGATTGAGCTGGCCCTGGTATTGCGGATTGACAAGTTGAAAAGGAAATACTGTAAAATACAAAAAACGTGGTGTAAAGTGTAGTTTGTGGATCAGTTTACGATGGTACCAGAGATACTCAGGCGGCTGTAAAATACAAGTGGTCCAAAAGTTGGCTCATTCCCCCCCCCCGGTCCTCAGAACTGGGGGATTAATTAAGCTGCCTATAAAGCACCGGGCCAGGTTCAAGGTGCTGGTTTTAACCTTTAGAGCCCTTCACAGCCTGGGCTCTACTTACCTGTGGGACCACATCACTCTCCATGTGCCCGTGCGACCCTTAAGATCGTCTGTGGGAGCCTTTTTGGAGGTTCCCCGGGCGAGGTGGGTGGCCACCAATGTTAGATCTTTCTCGGTGGCCGCCCCTGTGCTGTGGAATTCGCTCCTAGAGGAGGCTTAGTTGCCTCCCATTCACCTGCTATTTCAGCATTTATGTAAGACCTGGCTATTCCGCCAGGCTTTCCGGGGGGGTGGGGGAGGGGTCTTTTCCCCCTGCATTATTGTATTGTATTTTTAACTGTTTAAAACTGTTTTATTGTTTTATTGATTGTGACTGTTCGCTGCTCTACGGGCAGGAGGGGCGGAATATAAATTTTTAATAAATAAATAAATATGCCTCCCTACCCTATGCCATTGACTAGGGTCAGTAGGGACCATGGCCCAGACCCAACAGTCAGAGGGGGGCCCACAGAGAGACCAATCTTGATAGTGTCAGCTTCAATGCTCCTCAAGGCAAGCTATTTCTGTGGGGACCTCTCCCTACCCACAGCTCGCAGCCCCAGGGGCCGTTGCTTCCTGCAGGACCCTGCCCGCTCCTCCTTTCGCAGAAGCACTAGCCCCACAAAAACATCTGACAGGCTGAGAGTTGCCTCTGGGAGATGTGTGCAGGCTTCCCTCCTTCCTTTTCAAGAAGTACTCTCCTGGGTCAGCGCTGTGATGACAGATGCCTGGTTTTTGTAGACAAACACCAGACTGCCAATAGTTAAAGGGGATCCCACATTTTACCTTTGCCCTGGGCCCCACAAATTCAAAGGCCAGCCCTGGACACATACTTTTGAGGCTCTGCAGAGTATGAGTTCACGGCATACTTCCATGGAAATTCCACAAACTGAGACTCCTGACTGTTCCAACTTTTTTCTCTGAGGAAGGAGTTAGATTTTCCTACACAAATTAATAATTCCTGTCAATCTTGTCTTTTCTTGAAAGCACAGATGTGGTAAAAATATAACAGTGGGCCTTTTTTACACGGACAGAGGTGGGTTTTCCAGAGGGCTCGGTGGGTGTTGCGTGGGAGCACGGATGCACCCCCACCCATCCCACTCAGTGTTGACAAGGGCGAACAACAAATGGACACCCATCCCCCCACCCACCGCCAGCCATATACACGGATGCCCCTGCACACCCGCCTGAACACCAAGTGGGTGTCTGTGTAAAAATGGCCAGTGTTACCATAATTACTTTAATTTGTTAGAATAATGTACCTAGGAAAAGATTAAATAATTGCAGAACTGCTTGGGTAAACGTACATGAAGTACAACTAGTCTCGATGGTAACTAGGTACTGTGCTGATCTTGGGGTGACCACAAGATTTTAAACGGCTGTGTTGTATACTGCATTTTTAACAGAAGATTAAACAAAATTAAACAGATAAGGGGAAACCTAAAGGTTAAACCTAAAGTGGCAACTGTATTTGTGTCAGATCACATAATTGACTGTGCAGGACATAAGGCTCCAATCAAGATATATCTGTCTGCATTTTGATTTAATTAATGATTCCTTTATTTTGCAGTTATAACTTCTTATTTAATTGTGAAGGGGGAAAAAATCATATAAGGGTTTGCAAGTCTCTGACAGGTTTCCAGCTAACTTGCTTTATGATGTTATAATTCTTAGTTGTCAACTGACAGTGACTATCATATTTCACATTTGTTCACCTCTGGTATATGCTGAATTTTCGTAACTCCCAGTTACTTGAACTGTGGATAATTTGTAATATTAAATTAATGAAATGTTGAAAAGAAATCATACAAAAGAAATGAGTGGAACTGAATGCTTGTCAACACATTCTTAAATAGTGCCTTTCCACTGGATACTATTAATAATGGAAAAATGACAATAATAAATATTTTTTTAGGTAAAAACTGCTACGATTGCAACAGAGAGGAATGGAAAACCAGAAAACAATACCATGAACATTAATGCTTCCATTTATGATGAGATTCAGCAGGAAATGAAGAGAGCTAAAGTGTCTCAAGCACTATTTGCAAAGGTTGCAGCAACCAAAAGCCAGGTAAGGGTCCAACCAGGCATCAATGACTTCATTATAAATGTGATATGTTGCATCATTTTCTTCTCCCTTCTATACACAGTTCAGTAATTGGTTGAGTTTGCATGGGAGCAAAAAATAGGTCCAAATCTGCCAAAATAATAGGCAAAAGCAAATCCTTTAGTCTACAAAAAAGTTGAACTTCACACATTTCTACGTTGCAGTGAATGAATAATGCTCTACATGACATTTTGCTGCAAAATTAACCAGGCAGCTGTAATTTCAGTAAGAAGAGGTATTAATCAAAAGGATTCAGGGTATGACATCGGGTAATTTTAGACGTTACGAGACCACGGTCAACCACAGTGAATTCCCTGTGGTGACGGTTTGTCCCGTAACGTCTGATGTGAGTTCCGCCAGCTGTTCACCACAGTGAACCTCCAGCAGGAATCACATTGACCACGACTCTGGAACTCCGACCGCCCGGAGGTCCAGAATCGTAGTTAGCTAGACCACGATCCGGGATCAGCCAAACATAACATCTGTTACGTTGGCCCATCCCAGATCGTGGCCCAGACCACGATGTGGGATTGGACACTGCAGCCGGATTGGCCATTGTGACCACCCGTCTCCCGGAGGGCGGGCGGGCGGCCGGCCGGGTGAGCGTGGGGGGCGCAGGGCTGTGCGGCCGCACATTGCACCACACAGCCCCTTCCCAATCCCCTGTAGGAATCAGGACGGCACGTCTAAAGAACGACCAGACTGATTCCTGTCCAGGATCCGAAACGGATCCCGCAACGTGGTTCAGCGTGGCGGGCCAAACGGCCTGTCACGTCTGAAATTACCCATAGTGAAGATGGTTAGTGAAAATTTTGTCTCGGCCAGAGAAATGTCAGAAATGAACCTTGTGGAAACAGGCACGCAGCTCAGCTAGGCTAATTGTTTGTTTTTAAACCCAAAAAAATATTGCAAGACAAAGCTTCAAAGGTTTGCATTCTCAAACTGAAAAACACAGTAACTTTAAGTAATGTTTTGTTCTACAAACATAAAAGCAATAAGATAACACATTTTTTTTATACAGGCCGTGGGTGTGGGGGGAATTGGTGTGTGTGCGACAGAGTGGGTGATGTGGGGGGGTCAGTGCACACAGGCACACACCAATTCTCTCATGCAACCCCTCTCATGGAGCAATCGCCATTTGGGGTGATTGCTCCATGAGTGGGTGGAGGTGGGTATGCATGCATGTTTCACTGGAGCACGCACGCACACCCATGCGCCGCGGGATTTACATGGGTGGCACCTCATGCCCACGCAGCAGATCTGCATGACCATGAGTGGGCCTGTTGTGTAAAAAAGGTCTTAGTCATGGAAACTTATTGAGGATCAACATGTGTTACAGCTTTTTGAAATATGCAAATGAAAAGATTCTGCACACATACCATTGTAAACCTTAGTGCGTATGGGTGATTTCAGGCGTTACGTTTGTGGCATTCACCACAGTCAACCTCAGTCAAACGCGGGGGGTAGTGAAAGAGCCGTGCATGTCTGTTTGCTCGCATCCAGATGTTCACCACAGTCAAACACGGGCTGGGGTGAACCTAACCACGCTTCGTGAGGTTCAGGACGGGAGGAGGTCCAGAAGTGTGGTGAATTTTCACCATGGCAGGGGTGAAGGAAACGTGATGTCTGAAGGGAAAACCCCAGCCACGGTGGAAGGAAATGACCACGGGCAGTGGTGATGGCACATAGCGCCTGCCAGGCAGCCAACAACAAGCGGCACACGGAGGGAGATTTAAAGGGCAAGCAGCAGTAGGGGAACGTGGCGGAGCAGTCGATGGAGGGGGGAGGGGGGAGGAAACAGAGCAGAGGATGGAGCGAGAGGGCGAGGAGGAGGTGCAGCAGCAGCAGCGATCAGACTGGGAGATAAGGCTGTTTGTTTACAAACAGCCTCTCCCCATGTGCTGATCAGAAGGTTGTTGCCTTGTAATGAAGGTTCTTCAAGATGGCTCCCAACATTCTCATGACTGGGTTGTGCATGCTCGCCCCGTTCAAATAATAACCACATGATGGTCTCGAGCTCCTCTAGTGTAAAAAGTGCTCTCCCCCTCAGAATGACAGTTCCTTCCAACCCTTTCTAGAAACAGAAGGAAAAAATTCTATGCGAGGCTGGAAGGGTGGGTATATGTGAGAATGTTGAGAGCCATCTCAAAGAACCTTATTTACAAGGCAGCAACCTTCTGCTCTTCTTCGAGTAACTCCTCACATGCTATTTTTGCTAAATACGAACGTGCTTGTGTGATCAGGTATTGTTAATAGCATGTAGCTATTTTGATGTGGCCCAGAGGCTTTGTATGTTTGAAATATGTGAACGGGAACATGACCAGGCACGACTTCTGCCGGGGGCTGTGGCAATGGCCCCGCTATGTGCACCTGCTGTCGTTGCCACCCCCGCCCCCGATGGGAGCCCCTGCAGCCGGGTGTCGGGTGCTCCGGGCCCATCTGACAGCCGGGTGCCTCCTCAACACCTTTCTCCCGCCTGTGGCCTGGGTGCTCGCACCAATGCCTGCTGCCTCTTTTGGACGGCTGGACCCCCAGCGGCCCGGCTCCGCCCACCTGCCTGTTGCCCTCTCGCCAGGGACCTGCTGCCCCATCCCCTGTGCCCTGGCCCCGCGCGCTCCCGCACTGTGTGTCACTGCGCCGGGCCGGTGCTGCTTGTGTCCTCAATAAACACCCTTTGTGCTTCACTGAGCCGTGTGTTGGCTCCTGTGTCCTTAGGCTGCTGGGTCCCCCTTCCCCTTGGCCACTGGGCTCCTGCCCCCTCCCCCTCCTGGTGGGCTGGCCGTGCCGGCCCCTCGGCCCCCCCCAACTCCCGTGCACCCGACCAGCCGGGGAGTTCCCTGTCCCCCCCTGGTGTGTGCCTCCCTCTGCCCCCATGCTCCGCTCCCCTTTGTTGTGTGGGTGTGCTGCTTCATGTGTGTGTGTGTGTGCGCGCTTCTTGTTTTGAAGTGCGTGCGCCTTCCGTGCAGCCGCTGTTTGCGAGCGATGCTGCTTCCTCCACCCCCTCCCTTTGTGTTTCCCTTCCCTGGGCGGGGCCCTCCACTGTCTTTGGCTTCGTTTGCCCTCAGGCAGCCCTGTTTGCGTCCGTGTAACCCCGGTGTCTTGTGGGGCTCCCACCGCAGTTCTTGGTACCGCTTCATGTCTGTTGGGTTCCCTCAGCTCGGGTTCACTCCGGTTGGCCCCGGGCTGTGGTGCCACCCCTGTCACGTCTGTTGGGGCCGCGCAGCTCACTACGGCCCGTGGTGAAGTAATTAACACCGGGGTGGGATTCACTGCGGTGAATCTCACCGCGTCACGTCTGAAATCACCCTGGGCTATGAATTCTTAAAAGCTGAAGGAAAGCATCAAGTTTAGTAAAAGTTTAGTGTAGGGAACTATGTTAATTTTATGCAAGAGATGGGAAATCAGCAAGTAGATATTTTTGTCAGTATAATTGCCATGCACAATTGCTGCATGATGATCATAAACAGCAGCATATCCTTGTAAGGAATAGCAGCAATGTTCTCAAAACTGAAACTGAAGTGTGAATGTGTTCAAGACTCAAGTAGACTATACCGGGGTCATCTGTAAAATTGAAAAGAATAGTACTATTTAATATATGAATACTTGAGTTAATGAGATAAGAGGTAGATTAATCTGTTTCCACATGGTTTCATTTTTTTTAGTTCTATCATTGCATAAATCCTCGGGCAGCCCGATCATCAAATGGGGCTCTATGGGCACAGTCCCTTCTAGAGGCGAGTGGGGCTTACATTGCAGAGCACGTTGAGAATCAGGCAAGAAGTCATGCATTTTTCTTCAGCCCCCACAAAATAGTCTTACAGAAGAGCTTGCCATCTTTCAGATCTGCTTATAAAATGTGATCATCTTTGTAAATATATATCTCAATCCTTGGTGCTGCAATGCATTTCTTTTCTTTTCGTTTTCGAATTTTTAAAGTTTACGTTGGAAATGTTGGCATTTGGGACATGCTCCATTTTATTACGTAGAAAAGATGTTTCTTTTTTAAGTTATATGCTGTAAGGAATACTTAAAGGGATATTTTGGAAATGTTATATCAAAATGATTAAACTCAAGCTGTGGACTGTAAAAATTATAGCTTTATAGGCCACATGCCTGCCTACCCTTCAATCACTGTCAAAGTGATAATTTCTACAATAATATGTTTCTTTTATTGTGGGATTCTAAACACCAAGTGCTGTTTAAACATTAAACTGAATTGTTTATGTTAGCACTGTACTCAGTGTGTCATACATCAGGACACTATAATCTCTCATGGAATGTAAAATTCTGTCATGAATCATGGCTTGTATATCGGAAATTACTGTAATTTTGATTGGAAATTACAGGGCTCTTGAAATGTTTCTAATTATGATAGAATGTTACAACAGCTTCAAACCTGTGTGCTTCTTTAGATGTCTTTATTTACATGCCAAAGCTATGCATTAAGGAAAGAGGTCCGTTTTCTGCATTCTTCCACCTTGCCCTTCCTTGACATTTTTAATTGAACTATGATGTGGTAGTCATAAGCACCATGTGCTTTCATATTGGTATCATGAATTTTTGCTTGAGCCTATATACTTTTTTGAAAAACAATCTGGTAAAGCATGTCTTTCACTTTTAAAAGAAAACCCATTCTTGGATTGTTGTTTTTGTTTTTTTTTAAAATATATATATATTCATAGATGGCCAAGGGGAATAACAGCAGATACAGAAAGTACTTGGGTCAGCAAGTTTAAAGGTTTAGATTTCATTTAGAACATTACTTTACAAAATAGTTGGTGGGCCTGAGGCTGCTTACCTTCGTACAAAATCTCATGTTAATTTTTTTCTAACGTGAGATTTTGTATAATGCAAGCTCAATATGGGCTGCATTGATCTTTCACATNTGGGTTGGATGTGGGATTGCTTCTCCAGCCCAGTAACTCAGTGACAGCAGCTTCTCCGGCCAGCTCTTCTGCCGGCTCCTTCTGGCCGCTTTCCGACCCGCTGCATGGGGCCTCCCAGGGAGGCGTGGCCAAATGACATCCAGCCATGCCACTCTGGGAGGCCGTGTGCAGCGGGCCAGGAAGCAGCCAGAAGGAGCCGGCAGAATAGCTGGCCAGAGAAGCTGCTGTGTCTGCTGCCGCCACTGGTAAATCTCCCTAAACTCACTCTCCCTCCCCCAGTTGCCCTTCCCCCTCTTTCCTCTGGGTGGGGGTTGTGTAACTCCCCCACCAACCCACTTTCCCCCCCCAGACTGGGTGAGGGAGGTATGCCTACCCCCTTCCCCCCCCCTCCCCGGCACCCCCCACCGCCTCCGAGTGTCCTGGGACCCCCTCCTGGCACCCCAGTGGGCCCTCCCACTTGGACCGTGTGCCTCACTTTCTGACCTCTCCTTTGATCCTTGCCATAATTCTGATCACTTCCTTGCCTCCTTCAACCTCTCCCACCACGGCCCCTCCTCCTCCCCCTCTCCCCCCACCCAAGCTAACATTAGTTTAACTAATGTTAAATTTGAATGCACTGCACACATTCAAATTTAACGTTACTTTGAACTTACATGAGTGACAGGGCTGGATTCCAGCCCTGTCATTAGTCATAGCTCTAACGCTAGTTTTACTAAGGTATGAGGAATGCTGCTTTCCCCACATTACACAAACTAATGTTAATTCCTATCTAACATTAGTTTGTGTAACGTGGGCAAGCAGCCTGAGTCTCCTTTCATTTACACTAATTTTGACACTGGTGCCACTTCATTCAGCTTGAATTGTTATCCCTCATTTATGCCGTTGTAAGGGAAGCATTAGAAAGGGTTAATCACTTTTTTGTTTTTGAACCAACCACAAATTATCTGCACATATCCTAAAAGCAGAAGCTTTGCAGGCCTTTCTGGCTTCGTGGCTGGGCCGCTGGCTTGTTTGTCTGGGGGGCTACTTCTATCTGACTTGAGGCTGCGTAAGATTATAAATATTACCCAGCCTATCAAGATTTGTTCCTTTGGAAGATTCTGTCTAGCCCAATTACCATACGATTGTTGACAACCTGATTTTTGACCTGTAATAAGTAATTCATAGTTTCTAAAGTGAGAAGTGACTGTTGATCAGTTAGTCTGATCCCCTTTTAACAAAGGACATTGAATTTCCTACAGTATTACTGGGTGTTTTTAGGTGGATGTGGAGCTGCCCACCCCCAGAGCTGCTCCAGGGGTGCACCCCCGCATCCGCCTGCTCCCAGTCCCACCTGGAACAGGTGTGGGCTTCCCGGTCCACGGTCTGCCCACGCAGCGCCCCCACCCCCGCGCACACTATATAGATGCAGCTGGTTGCCCAATGCTCTAGACTGACAACCATAGCTCTATGGTGTTGCCCGGGACAACATCCAGCTGGAAGTGGAGAAGCAGCAAGGTTCATGCATCAGACAGACAGTTGCTCTGCTTTCGGCAGTGCTCCACCAGCAGTGCTCCAGGATGTTCCAGAGCACCACCGGTGGAGCTGCCCTGGAGCTTAAACATCTGACGGGACACCTTTAAACAGATGGCATACCCAGTGTGAAGCGGACTGGCATAGCCAGCACCAGAGCAGCCTGTATGTCTAAAAACACCCAATATATTAGTCTGCTGCTTTTTTTTGTCTAAAGCATATCTATTAGAAAGTAGTCTGCCCAATCTTAAAGACTACAGCTGACTGAGAAGTCACCTCTATTTTGATTCTAGCTAACTTAAGAAAGCACAACTGAACTACCTCAGCTCAGCTCCCCCCAAAACTCTGATTTTTAAAATCAGTTTTCAGGGAGCCAGTGTAGCCTCGTGGATAAAGCCTTCTCGCTGGGTGGCCTTGGGTTGGTCACTGTCTCTTGGGTCACATTCTGGCAAACAGTTAATTTGATGTAATTGGACCTTACTACTTTTTTATTCGTGAAGCATTCACATGAACAGAGCACTAAACAGAAGTTATTAAGGAATAGAAAAAGAAGTGTGTACTCCTCTTTGGTTTGTATTTCTAAGTAACTGTTTATGTGAATACTTAACAGCATGGGAGTAGTGCCTTGGTTCAGTTATCACTACATCTTAGCTAGGGGAGAAATTATGAGAATACTACTTCAGTTTACACTGTTCAGCTAAACACGATTGAAGGGGAGTGGTTACTTCAATTTAATTGAATTACAGTAGCTACTTTGGTTTACCTCTGTTTGTCAGAACATGATCTCAGCCTCAGTTCCCTATTTGTAAAATAGTAATAATACCTACCACACAGAGTTTTTGTGAGAGTAAGAATTGTACAACACTCTGAACGTTATAAATGATTTATAGTAGCAACTGTCCAAATATAAAAAGATATTAAGAAGCAGTGTATTCATATTTTATGATTTGGGGAAAAGTTTTGTTTGCATATATTGCTGGGTACTTTCAGATGTAGCAGACGGTCAGGCAGCCGCAGGTCCAGAATCGTGGTCATTGAGGGTGATTTCAGACGTGACAAATCCAAGATTCACCACGCCTGAACCACACTCAAACGCGGTCCGCGTTTGACTGTGGTGAACGTCTGTTTTCTACCCGCCAGATGTTCACCACAGTCAAACGTAGGCCGCGTTTGCATTCACCACACTTCTGGACCTGAGGACACGAGCGGGTCCAGAAGTGTGGTGAATGGCCACCACGGCAGGGGTGACTGAATCATCACGTCTGTTCACTTACCCCTGCAGGTGGTGGAATCCATTCCCCCCCGACCACGGTGGCCGGATTGGCCGCTCTCGGGAGGGCTGGTGCGGAATGCAGGGGGCGGGACTGTGCAGCAGCATGCTGCGCCTCGCGGCCCCACCCCCTCCGCAATCCGCGGTTCCACGACAGACGTTACAGCGGGCCCCATTCACCATGAGCCATGGTTCGCCAGTCCCCGCGGCCCGGGGAGAAGCAGCGCACGTCTGTTGGCGCACCCCTTCACCCTGTGCTGTGGTCCGAACCACCCCACAGCCCGTGATGAATGGGGCCTGCCGTAACGTCTGAAATCACCCTGAGATTCCCACCAGGGATTCACTGGGTTGAATATCTGGCAGGAACCCCAACAGACGTAACGGGACCAACAGCCACCACAGGGGGATTCACTGTGGTTGACCGTGGTATCGTTACGTCTGAAATTACCTGCTATTGTCTAATTACATATTAGTAAACGGGATATACGAAAGCAATATTTATGTATGTTTCAAGTCTATACTGTTCTTTTCTGACTGAATAGTATTGGGATCCTATTAAACTTGTAACATGATAATCTAGCTAAAATAATTATGAAACCACAGTTCTTAATATCATTGTTGTTTTTTTAAAGAGTTGATTTGGGTAATAATAATGAAGGTAATAATAATGAAGGTATGGTTCAGTAACTCTTCACTGGTTAGTGTTTTCATATGGGAGCTAGAGGTGATTTTTTTTTTTTCTTGATGGTGGCAGATTTTGAAATCTAATTTTATTCCACAAAAACCCTTGAGAGCCCTTAGATTTAAGGTGGATGTCCAGCATGGAGACTCTAGTAACACTTGGTGATGTTTGTATGTCATAGTTTTACTTGGAATGGCATTGTCTGAGAAGGCACGGTCTGCACATGCTAAGATAAAGTGGGGAAGCAAACAAAGTCAGGTGAAAGTGAGCTTGTTATATGCCCCTTTTTAAAAAAAAAATGTCTTGGGGAGCAATATGAAAAATCCATGTAGCAGAACAAGAAAGTACTATACTATTATCATTTACCATAAATGCCCATCATACCATAATTCAATGCTTTTAGTCTCAATTTTAATTCTTTCCAAAAAGGATGCTTTATAGTGGTGAAAGTTAAATATAAAATAAATGGAGTTTTGCTGTCCGGATTCAGCAAAAGTGCCCTAAAGGGTTCAGGGCATTTCTTTATGGTGTTAAGTACCCTGGCCTGAGGTCTCATCCACCATACTGGAGGCTGAGGGTACTGAATGCTTCACAGGACCAGACTCTGTTTTGCCAAATTTAATTTGGGGATAATACAAGACTGTGAGCACTTTCAAAAATCTGATAATTTTGACCCATTTCTTTTGCTCTGTTACATTGTGTTGCCCAACTTCCTCCCTTTCTATCTTTGTCATTCCAGTCGGTTAGGCAGTTAGCCTCACTAAAATTAGGTTTGCATGCGTAAGTCTTGAGGTGAATTGGTGGTTAAAGACATACTATAAATTCTATTCTTGGTCATTACATGAGTATTTTGTATAGTGACATTTCATTAGAAGTGTCCAGCTTCTTTCCTGTGTGACAGCTGTGCTTCCTTCATTTTAGAATCTGCATGTTAAAGAATACAATATATGGTAAAACTAGAAATAGGGCTTTTGGTTTTGTGAGGGGGCCTTGAACAAGTTAAATTTGAAGGAATTGCTAAACATTTTTATTTGAGATTGCTTTTGGTATGCAAACATCATGGTTTTCCTGATGGATATTTTCAGAATGGTTCATTAAAGTTCAGGTATAAAAAAACTGCTTTTACTGGAAGTTTTAATATTGTAGTAAACCAGGAGATTTATTGTGAAAAACTGATGTCTGTTGTCTCACTTTTATCTTTTTAACTAACAGCCTTATAAATGCTATATCTTTGATCTGTTCTTTCCTTACCAAGAGACTAAGCTATATGCTCTGTTAGAATCATTTTTAACAGTTTTCCTTTTGAAAAAGCAATATGTAGTAGATCTGCAAAAAGATGCAAATGTCAACATCCACAGACATTTCAGAATATTTCTGAATATTTTCTAATGGAGAAAGTAAACTTCATCTCTTATAAAATGGGTCTCGTAGAATATCTTGCAAGAGTCATCAGCTTTTCATCCCCCATTCTCTGTCCTACTAAATAAATAAATGTCTGTTCTGTTCTGCCCCTCCCTATAAATCTCTGGAAGGGGGGTTGCTCACACCCCATGTACCTGGAATGTTCCACCTTTTTTGATTCTCAGAACAGCTGAGTCACTCTATTTTAATCTTGGTTTATAACCTCCCTTTTCTTTCTAGCTGACAATTGATTTTCTGTGAAGAAGTGCTACATATAAAGAAGTGCTACATATAAAAGACACTATATTTAAAATAAAATGTATTGTTACATCTTTCATCATTTTGAGGTTTCACTTGGCAATTTCTCTTTGCTCTCATCAGTAGCTATTTACAGTAGTTAGAAGGCAGTTGCATATAAAAAGGATCTCCTTTTTTTGGACTGCCCTCCTGTGATTACTCTGGCAGTTGACAACTTGCCATGAGCAGCAGGAGTCAGGACAGGATCAGGTGTCAATAAGAATGGGATGGGAGTGAGGAAAAAGTGCAAACTGGGGTAGAGATGGATTTCTGTCCGCGATCAAGAATTTCCATATAAAACTGTGTGTCATTCAGTGAAACTTGCTACATAACTATAAAGCTGATTTGTTTGTTTCACAAAACATCATATTGCAGATCTTATGGTTCTTAATAAGAGTGAGAGAGATTTCCATGTTTCAGACAGTAGATGGAAAAGAGAGCATTAAACTACTCCTTTTTTCCCCTCTGTGCAGATTTTGGGTTTATTTTTACATTTTCTCATCACAAGAAAAGACTTTTATAATGTGGTTCAAAATTGCTTAGGGTCTTTGAATTTTTTTTTAAAGGATTTTATGAATGATAAGGGTAATGCGAAGTTGTTGCCACATCTTGCTAATCTTTTAAACTATGGAAATGGGTGATTTGCGGGACTATCACAGGTTACTTGATGATGAGTTTGCCCTGCCTCAGTTTCCATCTTTAAAATGGGAATAATAATACTACTTAAAGAACTCTGCAGGGATATTGTGATCTCTGAAAGGTTTTTTGAAATTGTGGTGAAGGAGATTTCAAAAAAGCCTATACACTTTTAAAAAACCAGCAAATATGAAGTGATAATGGAAGCAACATCAGTATGCACACCAGGAAAAAAATGGCCATTCTAGAGTTCTCTTTAGGTAATTTGCAACGAATACTGTAGTGATGCTGAAGAGATTCTGATCTTACCCATGGAGAGGCTAAACTGTATTTCTTGAACTAGCTTTAGATGTGGTTTTAAGCTGCTTCATATTAATATGTGCCTGTTAAGTATGGATGATGTATGAGCCATTTACATATTGTTAGAAAACAGCTATCCTTTTATGTATCAGTACAAGAGAGTCTGAATTAGTTTTAAGTGTAGACAAGGAAGGCCTTAAGAGAAGCTTCCCTCTAAGAGGAATGGACTACACATCAGTTATACATTTTTCATAAGTTAATTTTTTTAATGCTTTCTGAGCATGGCTCTATAACAGACTTGCTGAGGTCGATAGGAGCTTAGGGCACTCAGCAACAAGCAGGATACAACCCCTGATAGCATTGCACAACAAGCAGGATACAACCCCCTGTTAGCATTGCACAGACTCAGCAACAAGCAGGATACAACCCCCTGTTAGCATTGCACAGACTACCAAGGTACAGTTGCTAGTTGGCACAGCCCTGCAAAACTAATCTTCTCTGAAAATAGGAAATTAAATCTGAATGCATAAAGGAAAACTATCGAGCATAGGCAACCCTTTATAAAAACTAAAATCACATTAGGGAGTTGAGTAGAGTTGCCCAGCACTCAAAAGTGTAAAACATATATTTAATTGCTACTGACGAAATCTGAATATCACGTGAAATATAATTTTCAAGTCCATTATTTTGCTGTTCCCTTTTTAAAATTTTAATTAAAATACTCAGAACTATTGACACTACTTTAACCCTGCTCCATTTTCAGAGGGTATTTTTCTACCCAGGCTGCCCATCACTCGCAAAAACTTGCAAGTTAGTAACTCTCCAACTTTGTTCTTTTAGGACATTGTCACCTAGACCCAGGTACACAATATACTCAAATGAAATTTGGTTACCATTAACCATTTTTGGTGGTGTTTTTTGTTTTTGTTTTTTTAAAACCCTGCGGCAAAAAGCTGCCCCAATACATTTTGCCATGGCGTATTTTTTTAACCCCAGGATTTTCCACCTGGGGTAGCTTTTTAACTCCCATCATATTTCATGTTAGTTTACACATTCCCTCAGAAATCTCAGTGCTGAGGACTGGGGTAGAAAAAACACCCCAGACACAATTAACATCATTTTTTTCAAGACACTGGAGCAGGGTTAAGTACACCAACATGATTTTATGTTATGTTGTTTGATGTTTTTATATGTTTTATTGTATTTTATTCGATTGACCTTGTTAGCCGCCCCGGGCTGCCTATGGCAGGAAGGGCGGGGTATATTTTTAAAAAATAAAAGGGAGGGGGGGGAATCTTCCTAATTATTATAGCTGTACAGTTTTGGATTTGCTGTGTATTATCTTTCTGTTTGATTCCTTTTTGTGAAAGCATGTTTAAGATATGCATTGTGTGTACATGCTGTTCCATAACCCATCAGGCTTCAGTGTTGCCTCAGTACTCTGATTCAGTAAATCAGATCATAGGCAGCATGCTGTCATATAATAAGGTGTCTGATCCTTATTACCAGTTTGTTGATGCACAGACTCCTTCAAATTGACCATTGCAACACATGGTTTCCCCTGAAACTAGCTGTGATAATTAGCGTGGCTCTAATGAGACAGAATGTCACTGATCTTGTGCTGAACTGTCGAGGATCTACGCTACGGATGGGAACTGTCAAAGCCTGCCATCTGTGACAGAGCTTGGCATATTCCATTTGCAAGGTAGAGCATGCTCAATAGACTATTTTTAAACAAATGGTCCATTTCTTGATCAGGGCTCTGTGCTCTGTTAAAGTGGAACACTTCATGCTATTGTTGTCGTAACTTTTTGCTAGACTAATCTAGTAGCAAAAACATTGCTGAATTTAGATATTGGATTTTGATCTTGACTTGTGTTTTGTTGATTATATTATTATTTATCATGTATTTCCCTCTATTTAATCTCATAATCATAAAGTAAGCAGATTGGATGCCTTTTTAAA
>QEPC01000068.1:443804-473794 GCA_003113815.1 Sphenodon punctatus
TCACTAGAATCAGCTTCTGTATTAGAAGGTTTGGAAGGTAGAAAACTGACAATGCAAGGAAAGAAATAACTTTGAGGCTGTTTTGGGATACAGTGGAATCAGTTCTGATGTGTAAACAAACCAAACACAGCATGAGGATGTAAAACTCACCTTTATGATCTTTTGTTTCTGAAGTCGCTGCAGGACTAGTTATCTTGTGATAAGTTAGAACATCTGGATATTGGAATGGTGTCTTGGATTGCTGACTTGCCTGACAAAGGATACTGTGAGGTCCGAAAGCTTGCAAACCTCCACCAACATAAGTTGATCCAATAAAAGATATCTCTACACTACTTTGTATCTACGTTCATATAGATAGGGTGTAGATGGCCCAAAAGAAACACTTGGAGATTGGGTATTTGTTGTGAGATGCTCCTTGTGGGGGCAGGATATGGCAGCTGTGTGACGAGAATACATTTGTATATAGTGGCTACGTTAATAGAAGATCTGGTCCAATGGGGCTAGCAGAAAAGCCCTTGGAAAGAGATATTGGAAATATTGGCACTGTGACTGATTCAGAGTTGAATTTGTTTTAAGTTGTTGTTGTAACAAGTGAGACCAACTGAAGAAATTGAATTTGGAAATCTCAGTGGTCCATCTGTTTCCCAGAAAACTTTTTTAAAAATGCAATGTGATCTGGAAGAACATGAGTGCCAAAAGTAACTTGGTACTTTTTCTTCTACTGTTGGTGGTCTTTTCACTGATGATATCTTTCTTGCTTAGGTGTGATATTGGGTTTCTATGCTTGCAGATGCATAAATCAGCTCCTCCTTGTGCACCAACTCCTGTCTGACTGACGAGGTGCTGTTTCTGGAAGAATGGATTCTCTTAATTTATTTTGTCTCAATCTTTTCCTCCTCTTCTCTGTATTCTTATTCCTTTTTTCCATGTCCATGTCTGTACTGTCTTTTCTATGTCACATCGTGCTCCATTTCTTTCCGTTTTCTAACTTTATACATAAGTCATCCTATTGAATCCTTCTACCACCCTATATGCTTGTGCATATTCAAACCCACTCAAGCACAGTCATCTTCCACCCTAGCATACATGCACACACCACATCCCGCACTCTCTTCCTAGAGTGCCTCTGACTGGCATTCTTCTTCTTACATAATGTGGGGGAGATAAGCGCTAGCTAGATTTATAAACAGGCAAGTAGGTGTTGTACTCACTAGTGGTGAAAAATAAGAGTATGACCATTCAATTCCACTCCACTTCGTGCAGCCCGCATACCAGTGAATTGTAATGGTTGTGAAAGAACGGGGCTTATACTCTTCTTGTGTAGCACAAAGAAGTAAAATACAACCATAGAAAAAGCCGGGGTGAATTATATCATTAGTAGTATCCTATTGCCAAAGATTTGGTCAATTGTTTTAAGTGGTGTGCAAAATTTGAAAAATTGGTAACAAGCAGTGAAAAGCAACAGTTAATGAAAGGCCAAAGCTACAGGCACATTGATGCATGATACGCCTTGTGACATGGATGTGCCTTTGTCCTTCCTTTGGAGAAGTTAAGAGTGATTCTGACCCCCAGAGAATTTGGAGTGATTCTGAATCACAATCTGTAATTCAGAATCTGTGATTCTTTGACATAGCAACAGCTCAGTCAATTGCTTCAGTTTACTCGCAGGCAGACAGTTTTTGCCTATTTTCTCTTTCACTCTAAGATACACTGAGTTCCAGTTCAAATATAACTAGGAATTCTAGAAAGCAGTTTTTACCCCCAAAAAACCCCACATGTATCATTTATGCCTGGAAATGGGATAGATGAAGTACTGGATAAGCTATGGAGGATTGGAAGAGTTAAACAAATGCATAGTTAATAAGGGGGGAGGGGTGGGGATAGTGATTGTGGTGGGCATAGTAATTTGCTTCCAGAAGAAGGAGACCGTTGATTATTCAAGTACATTAATACAAAAAAATTCTGTGAAAGTGTCAATATTGTAGGAGGCTGCTTACATGGCAGTTTAGGAACCAATTTTGTTAAGAGCTGACTGAAATTAAAGTGAATAGTGGTTGATTACGGACCTAACAGAAATGTATTTTCCCCCTTTATACGTTGTATAGTTTAAAACTTGTAACAATTGAAGAGAAGATTGCATGATTTCTGGACAAAGGTGAGAAAGGGGACAAAAATGTCACTTCAGGTCATCTGAATTTTTTTGTAATTTTAACTCCTCCCCCCCCCCTTTTTTTTTTTTTTGCCTGTTTGGCTGTTACTAGATTTAAGTAACAAAGGAGTTATGCAGCAAAATACATAATTAATATAAATTCCAAATTTGAAAATATCCAGGATTGAGTCCGGTTTTATTCTTTTATAATGTTAATGCTTCCTTACTCTTCTAATTACTTCAGGATGGTAATTGAGAGGCAAATAAAAGCATTTAAATAAAAGCAGATGTACTCAGGAGTTCTGTAGGTTTAGGGATGAGAAAATGCTTAGGTTAAATAGTCCCAGCAGAATATAAAACTTCTAAAAGGAACTGTAAGTGGTCCAAATGATATAAAAAGTCATTTCAGTTTCATATCTCACCTTTTAATTAATGGAAACACAGGTTTAACAATAGTAGTGGCGGCATGAGGTTGGCGTAAGACAAGTTGCTCATCTTTTTGGACTTAAAGCAGTGCACAGTCTAGCTGATGATGAAATTTACTAGATATTCGTAGATCACCAGTGCTACTCACTTTTGCATTGAACTTCAAATTCCTTACAATAGCAACTATTTGGACAACCCTCCTCTCCACCTCCACCCCCTTCTTTGGAGGAAGGAGATGGGAGGTTGGATTGAGGGGCCGGCCACTCTCCACTCCCGTGCCTGCAGAGCAGGGGGAATTTGGCTGTGCAGCCAGGCAGAGAACCCACGGCAGAGTCTCACAAGATGGGATCCCCTGGGTGCCAAATTTAAGCTCCTAGGCTGCCCACCGACATTTTGCAGTGAGCCTTGGAGTATAATGGACACATAATCCCACCCACCCCCTTGCTTTGCTGTGGAATGCTGCTGATCACCTAACAGGGCTGGGAAGAAATTACAAATAGCACTGTGGGCATCTGGTTTTTCACCTTCCCCACAGCATAGCTTTCTCATTTGGCTTGTTAAGGGGGCATACCTCGGGTGGTCAGTAAATTGTCACACTTTGTAGGTAGGGAGCCTGCTTCAGTATTAGGGGTTTTTATTGGTAACACAGTGTGGGAAATCAGTCTGCTTCCTTAAAAAGTGGGGATCCGGGCTGGGCATACAAGCTTAGTGTGTCTGAATGCTTGCCCACATTCCGTGGGGCATCACAAGCTTCGATTGAGGTCAGGTGTGGATCAGGGAGAGAGCAGTGGCATCCCTATCGTCATTCTGTGGGCCTCCACAGGGAGCCTTGCGCTTTTCCTATCCCTCCGCTACCCAAGTTAAAAACACCATCTTGAAAGCTCAGATTAAATGTATTCCACAAATTAAAAAAGGCAGGAGGAGGACCAAACGTCTGCCTGTGTGGCTAAATAGTGAGGTGAAGGAGGCTATTGGAGCCAAAGAGGCATCCTTTAAAAATGGAAAGAGAGTCCAGCGTTGCCAAAGCAGATGTAAAAAATTAATAAGCCAGGCCAAAAAGGAATTTGAGGAGCAACTTGCTAAAGATGCTAAAACTAATAATAAAAACGTTTTCAAGTACATCAGAAACAGGAAGCCTGCTAGAGAGTCAGTTGGGCTGTTAGATGCCAGTGGGTGAAAGGGAGGGAAAGGACATTGCAGAGAAGTTGAATGAGTTCTTTGCTTCGGTCATTGCAGGAATCAACTTCCTGCAATGAGTTTCTATGGGATTATGACCCCTTGTGCTCATTTCAAGCACCCCATCTCAAAAAAGACATAACTGAACTAGAAAAGGTACAGAGAAGGGCAACGGGAATGATAACGGGTATGGAACGGCTTCTGTACAAAGAGAGGCATGACAAGCTGGGTCTCTTCAGCTTAGAGAAGAGAAGACTGAGGGGACAAAATCTTGAGTGGTGTGGAACAAGTAGATAGGGAACAGTTATTTACCCTCTCAAATAGTACTAGAACTAGGGGACACTTCGTGAAACTAGCTGCCAGCAGATTTAAAACAAAAGGAAGTACTTTTTCACTCAACGCATAATGTAGAAGGGATTTGTTAGAAGAATATTCAAATGGCTATTTCAAATGTTACATATACGGGGCTCTAGAAGAGTGTGGCTGGATGAAAAATATGGAGATAGATTATTAGAAATATTTTGGTATGTGCATTGTATGTTACTCATTAATGCCATTCCAGTCGAAGTCAAACTATATGGATAATAAAACATTTGGAAATTGGAGAATTTTTTTCAGTCTGAAGTGGCTCCTTTCTATAATTGGTTTAAAAGGATTCTAGAACAAAAGGAGTAAGATCTTGTGCTATTGGACTTGAAAAGAGAACTTGGTGTGAAATCTAATTCTTCTTAAAATAGATGGTATAATTGAGTTCTTTGTGAGTTATGAAAATGGCTCTTCTGGAGCTAGGGTCTGTTTACTAGAAATCTTTCCAAAGATGCAAACGTTAAACCTCTACAATTAAATTCCTGATTAAATATTTACTATGAGTTTCTAATTTGCTAGTAGCAAAGGATTGAAAGATATACTGACCTTCTTAATTAAACTTTGCCTAACTAAGCTGTAGATAGCAGTGGCTATAGAAACAATAACTGCATATATAAAAACCAAAAACAGAACCTATGAAAAGTATTGGTATCGTTCTCCCTTATTTGGGGCAAGGGAAAGTGGCTACTGCAGTGGGATCAAAAGTTCCTTCATATCATGAAGCTCCCTTCAGATTCAATATAGTATAAATGGATATATTTCTCCAGTTACACTCTGAGAACCCCAGTGACCCATTTTATAGCCTTACACTAAAAATTAATGTACCAGACTAAGATTGACTTTGTTAACTAATTAGTAGTTGTTTTTACTTGTTTTGATTTATAAGTACATTTTTGTATAGTTTTTTTGTGCCTGGAGTGCCATTTGTATTTTAAGTCTGAAAGGAAAAATAAGATGAAAAGATGGAAGAATAAAGCTTCACCTATTTCTTATTAAAAATCCATTGTGTTATTTCCCTTTTTCTGGCTTTTGCATATGAATGTAGGTGCATTTTATGTAAGATTTGCAGAAGAATGCTTATTATACTTCTGATAGGGGCTTGGGCCTGTCATTATTGCTATTGGGAATGAAGGCAAGACATTTTAAGAAAAAAATCAGTTGAAAGGTGGAAAAGAAAGGCAGAGGAGGCTAAGAAAGAGAAAGCTAAGTATGGGGGAAGGAACACTTGCTTTAGATTACTTTTGTAGTAAAATGCAGGATTAGTCAAACTATATATAATATAAAATCATAGAATCAGAGTTGGAAGGTACATCAGAGGTCATCTAGTCGAACTCCTTGCTCAATGCTGGAAATCCATCCCTGACAGATGGCCGTCCAGCCTCTGTTTGAAAACCTCCAGCGAAGGAAAGCTCACCTCTGCCTTAGGCTAGTCCTGCCCTTAGGAGCAACAGAGAACAAGTCTGCATGGAGCAACGGGTGCCAATGCTGGTTGCTCTCTGCATAGAGATGGGTGTGCGCCCGTGGGAACTTGAATTAAGGCATATCCCCTCCGACCTAGTGTGTGCATAACTGTATATTGTCTGTTCAAATACAGTCTTAAAAGGCTTGGGGCCAGGCAAGCTTCCTCCGGGAGGGAATTCCAAAGGCGCGGCCTGGCCACCGAGAATACCCTCTCCATTGTGGCCCCCCGCTTAACATGGGGGACCTCCAAGAAGGCACCCCCGGCAGACGGAAGGAGCCTCTCTGGGGCGTGGAGGGTGAGGCGATCCCTGAGGTATGAGGGGCTGAGACCGTGAAGGGCCTTATAGATCAACACCAATACCATGAACCTGGCTCGGCACGCTATTGGCAACCAGTGCAGAGCCAATATGTGTTATGTGATCCCGGTGACCCGTCCCAGAGAGGAGGCGGGCCGCCACATTCTGCACTAGCTGCAGCCTCCGAACCAGGAACAAGGGCAGCCCCACATAGAGCGTGTTGCAGTAGTCCAGCCTCGAGGTGACGAAGGCATGGACGAGGGAGGCCAGGTCCGGGCCAGAGACATACGGACGCAACCTCCGCACCAGATACAACTGGAACAGCCTTCGCCACCCCCTCTACCTGCTGCTCCAGGCGGAGATCCGCGTCGAGCACCACTCCCAGACTCCGGACCTGTTGATNCTCGCTCTCCCCACCACCATCACCTCTGTCTTATCAGGGTGGAGCTTCAGTCTGCTCTGCCACATCCATTCCGCCACGGCCTCCAAACACTGGGATAGCAACGAGACAGCAGGGTCTGGGTCAGCTGAAAAAGAATGGTACAGCTGAGTATCATCAGCATATTGGTGACAACGCACCCCGAATCCTCTCACAATCTCCCCCAAGGGCTGCATATAAACATTAAATAATAATGGAGACAGAATAGAACCCTGTGGAACGCCGCAGGACAAAGAGCGGGGACAAGATGTTTCAGCTCCCAGCACTACCCGCTGGCTTCTCCCCGAGAGGAATGAGCGGAACCATTCAAGAACGGTCCCATCCAGCCCCCACCCCCCCAGGTCACGCAGCCGTCTCAACAACAGCCCATGGTCCACAGTGTCAAAAGTGGCCGAGAGATCTAGCAGGACAAGAAATGTCGAACGTCCTGCGTCCATCTCTCGACGGAGATTGTCGACCAAGGCCACCAACGCCGTCTCGATGCCATAGCCAGGGCGGAAACCAGATTGAAAAGGGTCCAGGAAACCAATGCTGTCTAGATGCACCTGGAGCTCTATCGCCACCACCCATTCAATAATCTTCCCAAAAAAGGGAAGGTTAGAGACAGGTCGGTAGCTGGCGGGTGCGTCCACGTCCAACGATGGTTTCTTCAGCAGGGAACGCACCACAGCCTCCTTGAGGCCGGGCGACAGCATCCCCTGCTGCAGGGACACATTAACCACCCTCGCCAGCACCGTCCCCACCGTCTCCCTGGAGGCTTTCACCAGCCAGGACGGACACAGATCAAGTTCACAAAAGGTGGCTCTCAGACCCTGAGACATCCACCGCATCGGCTGGCGTCACTTCCTGAAACTCCCCCCACAAAGATGGACCAGATGGGGCCCCCATCACCTCGCGCTCTCTACCTACTGCCTCTAATCCAGCGTCGAGGTCGCTCTGAATCCGAGCAATCTTGTCTGCGAAGTAGGTGACAAACTCCTCATAGCGGACCTGGGACAAGTCCCCGTCCAGGTGGAGGGAGGCCAGACTGACCAGCCCCCACACCACCCGAAACAGCTCCGCCGGGTGTGACTTCACAGACACTATGAGGACAGCAAGGAACGTCTTCCTTGCCGTCCTCACAGCCGCAACATAGGACCACAAATGGGCCCTATGTAGAAGTCGGTCGGAGTCAGATCGAGTCCGACGCCAGCATCGCTCCAGCTTCCTGCCTACTTGCTTCATCCCCCGCAGCCCCTCAATAAACCAAGGGGCCTTGCGGTGACGAGACAGAGGCAGAGGGCGTCTCGGAGCCAGCCTGTCAACGGCCTCCTCCAGCAAGCTGTTCCAACACTGGACTAGCCCATCAACAGAGTGATCGTCCAGGTCCAAGGTTAACTCCCTCAGGACCTCTTGGAACCGCTGAGGTTCCATCAGCCTCTGAGGGCGGACCATCCTAACTGACCCCTTCCCCCTCTGTGGGGGGTGCATTGAGAGACTGGCCTGAAGGAGATAATGGTCCATCCATGACAAGGGCACAGCTCTAACCTCCCCCACAACCAGACCCCCCGCCTCAAGGCCAGAGTCGAAGATCAGGTCGAGGATATGCCCCTCGAGCAGGTGACCTCCTGGGACAAATCCATGGTTGCCATGGCGGCCATGAATTCCTGCTCTGCCCCAACAACCAAAGTCCTGGAGGAGCCCAACACCACCTCCGAGGCCAGCTCTGCTAGAGCGGTAAGGGATGCTGCCGGACAGGAAGGGGCCCGGTATACCAGCAGCACCCCTAGCTTGCCCCCAGCCAAATCAAACACCACATGGAGAGCTTCAATACCTAAAATCTGCCGAACTGGATATCTCCTCACAGGCCAGTTCTCTCTAAAAATGATTGCTACACCCCCCTCCCCGGCCCCCCGTGCGAGGCTGGTGCTGCATGGCATACCCGGCTGGAACAAGATCAGCTAAAGTTGGTCTGGCACATCTCGTCCAGTCAGGTCTCCGTAATACATGCGAGGTCCAGAGCCCCGTCCGAGATTAAATCCCGGATAATTTGGGATGGCTATGTGATAAACAGGAAAAGGTTTTAGTCGTCTCTCGCTTAAAGAAATAACTCTAACAAGTGACTTAAAAGACTTCAAGTTCTTGTAATGAAAACAAAACTTCATTTGTAAGCTGTCCTTTCTGTAATGAATATCTCCACACTTACATTCTGCACCCCCCTTGTGCTGAAGGCCTAACTTAAAAAGAAGCAGGAAGTCCTTGTTCCACTAATTTAATAGAGATCCACAAATTTAATAGAGATAATACATTAAATATACTGCAAAGGAATCTCTGTTAACTGAATGGCAGAACAGCAGATCTCTTGGGTCAAAAATAAAAGTGGAAACATGGATGCATTTTCATGCACTGTAACCTTAGCTGAAATGTGTAAACGAGTTAGCTAAATAAGCTCTTTGAAAGATGAAATCAAAATCAGTAAAAAGGGCTCTTTCATTAGCAAAAGCTTGTCTGTTCAGTATTAGGAACTTTGGTCCTGAAAGCTTAGTGTATTTGTTTTTTGGGTTTTTTTTAAATTTAAATAGCCCTTTTCTCTTCTTGTGATAGGTGATAGCCTCAATGGAAAATTGTAGGTCTACTTGGCTCTTCTTAAAGGAGCTAATCATTTTTCCATGCAGAGAACCACAAAACGTAGGCAAGCTTGCTGGTACCCTCTAAAAAAAAATCCCCTCCCCCCAATGAAGTGGTCTAAATCATAGAAGGTCTAGCAGAAGTTATTGGCAGCTGCAGTGGATTCTTAAGCCAAATAAACAGGTTGTCAGCAAGATCATATTTCCCCCACAAAACAAAAGTTTCTGAAACTATGCTGATGGACTGTTACAATTTACTTGTTTCCACAAAGACACAAAACATGGGGAATAAACCTATAGTTTTCCTAATTTGTGCTGGCACTGCAACATTTTTGTGCAGTTCTAATCAGGAAGAAACAAGCTGGCACAAGTGTTGCAAATGTATGCAAATGAAAGAGAAAAAAGAGATTGAACAAATAAAATGGCATCTATTATGAGAGAATAGATAACTCAAGTATAACAATAGCTCCAATTTGGATAACATAAATAAGGCAAAAACGAGAAACTTCAAACTTAGCTTGTTTTGTAAATCTCACAGAGTCGCTGAGATTTGGAGGGAGGGAAAGCAAAGTTTGAAGAAAATCAATTTCATTAATATTTTACGTGATTTCAGATCATTAGTTTTGAACATTCCTAGCCATATTTGCTTGTCTACTATTCATTTCTGGATTATTTCCATATCTCTAATGTGAGATGTTTGGGCTACACATCACTTTATGTAAATTCCATACAAGTTCAGACTGGTCCACATGTTTCCAAGACTTGCCTTTCATGTCCTCACACCAGTTTTCCTTATTTGTGGACATACAAACAAAGCTGCAGGTCAGCCTGGTATCTTGGTCTGCAGCAGGCCTCACTCTGAAAGCTGACTTGGGGCTCATAGTAGTGATGATAATTCTTGCCCCCATTTTCCTTAGAAGTCCAAACTTTTAGGCACTGTTGTTCACAAAGACGGAGGAGGCACCTTCTCTGTTCTCTTAATTTTCTCTACTCTGCCATCATGGCTGTGCACACTGAATGGCGCCAGATGAAGGCCAAGATACGCTGCTGCCTCACTGAAGACACCTAAGAAGTCCAAACGGGGAACTCTGCCATATGGATTTGTAATCTGCCAGTGAAAGAGGTCCCCAGTGTGGACAGCTCGTTCAATCTAGTCTCTGATTCTCCTCCAACACCCCCAAATATCTCTGCAGAAACACTTTCAAAAGGGGGAGGTTTGTCGTCTTCATCTCTTGGGAATACAGCAAAGAAGGATATCTTTATCAATTAGGAGTTTTCAAAACTAAGTCCAAAAGTTCTCCTTCCTGTCCTCGTAACCCATTTCAAAAAGGAGAAACTAGTGACCCAGTTCAGTTTTCTGAGGTGTGGTGACTGACCCATTTGGCAAAGAATCATTATCCTTTGCTTTCTCCTTTCCAAAATCCGGCTCTGGAATCTCCACAGGAATTTCTTCTGCACATTGTCTTCATTATATTTTAACAAATAAAAAGCAGCAGGGCCAAAGTCTCTTTGTCCTATTTCCCTGATTTAAACCTGAGTTAAACCTTGAAAAGTAGAAGAAAATTATCCTCTTATATGATTATATTTCTCCAGAAGACAAAAGCAAACAAAAAAGAATCCCAAACTCCAGATTTTCCTTCCATTAGCTTTGGCTCTCCAGAAGTAGAACAGGGGAATTTTAAAATTTGAACCATGAGAGCAGTGCATCAGAGACTTGGGAGAGTGTTTCTCCTCACAGACAAATTTGAAAAATTAGGCAACTGCTATGCCAGTGCAAACCCCTTTCATTCCAATGCCCCCTGGCATCTCTCATGTAGAGTGTGTGTATGTGTGTGTGTATATATATATATATATATCCATTATTTCTTGGTTGCTTAATTTGGGTAAATGTAATTCTTTAATACTAGGCGCACTTTGCTTTAAAATGTTGCACGTACTAGGATAGCTGTTCAGAAATCTCTGTGTTTCTTCTTTTACATAAGTATGTGGACTTAAATGCTGCAAAATACCATAGTTAAGGGTTTAAATGCTTTTTCCAATCAATCTACATCGAGGAAATTGATCCTCATCAATTTAAGTGTTGGGAATTCCTTCCTTGTGTTATAGAAGAATCTTCTCCAACAAAGATTCTTATTCTTAAGAATTTCATAGCATTTAAAGGTTAATATGCTAGGTTAGGAAAAATATCTTAAGACAAACATTTTTATTACATGACATGAAGGGATAGTTCTGATTAAATTACATGATTATTTGAATGGGAAAGAAGACAAAGTGCATCATTTCTTGTCCTCAACTTTAATGCCTTTAATCGAATAATGACCTTCTGGAAATAGTTAATTTTAAGCATTTGGAAAGATCAATACCACTTTGCCACCAAAAAATGGCCCAGATGATGAAATTTGATGTATTTAAAGTACCGTTTCACCCTTTTAACCTAGTAAATAATTTAAAATGCTTTCAGTACTCCTTGCCACCATTATATTATATATATATATATATATAATTGTTCAAAGTATTATGACTTCTTTTTCCAAAAGCAACCTGTCTGTACAATGAGGATCTCACAAGTTTTAAACCTGAGGAAGGCATAATTATCCTGCTTTAGTGCTTTTTCCCACTTTATCCGTGGGTACTGTCCTCATGTCTCCAAAAGGAATATATCAATAGTAGTGACAAATACCATTAGAATGATCATGGGGATTCATATTTTGAAGGGAGAAAGTCAATGGGAATTTTCAGACATTACGAGATCACGCTCAACCATAGTGAACCACGGTCAATCCCGCGGTGGGGCCAAAGCGCCCTGAACGTCTGTTTCACAGGCGCCAGATGTTCACCACGATCAATACCCACATGGGGTCAAAATCAACCACGCTTCCGGAGCTCCCCCCGGACCATCTCCAAAAGCGTGGTCAAAGAGATTCCCAACGGGAACCAACAAAAAGTAACATCTGGCTGGCAACCACTGGCCGGAACCAAAGGAAATGATTCCCAGTCGGGGACAAAGCACGCAGCGTCACTGCCAGGCAACCAGCAACAACACAGGCTGGGAAGGGAGATTTAAAGGGCACACAGCAGCAGCCGGGATGAGCCGCCCCGGCGCCTTCCGGGTGCTTTGACCACGGCCCAGCCCGGGATCGGCGTAATGTCTGTTGCGCTGCCCCAGTCCGTGATCTGGCGGCCCAATTCCCTGCTGTGGTCCCGTCACATCTGGTCTTGGCTTTTTTTGACCACGGGGGGTGGTTGTTCAGTACACCCCAACCGGGAATCCACTGTGATGAATCGGGACCGCGTAACGTCTGAAATCACCCAATATTTTAAGTTTTAGTCCATGATCCCTAGGTTTCAGTGGGTAAAAACAGACAGGTGGCCAACAGGACCGCTTCCCAGGCAACCCCAGGGCAGAAAATTGCGGGCAGCACGGCCCAGGTGAGGTCACTGAACTGATGTGCCTAAGCTGGGGAGCCATCTCTCCGCCTGCACTACTCGAGTAGGGCAGGAAGCTCAACAATCATGTGGCTGGCCCTGCTCCCAGCGCCCTGCCCCTAGCCCCCACCATGATGATGGACAGCCCTGGCAGCCAATGTTTGCAGCACAGGAACAGATGTGTTAGTCCTGCTTGGCCCAGGTGGGCTGTAGCCCGGGCTGTGACCTTTGAGATTTGCCAAGGTCACAGCCAGGGCTATCTGCCAACAGAGTTGGGTAATCCCAGGCCAACATCTGGCAGCGCCTGTAGGTCCCAGACTACATTTGGGTCATGTCTGTTTTTACCCAATGAGACTACTCCAGGGTAACTGCTTGTGGATCATAGCCTTGGCTTAGTTGATCAGTTTTTATCTTTTGTTTTGCCTTTAAGCTTCTGTATTAAAGGTGAAGAATCTGATAGCTCAGACAATTAAGAGCTCATTTTACCCAGTTTATAGAACATTGATATGAAATTACACTTGAGTGCCTTCAGCTTTGTAAATAAAAAAAATTGCCCTCTATTAGCATATTTGTGGGCAGATTAAAAACAGTCTTCATTAGCATAAGTAACACTTACAGATTCTTTTAAAAGTAGAAAATTATTTGCTGAATGATAAATTGCTAGCTTTATAGGTAGTTTTTGTTGAAAATGTGCTCATTCGAAATGCCTTCTGTAGTTTAGTCTACAATAGTGAAAAAAAATTTAGGTAGAAATACTGTTTAATGGATTATGTACTTATTCCTTGTTCATTCTGGGTGTTAAAATGTAATTCATGCTTTTCACAGAAATGTTTGTATCAAATACCTTCCTATTTAGACTGATTTCTTTTAATACCATATATTTGTATTATACCATATGCCCCAGAGATTAGAACAAAATTCTCCTGCACATAGTATTTTTGGGGGGGGGGAACCCTTCACATGTTAACAAGTCTATAAAATGCTTTTACATTTTAGAGTTAATTTTTTCTATGTTTCTCATATCGAAGTTCTTCTATATGTGTGCATGCAATATATATAATATATATGGAGGTGTGTGTATACGTCTGTATATGCGTGTGTGTGTGTGTGTGCGTGCGTGCGATATATACAATTATTCACGTCTTCCTAAATATAAAGTAAAAATTATTTGTCGTTTTATTATTATTTCCTAACTTTAGTCCTTTTTTCTTAGACTGGTTATGTTTGGCACAGGCCAGCTGTAAGGTGAGCCTTCTAATACAGCCACTGATCTGGAGGGATTTGCCTAACAAATATTGATAAGCACAATAATGAAATCCTTATTGATATAATTAGAATTAAAGATGACCCCCCTTTAATATCGAATAGTCTTTTATCAACTTTTCAAAAAAGAAATCAGAGATTTGTCCTGTTAGAAGGTGAGAGGGAGAACTAGGTGTGAGGATTTTTATTTACAGGGGGTATAATAACATTATATCCCAAAGGCACAATATTAGAAGACCAGATTAAAACTACTAATTCCTCCTCTAAAAATAAGCTTACAGTTGTTTTCCTCAGACTAAATTCTTATTGTTATCATCTTTGTATTTTTCCCATTATTTTCTGCATATCATTTGCTGGTTTCTCTTATTTTATAGTTTAATATATTATCTATATATTAATATACATAATATTAACAAATCCCTAAAAGAAAACCAGTTAGACATTTATTCATTTTAAATGTCATAGGTTTACCATCTCTTTTCACCATTTTCTTACTGTAGCAAGACCTTTGCAGATGGTTCTTGGTTCCTTTAAAGTGCATAACATTATTTCCTTTGTGGCAGATGGATTTAAGACTTTAGTCCTCAATAAATGTAGGTTTACAATACATAACTTTACAGGATTTGTGTTGTATATAACAGGTTTGAACATATTATCTCAGAATTCATCTGCATGACATTTTCAGCTTATCCCAGGGCCCGTACCAGTATTTTAAGTAATAGGGAGAGTGTAGTGACTGATAGCAGCTAAAGGCGTGATTTTGAATAGAAACAAAGGTTTTAGAACAGAAGGTGTCAAATTAAACTTTGTCAGTTTGAAAAGTAGTAACATCCTGAAAATTCTACCAATGTATTTACATGTGACTAATGTTTATATTTTGCCTTGTTCTCTGTTTATATTCAGTGTAATGTTGCCTTGCAAATTTGCTATGTCAAAGCGTAGGTTGTTTCCAGTTTCACTTAGTTTTTCATTTATTTATTTTTTTAAAAAAATCTTGTTGAGTATGAACTGGCCTAATTATTTCAAGACTCCTCCCCCCCCCCCCCATGTGTTTTACACATTATATAGAACAGTCCTAATCTCATTTAGGTAGTGAGTTGCTTTTTTATCTTTTTATGATCGCTTAGTTTTCAGAATGCTCTAAAGAAGTGATAAACCTTGGGCCATCTTCTGTCTTAGATTATTGTTTAGATTATTATTGTTAGATTTATAATAGATCAGGAGTAATTTGATTACAACAGTGGGTATTTTAAGACTGACGGTGCTAGTCGCTGCCATGCCCAGCCAGGGGTGAGGAGAGGGCGGGGACAACATGCATGCATGGTCCACATGGCCCCACCGCAGCACCTCCTCCTCCCTAATGGGTGGGTGTAGCAGCCTATGACGTCACCACACCTGCCCAGAAAAGCACCGGGCACTGGTCGGAGTTAGGTAGAGTGGGCCATCGTACGTGACAGCCCGTTCTGCTATGGTCCAGAGATGGCTTTCCCAGACTGTGGATGGGTTAACTCTGGGTTGTGAGTTGGCAGGTAGCCCACCTCACAACCTGGAGTTAATCTTGACACAGTCTGGGGAATGTTTGCTTCACAGTTAATATGGATGGTGGATAGGAACAAATGTGACACCACCATGGGTGACCACGCCAGGGTAAAGCATGGCCACCTGTGGTAGTGTTACGTCTGAAAATATCTAGTATAGCAAAGAACATATTTTAGCTTTATGTTAACCTCGATTCTGAATTGGGGAGCTACATTACAGTTAAAACAGATTTTATTTTTTATTTTTTTAAAAAGATGACAATTTTGAAATTCCTGCTAATTGTCTTTCTGAATGTTACAAATTGTATCTTGTATGTTTCTTCTCAATTTGTTAAATACTGTGTTTGAACCAATAAACACAAACCTGGAGGGGGGTGGAAAGTATTGTTAATTTCTTTGCACTTAAAAAGAAGTGATATTTCGTTACATTGATTTTGTGAAAGCTAGACAGTGCTAATTTGCCCACCATAATCATAAAACTGACCTTCGTAACAATATTCAAGAATAGCTAATAGTGCTAAGCTCAATTTTTTTCCTTGCAGTTTTAAAATAAATATATTGATTATTTTCCATGTTGTAAAACAGTGGATGTATTAATGTCTGTTCATTGAAATAGAAGCGAAGAATAAAATGAGAGAAAATGAAAGTTTTTTAAATTTTATTTGTATTTTTTCAGAGAATAGTCTGAGATCACTGCATCTCCTTGAAAGCCTAACAGAGACTACTTCAATTTACAATTCATCAAATTATTTTTAGATAAGGAATTAGAAGTATAATTTCAGGGCAAAGGTTAATAGCAAACTACTGGAAATGTTATCTTAGTCATGGGCAATTAATAAAAGTAAAGACCTGTCTAGTAAGTACAGAAATACAGAAGTGGCAATATGACCCAAATACTTGCCAAATAAGTCAAGGCTCTCTTTCTGAAATATTTGTTAAGCCAGCATAACTATGATTGTTTAGGAATCATTATTCAATTATTTAAAAGAGCTAATGATAGTCTTTTCCAAAGAACATCTGTGGTCCACATGTTTGCCATATACTGTTCTAAAGAGATACTAGTTTTCTTTTGAAACTTTTGAATTTCCCATCTCCTCTCCTCTGCACCTATTGTGTATGTATATGTAGACTACTCAGTTTCCACTTGGCAGTTCATAAATAGTAAGTCAGTGTCGCATATTTTTGGATGTAAAGTACTTCATATCATTTCTACTAATTTAGCTTTCACAATGTTTTTATTATAATTGAAATTATTTGACAATATTCTCTTTAACTGATATGTGGAAAAGCAAAAAATGGGGAGAAGTTTCAGCATAATCATACTTCTCTAAATGCAAGCACATGGAAAATAAAAAAGCAGCATCATCCTGAGAGCATATGTTGTTCATAAACTGGGTATTTTCAGACGTGACACTACCACAGGTGGCCACACTTTACCCCGGCATGGGTCATCTATGGTGGTGTCACGTTTGTTCCCACCTGCCAGATTTTAGCTGCGGGTGCGAGCAAACTTTCCCCAGACCGTGGTAGGATTAACTCCAGGTTGTGAGAAGGGCTCCCTGACATCTCACAACTTGGAGTTAGCCCTGCCACAGTCCAGGGAAGCCATCCCCAGACCATGGTAGAGTGGGCCATCATGTATGGGTATTTTTGGACGTGATGGTACTACTCGCTGCCACGCTTTGATCCTGCCCAGGTTGAGAGCCCGTGCCCTGGGCAGGATCTGACCTGGCCACTGAACAAACATCCCAGCTGCTGGAGAGGGGGTGGGGAGAGGGCAGGGCCATCATGTGGGCCTGGTCCGCACGGCCCTACCCCCGCGCTGCTCAGCGCAGCACTGCCGCCTCCATGATGGGCAGGTGCAGCCGCCTATGAGGTGGCTGTGCCTGCCCGGAAATGTCCCGGCCACCGGCTGGAGTTAGGTAGAGCAGGCCAGCATACATGACAGCCTGCTCTACCATGGTCCAGAGATGGCTTCCCTGGCCCGTGGCAGGACTAACTCTGGGTTGTGTGTTGGCAGGGAGCCCACCTCACAATCCAGAGTTAATCCTGCTACGGTCCAGAGAATGTTTGCTCCCGCCCACAGTTAACATCTGGCAGGGAGGAGCAAACATGACACCACCATGGGTGGCCACGCCGGGGTAAAGCGTGGCCACCTGTAGTAGTGTCACATCTGAAAATACCCTATGATGGCCCATTATACTTAACTCTGGCCAGTGGCTGAAGCTTTTCCAGGCGGGCACGGCAGCCTCATAGGCCGCCACACCCACCTGTCATGGAGGAGGCAGTGCCACGCTGAGCAGTGCAGGGGTCAGAGCCATGCGGACCATATCCGCATGTTGCCCCTACCCTCTCCCTGCCCCCTCCCCAGGTGCTGGCACGTTTGTTTGGTGGCTGGGCCAGATCCTGCTGGGAAGGATCAAAGCATGGCAGTGACTAGCGCCATCATTTCTAAAAATACCCACTAACCTATTATTGTAGGAATGGTTGTCCTAAGGTGAAAATAGGGGAATGCACACCAGCTATATTTGGCCTCATCTGGCTTTAGTGAATCATGATGAGTCTTCACTAAACAGTTATATCTTCTCCCTCAGTGCTATGCGCACATGAGATGCTAGCTGCTGTTTTCTGGACATCACAGCATATGTGCTGTTTGGCTAACCTCTTGGGTTATCTTCCTATTCCTTTGGGCTCTGGACCATAGCCCAGACTAGCACGGTAACCTCTCATAAACAGAGTTCCATTGAATGTAGAGGAGATTTGTACTTGGCTGCTGCATAAAAGATGTTTCTCATGCCACCATCTATAACCAGTCTGCCTATTCAAAATAAGATAAGTTTTGACAAATTTAATTTATTTTTCTTTTTAACTCTGTCCCTGCTTTATCTCAACAGTTTTTAATTTTGATTATTTTTGTACCTCAAAAGGGCATCTTTTGTATGTGAATTCTTTAGTATGCCACCATTGTTGAAGCATGTATATATTCCCCTATCTCCCGCCCTCCACCCCCGCAAAAAAATCCATCTAAACAAGCCTAGGATTTTCTAAATCATATGTTTGCTTCCACTAATTTCTGACCCTGATTTTTCAAACAACAGTTTTACTAACTTCCAGGTTAAGTTATAGAGAAACCTGTAAGTGCGTACTGTGGGTAATTTCAGATGTGACGAGATCACAGTCAATCACCCTGAATCACAGTGGATTCAGGGTGGTGGCTATGATCCCATGCACATCTGTTTGAGCCCTGCCAGATGTTCACCACAGTGAATCTCTGGCGGGGATCAAAGCTAACCATGGTTCTGAGGATGGTGCCGGTCCAATCTCAAGAGCCGTGGTTAGTTTGGCCATGATCTGGGACGGTGCTGGGAATGGCCGCGGGTAACGACTGTTACCCAACCCCTTCCCGGAATCAGATCCCAATCACGGGACGGGATCGGGCGCAGCGGCCTGATTGGCTGCTGCACCCGCCTGTCTCCCCGTGGGCGGCCGGCCGAGGGAACATGGGGGGGCGGGGCCGAGCGGCCGCACGTCGTGCCACTCAACCCCGCCCCCTCAGAGATTCCCCATAGTGATCAGGCCGGCATGTCTGATGGACGGCCGGTCTGATCACGGACCGGGATCCAAGATGGATCCTGGTCCAGGGTTCAGTGTGGCAGGCCGAAAGTCCTGGCGCGTCTGAAATTACCCTATGTATATAATGCTTGAACCAATATAGCATTAACCACCATAATAGATAAATGTGTGGTATGACGGGTTTTTTAAAGTGAGCTAGAAAATTGTCTGTTTCGTGTGTGTGTGTGTGTGTGTGTGTGTGTACTCTGATGTCTTTCAAACTGTTCGCATACAAAGAAATATGCAGTGAATGTAACCCTACTATCTGCTTTACCCCTTCATTCTTCCTTTTAAAAATTCCAATACAAAAGCCAAATAATACCCACAGATCTTGTTTAAGATACCATATGAACGCAGTTGCTAAATCTTTGAGATGAAACTGTATATCTATTTCAGAAGCAAATTAGCATTTGCTAAAACTCCCTTGAGACATCCTTTTGTTATACTTCTTAGTCTGGTTGCCTAGAACATGTGGGGATTGGAGTGAGTGCATTTTTCAGACACTTGCATGTGCTATGATCTGGAAGTAGTGTAAAGGGTATGTTCTTGTGCATACAGAGACATAAAATAGTGAGTTGAATTTTTAAGTCTATTTCAAAACAATAGGGTCTGAATTAAATAAACCCGTATCAAAAGGTTTAAGTTTGTCTGAAAATCCACCCGAGCTCATAGCAGCAAGGAAGAAGATATAACTTTTCAGTGTCTATTCAAAGAATTTCTTCCTTTTTAAAAGGGCATTAGGGAACTTCTCTATCATTATGATTTACATTAGTGAGCTCTACAGACAAGATAAATATTTGAAACACTTCCTTATTCTGAATAATAAAAAAAAATAGTACTAGGATTCTTTTTTTTTTTTAATGCCCAGAAGATATAATCTACCAGCTACTGAAATTCACTCTTATGCTCTCAAATGGATATGGGCTTGTAAAAGAAAATAAATAGTACAGACAACCTAGTACCAGAATAAGATAAAATGGAATCCTGCTTCATATACTCAGCATAAGCACATAGATGCTGCCTTGCTCCGTTGGTTGTTAAATAGATGAAGATTGAAGACTATGTGAAACTGCTAAAAATGTATTATTCCAAAATTATCTCGAGTGTGACTGATGCATTGGTCCCAAATACGAGAGAGAAAAGTTGCTAAAACGATAACTTTGATTGGCCCAACTTTTTTCAGTGAACATGGACAATCTTTCAAGCTTGGATACAGCTTGGATTTCTGACTTGCCTGACGAAGGATCCTGTGAGGTCCGAAAGCTTGCAAACCTCCACCAACCCAAGTTGGTCCAATAAAAGATCTCTCTACGCTACTTTGTCTCTACGACCTATTTTTGGGACCAGCATGGCAAATACACTCTCTCTCTCCCTCCCTCTCTCTCTCTCTCTCTCTCTCTCTCTGAATCCTTCAAGCTTCACATAGCTCTTCTTCAGGCAGGTGAGCTTTTGGTGGCTTGCCTAAATAATAGATCTGCATAGCTCGAAAGCTCGCATGCTCTCACCAACAGAACGTGGGCCAATAAAAAGTATCATCTGAACTACTTGTACCTTTCATTCCAAAAGTTAACGTTTTGTACTTTTTATTCCTTATAAAACAACATGACTGCTTCTTGACATATTGGTATTTGGTTTGGATTTCAGTAAAGAGAGAGTGAAAAAAAAAACCACATCAGCTTTAAGATACAAGTTTTGCCCTCATGTACTCAGTTTTTTCAAAGAAGCTGTAACTGAAAAAAGAATCTACCCCTTATTAAGTAAGACAGTTTAACACTTTGATGGTATTATCTTCAAGGGGTGGCTCTGTGAACTCTTACGTTGGAAGGAAGATCCCTCTCCAGAAAACAGGACCCTATGGGAGAATCTCTCAATGATCCGAAGGTTCCTCAGTCTTCCTCAGCCTGAACGAGATGCCATTTATGAACAAGAAAGCAATGCAGTTCATCACCATGGTGACAGGCCTTCCCACATTATCCATGTTCCAGCAGAGCAGATTCAGGTTAGTTTACCTTGGCTGATCCAATATAGTTCTAAGTAAATAAAGCTTTAAATGCAGCAAAGAAAATTAGTGTTTCTTTTCTTCCTGCCAGACTAAGCAGAGGCTTCTTAATAAGAAATAACAGCGCACATCCATCTTCCTTCAGAATTAAAACGTGTGTTACCATTAGATGGCTTTGGATTTTTTAAACTAACTTTGACCTGAAGAATAGGATCTTTTGATCTGGAGGGTCAATCATTACTCATAACTTAGATGTGCATAGTTTGAGAGAATCAGAATTAAAATATAGCATCTTTACTTTGATGCTTGCATAACTTACGTAATGGGATAACAGTATTTTTTTTTTAAAGTACTCTTTAAGGCTGTAGACGCCAATCTCTAATAAAATAGTTCTCTTCAAGAAATAGAGGGAGGGGTACACAACCTGATTTCTCATCCTATTTATCCCCAGTTGGAACATGGGATTAGTCAATGTTTGTTTGTTTTTCCTTTAGAGCCCCTCTCCCACCACCCTTGTGAAAGGAGAGCATAGAGGCGCTTTCTTACCAGGCCTGCTGACCACTGGACCTTGGCTGGGTGCTGCTCCTCAGGTGAGCTGGCACAAGTTAAACGTGTCAGGGAGGGACATGAAGGAGTTTCAGGACCCACTTCCAGATAAGAGAGAGCACATTGTATATACTCAGACAAGATGTATTGCAGCTAATCATGGTAGATTTCAGCATCCTCCCATAGATGTAGCAATCCCTCTGTGCCCACTACATGAGTAGGAGTGGGACTCCAGGGAGAATTTCAGATTCAGATTTTTCGGTTTCAGTTCTTTTGTAATTTCGGATCTTGATTCGGATTTGGATTTTTTGCATGCATTTTTCTCCATTGAAGTCAATGGGAACAAGCTGCAGAAACTTCCAAATAAAAAAATCAGTGTACAAGTTGTGAATTGCCCGAAACCAAAAAAATCAGAATTTTCTGATAGAACCAAATCGACCATTTTCGGGTTGATTCGGTTCTATCGAAATCCAAAATTCCCATCCCTAATGAAGAGTAATAACCACATAGAAAGAAAGCACGTTGTTCTAAGTGCTGCAGGGAGGTTTATGGTGTGTATCATTGTTTGCCTGAAATGATGAAGCTGCTTAACTCCTTTTGACTTAAAGATCTGGGGGTCAGCCTTTAACTGCCTTTCCAGAGGGCAAGAAATGTCCACCATTTCCAAAGTCCCCCAGACTACACTGGGACTTAGTGAATAATTTGTATTATCCATATAATATAAATAATACTTGTAAATATAGTACAAATATTTGTAGAAATATTTACAAAGCTAAGAAGACTAGAGTTATCCTGCAGCCAGAAACAACACAAATGTGTATTAAACATAAAAACAAATTGGAAGAGACAATCCCTTAGGATATCAACTGCTAAAATAATTGTGAAATTCTGGAAACTGAATATTTGTTTTGGGGGTTGGGAGTAAAAAGCAAGAGAAAGATCTATACTAAATAATAATACAGCACTTGTTTGAAAATGCACATTGTTTTTCATGAGTTCACTTCTTATAGGGATAAAAAGGAAAACATTCTGATATTATGCCACATGCTTAAATTGCCTTGGCTTGTTGACAGAAACCTTTTCTTGAACTTGCAAATCTTACTGATGTGTAACAGCAAGTTAAAGTAAGTGTTCACATATGTAATGGTTACAAGCCAGACCATTTGTATAGGCAGAATTAACTGTGGCACATTTTTCATATACTGGCTTTGTCAGCGCACCCCAGAAGAAGACACACGCGCACAGGTGTGGGA
This sequence comes from Sphenodon punctatus, assembly GCA_003113815.1. Lineage (NCBI taxonomy): Eukaryota > Metazoa > Chordata > Lepidosauria > Sphenodontia > Sphenodontidae > Sphenodon > Sphenodon punctatus. The sequence continues at coordinate 466,361 of QEPC01000068.1, forward strand.
TTTAAAGGCCGCACTCTTTATTCAAATCAAATTAACAGTTGGGGGAGGGCTCATAACTTCGAGCGAGCTAGGTGGGCAGCCTAATGTCTACTCATATACTGCCCCTACTTAATAAACGTTCACTCACCCCAACCGCCTGGCTGGTTGGGGAGGCTTGTTGCCTATAGTGACCAGAAGCAGGATGGAAGGCCATAGCCCACCTGGGACCTCCCCTGTCATTGAGTGGAGTGCTCAACCCTACCTCCAGGGCCTGGATTGGAAACTGGCCGCCCCTGCTCTAGCTTCCTCCATGGCCCATCTCGTAATGAGATGCCTCACAAAACAGCTAACTCTCAAACAACATTAAATAACTCCCTGGACCCCTGCAAGAGTGCAGCAATAATTACAATTGTAACCTGACCCAACTTTGTTAACTCAGCCAATTAGATTTGTCATGCACTGTGCGGAAAGTGAAAAACCACCAAGCCCACAAGGACTGTAGGCAGGGACCGCGTCACAAGGACTGTAGGCAGGGACCGCGTCATTCTTATTGTTCTGTAAAGCGCCAGGTACACAGCTGGTGCTATACAAATGCTTAATAATAATAATAAATGCAAATAAAAATAATAAAGGAAAAAATTCCTTCCCAACCCCCGTAAAGGGCAACCAGCAGACTGCCTGCAGTGTCATCTAGGAAGGGTGGTTGGATCCTTCCTGCCTCTGCCGCAGTCACTGGCGAACAGTGAAGGTCTTCGCTACCCGCTCCAAGATGGCTCCCGCAAGTCACACAGCCAGACCTTGCCCTGCGCCGCTTGGAGGGGTGAGGGTTGCTATGCCAACCTGCAGTCAGGCAATCAGATCCTGCCAGTCTTCTCTCTTCTATTGGGGGCGGGGCAAACTCCTCCACCCCATAGCCCACCTAGGCAGGCATGGGGGGAGGCGAAGGGAATTTTTGTAGGTCCATTCCTTGTATAAGAAATACATGTGCTGTTTATGAAAAACATTCTCCCAAGCCCTGTGATTCTGCACAGGTTTATGCATACACTTAAAGTGGACTTGTACATAACACTGATTAAATCCAACGTCTGCAGGGCCCTGGAACATGTATAATGAGGTCAGATCTAATCTGAACTCCCAATCCACATTTAAAGTGGGGCTGGAACTCCCATTAACTCCCTCACACATAACAGTAATCTGGGACTCATTATATGTGTTCCAGGGCCCCATGAACATCAGATTTAATCAGCATTACCTGTGGTTCCACCCTTAACTTTATGTACTAAGAGCAGAGGCGTTCATTAGTGTGCATAGGTGGTTAACATGCATATCCCTCTGCAAGATTGGAACCTTACCCTTTATCCTGCAGAGAGACACATGCATGTTTAACTACCTATGCAGAATAACTAATGGCTCTGCTTTTAGTACATAAAGTTAAGTACATATGCCTGTGCAGGTTCACAGCTTTTTTGTGGATGTTTTTCCACCTGTTACTTAGTTTAAATAGCATTATGAGAAAAGAACTCTACCGATCCGGAAAAAAATATTTTACTACATCTTACTGATATGTGTTTTGTAAAGAAAAATAATTGTGAAATAAAACAGTAGCTGTTTGGTTTACTTTTAATTTAAACATGATCTTATAATATGCTGTTCTCCATTAAGTGGATGAGAGAAATGGGTCTTAGTTCCTCACCTATTTAAAATGTCTTTGAATTTCTTGCTTCCAAATCTTCATTTTAAGCTCTTGTTGATTGTTTACATCATAATTTTCTTTTATTACTCCTCTCTGATATGCATCCTGGCTTATTTTATTGTTTGAATTTTTGGAATGCTAGAATGCTACTCCTAATAAATTCTACAACTTGAAGCTTTGCATTTTACCATTTCATAAATATTAACTAAACAATTCTTAGCACACTGCAGAGGGAGGTATGTTTATTCCCAGTTCACGGACTGGGGAGATTTAGGGCATGATTCCAGGTCCATGTGCATGTACGTAAAGCTGCTCTTGTGCATTCGCAGTGTGCACACATATGGGGAAAGTAATGCAGGAGTAACACGCAAAGTCCTCTGCCTCCCAGTCATGCCACCACCTGCATCTGAAGCCCCAACTCTCCCTCTGTCAAGTGGTGGCAGAGTCGGGCAGTGCAGAGCACCATGTCCGTGCATAGTGTTCATGCAGACTTTGGATCAGGGCCTTAAGGCAGGCTATATTTGTGACCTTCTCAGGGCTACATGTGTGACTGCTAGATTAGAAATGAGGGAATCCTAGCTCCATGACCATGGGTTTTTTAGACAATTGCCTCCCCATCCATCATGCATGTTGCAGGGCCACATTGACACCCTATGCAGCCCTGCAACATGCATGGGGGTGGGTGATGGGTGGGAAGGTGCTTGTCTAAAAACACCCCATAACTATGAGCTCTAGGTTTGGGTTTTTTAAACCTCTTCCTCTTTCTTTATTGCAGGGAGCATTCTGCTCTATTATATCCCTTCTCCTGCAAACCCTATCCCACACATACCAAAGGAGCCCAACCCATACTTTAATCCAGTCCGTGGATATTTCGACAGTCATTTTGAATCTTTGTTTACATCTTCCTTTTATTTAAAGTCTAATTTGATTTGTGTAGGATTTTTGTATGATTACAAATTAAGAAAGACATTAAAAATGATTTTCTTTGTCTTGCAGCAGCAGCAGCAGCAGCAACAACAGCAGCAGCAGCAGCAGCCACCAGGTCCCAGATTACCCCCACGGCAGCCAACAGTGGCATCACCAGCTGAATCTGAGGATGAAAATCGTCAGAAACCCCGCCCACGAACAAAAATTTCTGTTGAGGCCCTGGGCATCCTGCAAAGTTTCATACAAGATGTAGGACTCTATCCAGATGAAGAAGCAATTCAGACTCTCTCGGCTCAGCTTGACCTACCCAAGTACACCATTATCAAGTTCTTTCAGAACCAGCGATATTATCTCAAGCACCATGGGAAGCTGAAGGACAATTCAGGCTTGGAAGTGGATGTGGCAGAATATAAGGAGGAAGAGTTGCTTAAAGATTTAGAAGACAGCATCCAAGACAAAAATGCAAACACACTTTTTTCAGTTAAACTAGAAGAAGAGTTGTCAGTAGAAGGGAACACAGAGGTTAATGCTGAATTGAAAGACTGAGCTAAAAAGTATTATTTTCATTCAACAGTGCCACTGGTATTTACTAATGAAATGAAAATCCATCTTGCATTCTGTCAGAAACCTTTCATTCATTGTTTGGCCAATGAATCTTCCAAAACTTGCACAAAAGTTGAGAGAGAAATAATAAATAAAAAAAAGATAATGCAGACTGCACTAAATGTTTTACAAACTGCTTCAAAGCTACAGATGAAGCACTGAGGATTGTTTAATATTCATTTGTGTTAACTGGATACGCTGTGGTGTACCCAATAAGCATGATACCAGTGATTTTGATTCTGGAGCCTTCAGATGAGCATTACAACTTTTGTGATTTATTGTTTTATTTGTTTTGTTTTGGTTATTTGCTTTTTTTTCCCCCCCAGTTATTACTGTAACACTCCACACTTGATCTTTGGAAACTTCTGTTTATTTAAAGAAAAAAAAAAAAGAGTTTGTTACTCTTGCTCTATTGTATGTTACAAAAGAACTATAGACTGTGGAACGCAGTTTAAAGATAACATATGCCAACAAATGCCTTGTATTATATGGCACTGCCGTAATTCAAATTTGTTTTCTTTTCAGAAATAAAGGTCACTGTATTTTTTTTTTCATTCTCATTGTTACATGATTCTTTAAAAAAATGAAAGGAAAATGTGAAACACAATTTAGTCCTCATTATTTATTTGTAGATTCTGCAGCATCATGTTGTAATTAATTTTTTTGGAAGTTTCCGTTAAATGTAATATTGCTTCTCTTGTTACCATACTGATTTTTTTCTATTTATAAATGTATTTTGATGGGCAGTAAAACAAAGTGTCTTAAAAGTTTTAAATAGAGAAAATGTGCTTTACACAGTTGCCTATAAAAAGTGCTCTATGTTATCCAAGCAATTCATACTATAAGCTTCACTCTTATTGTTGTATGCAATTTTTACTATCATGCAAATAAGCTTAGGTAAATAAAACTAATAGAACACCTTAGAAACTTATGCAATTAATGTGAAAATAATTGATGTTTGCAATGTGTCTTCCTTTGGTTTACAATCAATTTTAAAGCTACAGCTGTATAAATTTTCTGTATAAAGGTGTATTTCTTTTTTATGAGTTTATTGCTATGAAAACACCAGTTATTTTGTTACAGCTGGCTGTTTTTATAAGTGTATCACAATTTTCTTTATGCAGAAATGTTCTGACTAGGAGTGGTTATTTACTGTAACTACACAATTAAAATTGTTTGTATGGTATGATATGGCAGGGTTTGTCTGCTTATGTGTATATCTTGTAGGAGTAACACTCTGCTCTAAGAGCATATTATACCCAGTTACCATCACCATGAAAATGATTTCTCAATTGTTCTCTTTCGAATCATGAACATTTAGATTTCAATGGCCTTCGACAAAATTTGAATTTGGATAACAGATTCTTTTAAAAGGGAACATGGTTTTACTATGAAAATCATAACCTGTCTTTTCCTGGTTTAAAAACTTGCCTGTTCAAAGACACAGCAGGATATTATTGAGTCAAAAGGCTATCAGACAAAAATATATTTACAATTCCTGGCAGTAATGCACTTATAATGAATACAGCTGGTTTTATTTTACAGTACTTGAATTATGCTAACACTGTCCCCTGTATTAACGTATAAATATTTTTTTAAAAGTCCATTAATAGTCACAGAATAAATAGGAAAGAGCAGCCTAAAACAACAATGCCTTGCTACACAAGATTATTTTTAATGATCATTAATAAGGCTGTTGCTAGAACTCTAATAATTAGTGGGTACTGAACCTGTATTGACTGAATGTCTAGGCTTGTGAGAGCCATACTGGGAAGGTGAGAGTGTGCCACAGTTGATAGCTAAAATAACATGCAGTACAATATCCTAACAAAATAAATGCTTTAAGAAATACTGAGTTCCACTTTTACATGCATATCAAAACTGAAGGTGGTCATCCTGAAATGGCTTGTACAATTATCCTGAGATGGCTTATACAATTATATATACAGCATTAACATTATACAGCACTATGGCTGCATTCACATGAGCCTTTTCTCCCAGCTTTTTAATTACCTGTGGGAGAGTACTGTTGCACTTTATCATCCTTCACACGTGCTGCTGCCAAATTTCCCTCCACAAATTAAATCTTGCTGCATTATCCCCTATGAGCTGGAGCTGAACCAGCGCACTTTGATCCTTGTGCATTGGCAATGCTGGCTGAAAAAAATGACTTGAGGTGAGAGTATGTGAGATGGCCACTCAGAATGTCCCCCCAAACATCTCTGCGACAGTGGAGGAATAAGAAAGGGCAATAAAAGTGAATTGTCCTTCACATATGCGGGAGAGGCCTTAGCTCAGTTGCAGCTCATCAGTTGCGGGTGGTTTTGGACTTATTGTGTGAACTAAGTCATTTACATGAGCAATAAATGGGGGAAGCAATTTGTGCCACATGTTATGTCTCTTGTGAATGCAGCCTATGGCTCTCTCAAATACTAGATGCATGTTAGAAAGGGCAATGTGTTTACAATTCAGCAGTAAGCCACAATATCAATGGGTAGCCTAGCTCTGCTATGATCAGTAGGAGTTTTACGAAGATTACACACGGTATGCATGCCAAGACTCTTAACACATACGAGCTGCTAAACTGGGTCAGACCAGTGGACCATCTAGCCCAGGATCCCATCTCGGACAGTGACCAGCACAAGATGTGTCAGAGAAAAATGTACAAAAACAGGTAAATAAGGAGTAATCAATTTCCTATTGTTCAGTCCAGATGTCTGAGCTTTCATCCCTGACTAACTTGGCTAACGACTATTGTTGTTTCACAGACTTACCCATTTATACTGAGTGCTAGAGACTAACTGTGCACTGCAGGTAGAAGCACTTTTGTTTTTTAAACTTACTGCCAACTCTTCTCATTGGGTGTCCCCCAGTTCTGGTACTGAATTGGGTAGATAATCAGCTTCCTACTTACTTTCTCCCCACCACTCAGGATTATATAAACCTCTATGGGCCCTTTTCACACAGACACTCTTACCACTGATAAAATGGGTGTTACATTTTATTATACATGCTGCAGGGCACCCACAGCACACACCAGCCCTGCAACATGTGTGATAAAATGTAACACCCATTTTATCAGTGGTAAGCGTGTCTGTGTGAAAATGGCCTCATATTTCCTCAGGGTGTGTTTAGACAAGTGCCTCTCCACTCATTCCAAGCTACCAATTACCCACCCATCATGCATGCTGCAGGGCTTCATAGGGTGCCAATGTGGCCCTGCAACATGCATAATGGGTGGGGAGGCACTTTTCTAAAAACATCCTCAGTCATCTCTATTCTAAAGAGTCTTTATTTTTTAGCCCTTCTCTCAGAGGGAACCTGATCCATATCTTTCATCAAAGTCAGTATGGTGTAGTAGCTAAGTGTGTAGTACCTGGACTGAGGGGGAGTGGAAGGCCCCAATTCAAGTCTTGCCTTAGTCAGAAACTTGGTGACCTTCAGCCAGTCACAATATTCTCTCAGCCTAACCTACCTCACAGGCTTGTTGTGAGAATTAAAAGTTGTTTCAATTAGTTCTATGTGAAACGCTCAGAGATCCATGGCAGGGAGTTGTTCTATAATAATTAAAATTATTATTGTTGCTCTTCCCTGTACCTTTTTCAAAGTACAGAGATGGAATTACCAAAATAGCACACGGTATTCAAAGTGTGGATATAGCATGGATTTATAAGCCGTTTTTACATGGACCGGGGTTGGGGGGGCTGCCCGTTTACATGAACGCACACACCCACCAACACCCATCTCCACCCACGGAGCATCCTCCGTTCTGTTGGAGGGCTCCATGGGTGTGGGTTAGTGTGTGGCGGGTGTTGGGTGTGCAGTGGGAGCACGCATGTAGAAACACCCACCACATGGCATTTACACAGGCTCAAACTTGCCACACACCCATTCCCCCACCTGTCGGTGGCGTTTACATGGACTGCCCCCCTCTGCCGCACACCCGCCCAAACACCAAGTGGCGGGGGGGGGGGAGGAGCTGTCTGTGTAAAAACAGCCATAGAATGACATTTTATTTATGTTTACTTTCCCTTGCCCAATAATTTTGAACATTTGCCTTTTGGACCGCTGCTGTACATTTAGCTGATATTTTCAGTGAACTATCACTGGTGAGGTGAGGTTGCAGCTCGTCTGCATACGCTCCCAGCATCCTCGGCTGTCATCGCTCGAGGACACCACGACTCTCCTGGGGCTTGGCCTTCCTGCCGCCCCAAGCTCCACCGACCAGCGGG
>QEPC01000068.1:502536-513289 GCA_003113815.1 Sphenodon punctatus
CGCAGCCTGGGAGGGGGAGGGGGAGGGGATTTAATTTATTTCATTGGTTTCAATGGGGACACAGCGCCCCATTGAAACCAATTAAATAAAACCGGTACCGGTATACCGGATTTAATCCGGGAATCCAGTTTTCGTAGAACCGGTAACCGGTAAATCCGGTAACCGGTAATGGGCCCGGGGTCCCACCACTAGTATTTAGTTTGTCAATTTGCTCTAGAACCTGTGCTGTGGCTGGCCAGGGTCCCCTGGGCTGAGAAATTGGAGAGTCCTGGATACACTGAACTTTGCTGACATTTGGGTGAGCCAGATGTGGAAGAGAACTGACAGACCCATCTTCGGAGTCTGCCTATGTACTCACAGGGTGGCACATGCACACAATGGGGTTTTATGTATGCATAGTAGAGTGCAATGCGCAACCCTGCTGCAGTTGCGAGTTCTGGCAGAATGCAACAGTGGAAGCCACAGATGATTAAGAGAGTGGGATCAAAACAAGAGGGAGAGTTTCCTCAAGGTTTGTGCAAGGCCAGAAATAAGGCTGTCAATGCCAGTGTGCAATAAGTATCATTTTAATTAATTATGAAAAATTAATGGAGCCCAGCATCATTTTGGAAAATGGTTGCACATGCGCAGAATGGCCCTGGTGGCCATTTTGTGTATGCACAGTAATTGTTCATTTATTATTATTAATTATTATTATTATTAATAATAATAATAATAATAAATACACAAAAACAGTAGCATCCTTTATGAAAACCCCCAGAAATTAAGGTTTTTTTTGTAAATGAAAATGAAAAAATAAATGACGTGCCTTTTGCACACTCCTACTGTCAATGAGGGCTGGACCTTCTTTGCCATTGTTTCTCATTACTGCCCTGATGAAACCAAGAGGATGCCCAAGAGGTCACTGGGAGTGCCTTGACTGGGTTGAAAAGATGAATATCTTCAGGGAAATTAGTGCCTCAGGTTACAGGGAACGTTAATTGACGGAACAGGAGTTTGTTGCCTTATATGAGGTTTGGACACTCGAAGAAGTGCAGAAATCCCTTGCAAGTTACGATGGTGATGCAGAAGATAATAGAGAGGGGGGTATAAGAGACATATGTTTTACTGTGGGTTTAATACAAACTGAGAGGGCTTTCCAACACAGCAGAATGCAAAACTCCAATAAAATGGCGTTCTGCTTCCTGCCAGTGCATTGCTGTTGCCATCTATGTGAGAAACTGGATGACAGCATTGGAAGACTGATGTCTTTTGATTTCATTTTTTACTTTCATTTTCACTATAGGCACTCAATAAATTATGCAATTTACTATTTAAATTCAGTGCTATGTGCATAGTAGCCAGTTAATTATGGTTGCCACGTGCTGGCAGATATAAACCAAGGTATGACTTGCCGGGGGGAGATAGCAGACACTGGACCACCTCCCTGAGTCATAATAAACCAGAAGAAAAAACTGGGGTGACTTCTTATTCCCGTGGTTCACCACAGCTGTGAGTCATGACAGGGGGTGGGATACTGAGAAGGGGTCTTGTGGTAGGGTTGCCACCTATGTATATTTTTTCAGACCACTTATGAAAAATACATGTTGCAGGACCTGTATTGGTGCCATATGGAACAAACCCAGACTATTCCAGCAAGCGATCCTCTCATTTGTTACCCTCCCGAGCTACCCTTCTGCATCCCCCACAAACAGGCTAATGGCTGCAACCTGGAGGCCGAGAACACCTTCTTGGATCTTCTCCTGCCCCTTGCTTCTGGATTCAGCAACGGTGAGTAGTGTACTCCAGCTGAAGCTGGTCAACAGCAATTGTGCCTGGAGAAACTCCCCAGTGCTGCAGAGCAGGATGGCAGCAGTGACCACAGGGGCAAGCACAGGACATCAACCCCAGGTTGGTAGAGAGCTTTGTCGGGGGGAGCAGTCTAGATTTGGGGGATTTCAAAGCAGTCCCCAGTCCTATGGGTTTACCAGACAAACGTATATTTAAAAAAACGTGGGGCACAGTGGAGCTTTAAAATGGAGAATGCTATCTGGAAACCCCATTCTCAAATGTCCTACAGGGCTGGGATCCAGATACCCTAAGAACAGGAAGCACACTAGCCCCGCTGTCTCTCCTACACACAGAATTGCCAGATCTTGCAATTTTGTCACAAGTGTCAGGATTTTAGTGGTTAATTAACCTTGATATTTGGAAGACTTCTGATAAAACAGTGAGGAATAAAATAGATAAGACCCTTTACAATAATGTTAGTGCTGAGGCCCCCACAGAGAATAGGCTTGTTCAGATGTGCTGTACTACACATCTGGACCAGTTAGGATGGACCAGTTAGGATGGTTCACCCCCGGAGGCTGATGGAACCTCAACGGTTCCAAGAGGCCGTGGGGGATTTAACCTTAGACCCCAACGGCCGCTCTGTTGATGAACTCGTCCAGGCATGGAATATCTTGCTCGGGGGGGGGGGGGCATTGACAGGGTGGCTCCAAGATGTCTCCTGTCCCTGTCTCGTCACCGCAGGGCCCCCTGGTTTACCGAGGTGCTGCGGTGTATGAAGCAGGTAGGTAGGCGACTGGAGCGATGCTGGCATCGGACTCGTGCTGAATCCGACTGACTTCTCCGTAGGGCCCATTTGTGGTCCTATGTTGAAGCTATGAGGACGGCAAAGAAATAATTCTTTGCCGCCCTTATAGTGTCTGCAAAGTCGTGTCCAGCGGAGCTGTTCTGGGTGGCGCGGGGGCTGATCAGTCCGGCCTCCCTCTGCCTGGACGGGGACTTGTCCCAGGCCCACTGTGAGAAGCTTCGCTATCTACTTTGCAGACAAGATCGGTCGGATACACAGCAAATTCGACACTGGAGTAGAAACAGTGGAGATGGAGCGTGAGGTGATGGAGGCCCCATCTAGTCCATCTTTCTGTACTGAGTTTCAGGAAGTGACGCCAGCCGATGCTGTGGACATCCTGGGGTCTATCAGAGTCACCAGTTATGAATTAGATCCTTGCCCGTCCTGGTTGGTTAAAGCCTCCAGAGAGACATTGGGGATGGTGCTGGCGGGGGTAATCAACGCATCCCTTCAGCAGGGGAGATTGCCCCCCCAGTCTCAAGGAGGCCGTGGTGCATCCCCTGCTGAAGAAACCATATTTGGATGTGGAAGCACTCACCAGCTACCGACCTGTCTCTAACCTTCCCTTTTTAGGGAAGGTTATTGAATGGGCGGTGGCACTACAACTCCAGGCTCATCTTGAGAGCATCGGTTTCCTTGACCCATTTCAATCTGGGTTCTGCCTTGGCTATGGTATAGAGATGGCATTGGTGGCCTTGGTAGATGATCTCTGCTGGGAGATTAGATTACGCAGGACGTTCAACACTTCTATTAGATCTCTTGGCCGCTTTTGACACAGTGGACCTGGACCATGGGCTGCTGTTGAGATGATTGCAAGCCCTGGGAGATCTAGATGGGACTGTCCTTGGATGATTCCGATCATTCCTCTCGGGGAGAAGCCAATGAGTTGTCCTGGGGGCTGAGTCTTCCAGCCCCCGGGCCCTGGATTGTGGCATTCCGCAAGGTTCAATTCTGTCTCCATTACTATTTAATGTATACATGCAGCCCTTGGGGAAGACCGTGAGAGGGTTTGGTGTGCGTTGCCACCAATACGCTGATGACACCCAGCTTTACCTCTCTTTTTCAACTGACCTAGGTCCTGCCATCTCAGTACTGTCCCAGTGTCTGGAGGCCGTGATGGATTAGTTATGGCAGAGCAGACTGAAGCTCAATTCTGATAAGATGGAGGTGATGGCGGTGGGTAGGGAGGGGGAGGTGCTGGATCCCCTCATAGAGGGAGTCCTCCCTCCCATAGCCCAACAGGTTCAGAATCTGGGGGTGTTGTTGGACTCGAGTCTCCACCTGGATCAGCGAAGGCTGACTTCCGCCAGCTGTATCTAGTGCAGAGGCTGTGTCCATACATTTCCAGACCCAACTTGGCCACCCTCATCCATGCCTTCATCACCTCGAGGTTGGACTACTGTAACGCACTCTATGTGGGGCTTCCCTTGACACTGGCTCGGAGGTTGCAGCTAGTGCAGAATGCGGCGGCTTGTCTCCAGATGGGAATGAGTCGACGAGATCATATTGCTCCTGTGCTTCGCGTGCTGCACTGGCTGCCTATAACGTACCGAGCCAGATTCAAGGTATTGGTTTTGGCCTATAAAGCCCTACGCGGTCTTTGCCCCAGATACCTCAGGGACCGCCTCACCCTCCGTGCCCCAGGGTGGCCCCTTCAGTCCACCGGGGGCGCCTTTGGGGAGCCATAATGGAGAGGGCATTCTCGGTAGCCGGGCCGCGATTATGGAACTCCCTCCCGGAGAAAGCCTGTCTGGCCCCAAGTCTGTTGACTTTCCGCCGAGCCTGTAAGACTTGGCTGTTCTCCCAGGCCTTCGGAGGAAGGGGGGGTAATCGTGGGGGAGGGATGGTGGGTTTTTAGGTGTTTTTTAGATGTTTTTAAATTGTGTTGATGTTTTGAATTGTTTTTATTGGTGTTGTAAGCCGTCCCGAGATGCCATGGGCATGAGGGGGCAGCAAATAAATGTAATCAAATAAATAAATAAATAAATATACAGCACTGGGTCATTAACATGTGGCATGAGGGATAAGTACTTGTATTGCCTCTTGCTTTTATACTCTGAGGAGATGAAGCATGGAACAGCCTACACCATAACACGTGTGTGTGAGAGAGAGAGAGAGAGAGAGAGAGAGAGCAACAAGCACCGTTGTGCAGTGTGCATTGATAAAAACCAAATTATTTATTTAGTTTAGTTAGTTTTTACCCTGTCCTTCCCAATAAGGCTTAGGGCAGCTTACATCACATAAAACCCCCACATAACACAGCTAAAAAAAAAACTAGCTCCCCCCAACCTTTTCCCTAACTCCCCCTCCTCTCCAATCCCACCTGACTCTATCCCAGTCTACCAAACACCCGGCCAAACAAAAAGGTATTACATCTCTTTAGGAAGATATACAGGCTCGGGCTTAGATGAACCCCCAAGGGGAAGGAATTCCATAATTGTGCGGCAGTCACCAAGAATGCGTCTCTGCGTGCCCTTGTGAAAACTTCACAGGCAGATGATACCTGCAAGAAGGCACTCCTGGATACTCCAGATACTTAGGTCCCAAGCCATGTAGAGCTTTATTGGTCAAAACCAGCTCCTTGAATTGTGTCTGGAAAGTTATTAGCAGCCAGTGCAGACTCTGGAGCACTGGTGTAATGTGCTCCCGGAGACCTGCCCCCGACAGAAGATGGGCCACTGTGTTCTGCACCAACTGCAAGCCCCCTACATGTATTTCATTCACTTGTGAGCAACCCCCACTGCAGCACCAGTGAGAGCAAAATTGGAGAGAGGGGCAGGAAGCAATCACTGGGTGTTTTTACACACACATTTCTCCTGCATGTTTGCTGTAACATCCAGAACTTTCCGTGTGACTAAATCACTCACCCGGATCTTAAACATCTGGATCTTTGAAATTCTACGTAGAACTTATCCCAGAACGTTTGTGTGTAAAAGGTTCTCCTGCTAAACTGCTTTGCTCCAGGCAGCTGTGGTTATTTGGTTTCCATGGCAGCCTGTCACATCTACAGCTGTGGCTACTTTAGGCTGCCTCAGGGCAGTGTTTGTGTGAAGAATGCATCCAGGAACTGCCTCAGGGCAGTGTGTGTGTGAAAAATGAATCTGGAACTTACTTGTAGACTTGTAAACCCAGAAGATTGAAAAATCCAGAACTTTAACGTGTGTGTAAAAATGCCCACTGTTTGGACACTCTAGGATTTTTTCCTACAATTCTATGGTGCTGGTAGACCTGTATGTGCAGAGGGGCTGCATGCAACATAACTGACAGGACACAGACATGTGGGCACACATTAGTCCACATTTACCCGCACAGTGAGCTCCGCATTCTCCAAGATCCCACCATGAGTGGGGGCTGTGAGCAGGGCCAGATTTAGGAATTTTGCACCCCTAGGACCTTCTCAGGCTGCTACCCCCAAGTCAAGCCCCGCCACAAGCCCCACGCCCATGCTGCGTGTTCATGGGTGGGGGAGCCTCATGTGAATGACGCGGCAACCACAGTGAGTGGGAGTACATGCGCGTGCCCCCCTAACATGCATCCCCACTCACCCCCCACTCGTCCTCATGCACAGAGCAACCGGGGAAAATGGCAGTCGCTCCGTGGGTGTGGATGAGTGGGGGGTGAGTGGGGACGCGTGTGCGGCTGTGTGCATACCCTGCCCATGCACCAGCACGCCCATGGACCCCCCACCTGGTGGAGCCATGTAAAAACGGCCTGTGAGGAGCCAGTTGAAGAAGAACAGAAGGTAGCTGCCTTGTAAATAAGGTTCTTCGAGGTAGCTTATAACATTCTCACAACAACCACCCTTTCAGCCCTGCATGGAATTTTTTTCTTATATTCCCAGAAAGGGTTGGAAGGAATTGTCATTCTGAGGGGGAGAGTGCTTTTTTTACTAGAGGAGCTTGAGACCATCACATGGTCTATTTGAATAGCGGGGAGAATGCACAGCCCAGTTGTGAGAATGTTAGGAGCTATCTCGAAGAACCTTCTTTACAAGGCAACAACCTTTTGATCACAGCCTGATCATGTCCTGGTGTCCTGCTGCAACACTACTAGCAGGCAGACTGCAGAGGCAGGTGAGGGATGGGGAACTAGGTAGCAGGCTTCGGCAGCGGGCAGCAGCCTCCGGTCATGCAGGGAGAAAAAAAAACAGAGCAGGTGGCTGCCCCCCAGAAAATGCCACCCAAGACCCGGGCCTAGGGGGCCTGCCCCTAAGTCCAGGCCTGGCTGTGGGTCCAGAGAGTAGAGGCCACATGGCTGGTGGGGGCAAACATCTAATAAACAGTTATGTGGACACCCACCTGGTGTGGGATGTGGGCTAACATCTCGCTTGTTAACACCCCAAGTTGATGCAGCAGAAAGAGACTCATACAAAAGCAGCTAATAGATCAGGAAATACAGATAGATTTAGCGGAGATGCGAAAATTTAAGAGTGCTCCATTATATAAGGAGTTCAAGATCACTTTTGGGCTTGAGCTGTATCTAGACCTATTGGAAGACCCTGGTCTACGCAGAGCTTTGACCCTTCTGCGGTTTGATCTGCTGCCTACTAAAGTGCTGATAGGGAGACGCTATGGAATACCATTCAAAATTAGACATGCCACGGCAATTCAGGATGCGTCGAGGATCTACTTTATGTCTTATTTGCCTTTCCCCTCACGCTATATGCAAGGGAGTTATTTCTTGCTCCATGGCTTGCTTCGAGACCATACTCCTCCTTTATTCAGGTGTTGATATTTTTTGCAACTGCCAAAGCAACTGACCTTATAGTCAGCTTGGCTTTGATGGCACGTGAGCTTTGCAAGCGTTGCTCCTGAGTCATATTTGTGTTCCCGACTGAATTCAATAGTCCATGGTGACATTTGCTGTAACTTATGTGTTACAGATGATGGGATATTCCTGGCTTAATGTACATTTATATTTGTACTGTATTATATTATGTATTCCCTGTGTGAAAGGATTTTTATCATTTCGAGTATTTGTTTTTCTCTTTTATACTGGGACATGGCGAAAGCTAGCTCCCACAATAAATATTATTATTATAACACCCATAGTTCACAGACGTTGGAACTGCAACCATGGAGACACGTGCAAAGAACTTCCCTGGGCACATTATTGCACTCCAGGCCTTCCTTTCCACTGCTGAGCAAAACCTGTGAGTGATCCAACAGATCAAAGCCTACTGTGGTCATTGGCACAATGTGATATCAAGGCACAGAAAGACTCTTGCTTGATCTCTGGCCAGGATAGTGAAGTGCACCACACTGTGGAGGTGGCTCCTGCTTTGGTGCCATGTACCTGCCTACATCTGGCGACAATTGAATGCACCAAAGAGGATCAAAGTAATGCTGGAACTTGTTCCCCGGTTTTTCTCAAAAACACTGAGGACCAAGGTACTCGAATCAATTTTCCGAGTTCCAAAGTTTCAAGAAATGCCCCCCGAAACTCCAGAGCTCTGGAAATCTTTGGCCGAATGCAGGGAGACCAGTGCTGGGCACCTGCTCCCCCTTCCCTGGCCCCTGCTGTCCAGGGAGAAAATAAGGGCCAGGAAAGGAGGTGCAAGTAGCTAACGGGGGCTCAGAGGTGGGATGCTTAAGGGTGTGGGGGCCTAGCAGGAGCTGAAGGGTAGAATACTCACCTTCTCGAGGGGCTCCAGCAACACGTGGCTTTCTCCAGACCAGGTAGGTTTTTTAAAAGCTGGGCATGCTCAGAAGGGCCAAATGAGGGTGAACACCTAATAAACGGGCAGGTGGACAGTCACCTGGTGTGAGTTATCATCTCATTTGTTAAACCCTCTGTCCATGCAGCTGCCTTTGATGCTCTCTGCTACCCCCTAGTGCCAGCTGTCCTGTACTACAAGGAAAATCACTCAGAGGAGCATCCGCGACCAGAAACATCTGGGGGCAGGATTGCAAACATTCCAACTATACTGTAGGAGAGACACTTCCCCAGACTCTCCCAAAATGAGATTTCCCACCAAAAAAGGACACTTGGCAACCTACATGGATCCCATGCTGCATGTTTGCTGACCAAACTCTGACCCTTAACTCTGCTCCTGCTCTGGACCAGTAAGTGGTTTGAGGATTACCCCCTTTGGAAGTGAAAGAGTGGAAGAAGAAAAAAAGAGTGTAGTAAAAGTAAACAGATGTCTAGGATTTCCTATACAACCTATACCAGCAGTGAGGAACCTTTTCCCTCCCGGAACCACTTTGAAAATTAGTAATCTCTTAGGGCCACATAAGAGTTTGGGACGTGAATGCTTAAAGGGTGTGTTCAAGAAGAGATTATGGATCTGTGCCATGGATCAGTTCCCTATCTTTGTGTGCATGCCCTCATGTCTGCTCCATTTCCATGATCTCAGTCTTTTAGTGCTTGGGGTAGGAACAGGATCAAGACGCCTGATCCAGGAACTCCAAAGGGACCAAATAAAAACTAACCACAGGCTGAATTTGACCCCAAAGTCTGAGGCTCCCCATCCTTGTTTTTCAATTCCAAAATCTCCGCCCATGACTGATGAAACTTTGCCAGCTCATTATGCAATTAGTCAATCAGTTCCTGAGTAGAAGGTATATTCCACCCCAGTATGGGGGGTGGGGGGAAGCTTTTTAAATAATACAACCTTGCTGGATTTAGATTCTGCTGTGGCCCTTTAAAAATATGGGCCTCTAGCCATAGTGCTTAAGTCATCACTGAGTAAGGGTGGGAGAGAAAAGGGTAATTTTTGAATTGTGCCAACTGTCGGCAATATGTGTTTGTTTCCATTTTCGTACCAAGCACCCAAATATCGTGACGATTAGCACAGTAAAATAAACACACACTCAGCAAATACTATGGCTGTTTTTATAGCTGAACATACATTGGATTTGAGAAAAACCATACATTTCTAAAAATCCTGGGGTTGCAACTGTCAGCCCTCAGGCTGTAAACAAGGACAGGAGGCCAGGAACAGCTCATTCTTAGCGCCCACAAACTAGTCAACAAGTATAAATGTTTTTGTAATAATCAGAAAATTATTGACCAATGACAACACCCCCTTTCTGATAAACGGTAGAAATGTTAATACTCTTGGCAAAAGTGTTTTTGCACTAATTACTGTATCCATCTGCTCCACAAGATTGATTAGACTGTGAAAATGTTTGTTCTCTTCTCTCCTGCAATGATGGGCCTCTTCTTGGCGCTGAACTCGTCCTGTCTCATCTCTGCACAGAGATGGATATGCAGTTTTAATCAAACCAAAACCTAAGCTCTGTTCAAATGAAATCAAACTTCAGTTCTTTATCACAGGAATCAGTTAAACAGGTAGTACTGACCCTTGCATGCACCATACCTTGGTAAGCTCATATGGGCTCCCATGTTGTGGGCAACATCGAAAGGAGGACTCAGACACAGATATTATTTAAAACTAGCTGCAAATTATTTAACAATTTATAACCATCTGTAAACAAAAATTCCTCAGTACAAGACTACCCTTCTAGGTCTTTAGTCACCCCAAAAGCTACCTTCTGAGCTTTTCACCAAACAACCCAGGGGAGTTCTGTTTTGAGCAGTTCCCTGCACTCAGCCTTTGGGAAGATTTTCTCCAAACACTGACATAGTTATCGGGGAGTGGGGGAGGGCATGGTTGTGCCTGGGCCTAGGCCCCTGGGGGGACCTCCAGAGCCCGGAACAGACACTTGAAGTCTGCTGGGGTTGGGGTCCAGGAGGGAGTGTGCATACGGTGCACTAACTGAAGGTACACTCAGTGTGGCAGCAGCTGAGGTGATAGCAGCGGGAAACTGCCTGCTACAACTATGCAGCATGCCTCCCTCGCTGCTGGCACAAGTTTGTCTGCCACCCATAGGGATGGGCGAACGCAGTTCGGAAGTTGGGAGTTTGGCCCAAACTCGGCCTGTTCGGACGACCGAACCCAAACCTGAATCTGAACCCGAACTGACCGAACCGAACTCGATTCCGAACGTCAAAACGACCGAACAATTCGGTCATTTCGGATCGCATTCGGGTGAGTTCGGGTGGCAAAAACGTGTCACTGGAAGGCAAAACATGACAGGGAGGGGGAGTCAGCTGAGGAGCAGACTTCCAGGCACCAGGGGTGGAGAGGCTTGGAGTAGCAGCCAGCCTGCCCATTCGCCATCCCTTTTC
>QEPC01000068.1:513928-558516 GCA_003113815.1 Sphenodon punctatus
TATATATATATATATATATATATATATATATATATATATATATATATATATAATAGTAGATAAAAAATTTAAATAAATTTTAAAAAAATCTTTTTTAAAAAAACAATATAAAAACATTATTTTGGAGGGAGAAATGGAGAAGGGAAGGAGAGGCCAGTCTGCTGCCCATAGGGGAGGCAATGGGGCACGTGCCAGAGGCATCAGGGGCCATGCCAGAGGAGTGGCAGCAGGCAGCAGCAGTAGCCCGAGCACATCACCACGCCCCAAACTCAGCAGGCCTGCTTTAGGGCCCCAGGCTTCAGTGGCTCAGCGTCACCTCCTGGCAGTGCCCTCCTCTACTGCCACTCAGGACACTGGAAGGCCTGCAGTACATGAAGCTGGGTCTGTCTCTGCTGCTGCTGGTGCTGGAGCAGGTGCTGGTGCTGCTTCCGATGTTCCTACAGGGCCACCAATGTCCCCCACTGTTGAGGTAATCTCCAGCAGTCCAGAGCTGGTGGATCCCACCCCGGCTGCTAGAGACAGGGCCCAATCCCTGGGCAATGTCAGTAGGGAGAGGAGTAGCAGCAGTAGCAGCAGCAGCAGTAGCAGCAGCAGCAGTAGCAGCTATAGAGGGGGGCACAGGGAGAGTGCCAGCAGCATGGTGGGCATGGGCAGTCTAGTCTCAGGGTCCCAGTACTCCCCTTCATGGAACATCACCGTGATCGCAGACAGTGAGTCAGAGGCAGACACTAGTGCCTCGGAGGAGATGTCTGTAGCTGAGGCAATGGCTGAGCCTCCTCCCAGAGCTGTGTCACCAGTGCCACCAAGTTCTCCCCCTTCCAGCAGCGCTGATGGCAGTGCATCATGAAGGCAGGAAGGAGGAAAAATCCTCAGTCTGGGATCATTTTAAGCAGGTGCAGGCAGTTGATCCCAGAGAGGTGCAGTGCACTGTGTGCAAAAAGATGGTAACACGTGGGCAGGTGGTCAGCAACCTGGAGACAATGGCAATGGCGAGGCACCTAAAGTCATGCCACAGTGCTCTGCTGCTCAGCAGGAAGGCAGGGAAAGTGGATGCAAGCGGGTTCCTGGCTGCAGCGGCCAGGCGCCCGGCTCCTTCAGTGGAAAAGCATCCTGCACCAGCACCAACTGCTGCCTCTAGCAGCAGGAGCAGTATTCCTCCTGCTAGGGGGGGCAGAACAGCAGCAGGAGCCTCCCCAGCAGCATCGTCAGTCGACCATGGAGGAGCTGGGGTCGGGGGATCTGTCAAGGCCATCAGCAGGGCGCCGTGGCACTGGCTTCCAAAAGAAAGTGAAGCGCATGTTGGCAGAAATGATTGCCCTGGATGGGCAGCCCTTCTCCATTGTGAAGAGCTCCCACATGCCTGGAAGGTGTTTAGTGGAGCAGGGGAGTCGCAAGCAGCAATGTTACAGGATACAAGAGCAGAGAGATGGGGTGGTGCAAGGCCATGAAGAGCCTTGGAAGGATTTTGAAGGTCAGAGACCTGGGCTGGGAAATGCCCCAGGCTGGAGGCCCAAAGGAGTTGAAGGAGGAAGATAAGTTTGTAGAGGCCACTATAAATAAAAGACACAATTGGTATTTTCAAACGAGTAAGGCGATGGGGGGGGGGTCCGTGGCCGCTGAGTGGCACCTCTGTAGAGCAGCATTCATTGAGGTGGAGTCTGTGGGGAGGGATTCACATGGGTGTGACTACCACAGCCACAGAGGCAGCTGCTATGCCCTCACCTGCCACGGACCATGGGGAGGGGGAAATGACACCAGGCTGGCCTTTGCAAGTGACATGTCCTGGGTGTGAGCGCTGGGGAACCCGGGCTCCCCAGTGCTCCCAGCCAGTTCTTGTCACTTTCAAAGGCCTCTCCCTCCACCTCCAGTGCCTGTGAATGGTGTACCTGTCTGCTGGCATGGCTGGCTGTCGCGTTCATACAGGCAGGGGGTGATTTGGCTTGCCCCACACGGAGTACTCTGGATTTCCCAGCAGTGCTCCATGAGTGGTCATGAATGGGTGCTCCATAGGGATGGGCGAACGCGGTTCAGAAGTTCGGCCCGAACTCGGCCTGTTCGAATGACCGAACTCGAACCCGAACCCAAACACAAACATACCGAACAGAATCAAACACCGAATGTCGAAATGGCCAAACAGTTCAGTCAGTTCGGATCACTTTCGGGTGAGTTCGGGTGGCAAAAAAAAGGTTCACTGGAAGGTTGAACGTGACAGGGAGGGGTAGTACTAGTCACTGAGGAGCAGACTTCCAGGCACCAGGGGTGGAGAGGCTTGCAAGAAATGAAACTATCTGCCTCCCCCCTTCCCAACACCTTCTTTAAGTTTCATTTCAGTTTTGTACTGAAATGAAACTTAAACCTTAAACTGAAACCTTGTGTTGTTTGTCATTCCCCCCCATCCCATAGATAGATAGATAGATAAATAGATAGAGAGAGAGAGAGAGAGAGAGAGAGAGAAATAGGTTAGGGACAGTAGACAGTTGTAGGAGTTAGCTTAGTGATAGAGATAGCGTTAGTGATTTAGTTTTAGTGTTTATAGGAGTAGGCCTGTATACTTATTAGATAATCCATTTAGTTCATAGCATTTAGAATAGATAATAGCAGTTAGATTTAGTGTAGATAGATAGATATAATATTAGATTAAAAAATTAAATTAAAAAACCCATATAAAAACAAAAAAACAAATTAAAAAAAACCCCATAAAAAACAAAAAAACCACAACAAAAACACCCATAACAAAACATTTCCCGAACGACCGAACCTGAACCCAACGCCAAACCAAACGGCCGAACCCGAATCTGGCGAACTAACCGAATGGATGAACCGAACGGACGAACCGAACACAGCTGAACCGAATGGCTGAACCCGAACCGCGATCTGTTCGTCCATCCCTAGTGCTCCAAGGCTCATGGGAGTGCACATCTGGCCCCTCCACCTTCAGATGGGTGGTTGGCTCTGTGGCTCCTAGGTGGCAATGCGGGGTAGCATCTTGTTTGGAAACACCCATTGTGATGATGAAAACACAGGGGAGTCTTGCTTTTCTGTGTGTGAGGGTGATGCAGCAGGGTCTGGAAACAGCTAAAAATTATGGTGGTGGTCCCAAAAATTACAGTCACTTCCTTTTCCAGACACTTTGGAGAACAGTTTTTTTGCCTGGGTTAGAGAGGTGCTCATATAAGGGGTGGCCACTGTAATAGTAACACAAGGTATAATCCTCTGCTTTTAAAGTCAATGGGAATTCTGCCGTTGACTTCAATGGATGGTGCTCTCAATGTGGGGGACAAAAATATATGTCTTGAATAAGAAAGGACCTGGCTTACGGAGGTCTGGATGAGCAGGTTTCCACTGTGATCTCAACCCCCACTTGTGAAGTGAAGGGCATGTTGTTGCCGTTCCATTGGCAGGAAGCAGGTCTCTTAAACTGTCCCCAGACTAGAGAAGAAGAGAAATGGTTTTGAGAGAAAGTGCTGCCAGCAGTGACAACACCACCACTTGACCCAGGAATAGAAAAACAACAGTCATCCTGCTTAGTGACAGGCTGAGACCCATCCCCAGCATTTTAAAAGAGGTTTGAAATTTGTTTTAATGAACATGTGGTTTCCCAACAGTGTTGCTTTGAAGATCTAACATTCTAATTGCTATACATTTGTTATTTCTGTGCCAGATTTCTATAAACATAGCCGAGGCACTAAATCAGGATTGGGGAATCCCTCGGGTGAACAACCTGTTTCCCACCCATTCCCCTTTCCCATCCAGCCATAACCGCTTCCTTTGTTTGCCATTTAATATGACCCGTCTTCCATGGTTTTTTTCTGGACGACCAAGCAGGTGCAGGAAGGCACTTTCTCTCAAGGGACCACTGTTCCAGCAGTCCCATCCTCCCCACAGAGCAGCCCCTGCCGTCAGAGTGCACTGATGGTCTCTACTCCTTCCCCCGCAGAGCACTCTGACAGTCTCCACCATGTGTAGCATGCTCCAATGGGCCCTGCCCCTTTCCCTGCCAAGCACTCCAATGGGCCCCACCCATGTACAGACAGCTCAGGCCCATGGAGCTTGTAAGAAATTTCCACTGCCTTGCAGTGGGGAAAAGGTTTCTTACCCCTGCACTAGATAGATAGTGAGGTAAAAGGACCTAATCTAGTGGTTTTCAACCTGTGGTTGGCAGGCCCCTGAGGTCCACAAAAGAAGATGACTGTTGGAGCTTGTCAGCTGCAATGGCAACTCCGCCCCCTCCCCCAGCCTATTAGTTGATAGGCACTAGAGGGGCAAAGCTCACCCAGCAGGTCTTTGCAACTGACAAGAACTGACCAGGAGTGCTGGGGAAGTTCCCCAGCACTCCTGGCTGGTGTGTGTCAGTTGCAAGAAAGGCCGCTTCCTCCACATGATGGGGCTGATCCCATGACCCATGGAGCACTGTGCTGAGCAGGCGCAGCGTGCATACACGGATGCGCATGCAAACCGCACGCACCCCAAGCATGAGGCCTATGACTCCTGCGCAAACTACGTGGTTGCATGTGCATATGCACAGCTGCATGCGTGAGGCATGGAATCAGCGCCATTGCCTTATTATTGTTGTTGATATTATTTTTATTTGTAACACAACGGTTTGTCAGTAACTATCTACTTATATTCGCTATACACACAATAGATTTCCAAAGGAACCTGCACCTCCATTCAAAAAGGTTTAGGGGACTGCAAATGAAAAATGTTGGAAAACCACTGGCCTAATCCAAAACCAAAACCCCACAGGCTTCAGTAGAGTTTTTCTCATGTTCTTAATTTATAGCAGCTCAGACCCCGTACCAGTAGCTGGAAAATCCAGTATCGTAAAAAGGAATTAAAGTTCATTTTAAGTAAGGCAATAAGCATGGATTCCTTTGTAGCAGTGCCCCTATAAAAGGGTTCCCATGTGAAAAACACTGCTCCAAGCCAAGGGCAGGCTGGGAGTGTATCTGTAGCCAGCCATCACATAGCTCACTCTGCTATATCTATTTTTGGCTAAGAGGGGATTTGAACTCCTGTCGCCCTCCCTAGTCTATGTTCAACACCTTTTCTACTAGCTTTCCATAGTTAAGCCAGAGATGCTATATGTTCCCTATGAGAAAGGGATCTCAGTGATGACAGGGAGCCATTGTATGTTTGCTTACACACAAGAGTTCCTGGTGCTCCAACTGGGTTCACAGAGTTCAACACCTACCAAAGTATGTCACACACACTCTGACCCTTTGCTGGACCATTGGTTTAGCAGTGATTCAGAGGGAAGGATGCCCCCAGTCACCACCTGACTTTGCTGCTGCCTCTCTGCTTTGGTTTCCTCAAAATAAACAAATTCTGACTGGAGGATCTGCAGACTGCTGTAATTTTATTTGGCAGAATGACCATACGAAATCGCTAGTGGTTGGGGCAGTAGCGCAGAGGAGAATTTCTCAGGTTTATCTTTAAGGATGTAATTGAGCATGAAGACAAGGCACCATTCTTCAGCAGAGAACTAGATGCTGTGGTTTCATAGTAGTTATTCATTTGCTTTATTGAATTCCTCTGGCAACATATCCTGTTCCACCCTGGTAACATAGCGGACCAAGAACACTGCAAGTTGAACATATCTGCACACAACACTTTATGCGGACAGTGGAGAAGAAAGAGAAGGCTTATATTTAAAATCAGAAACATGCATTGTATTTCCTAGTTATTTCCATGCAAATGAGAAGCCATAGCATTCCACCAATCACTGGCCAGTCTATGCTGAGTCACAGAGATCGCTTTATGATATGCTTTCCTTTTGTGTGAAACTAAATTATAGCTCGGAGAGGTTATTTATCCTAATTCACAGAAATCCTTAGTTCTTCTGAAAACTCCCCCTGTGTGAGGGAGAATTTTAAATCTTCAGTTTCTCACTGGTATTCAGTTTTGCCAGAAAACTGATCTTCTAATGCCAGGGGCAAAAACTTGCTTTCTTGCTAACACAATAGAAGCCACTCAGCAGCAGGCACATTCTGTTTACCTTAAAATATTGCTGTTATATAATCCTTGCTTACGTTTCTTAGTGGTAGTTTTCTTCACTCGTTAAAGTCAATTTATAACTGCCATTCACAATTTATTTGTAAAAGGACTAATTGCCTCAGGTTAGAGCTGCAATCAGGTACCTGGGGCCCTGTCGAATCTGGGATGCCCAACTCGCCCCAGTTGCTAGGGGTGTGCAATTCATTTTTGTTATTATGATAACAAACACCAAAATGTTTGTCTTCTTTTTTGTTATTGTAGAAAATAAAACTACAAATAATAATAATTTTAAAAATAATAATTTTTTGTTTTTGAAATAATGGGAAAACACTGAAAAACACATTTCTGGCTATAACCTTTTTGTTTCTTATTCAATTATGATGAAACTTGGGGAGATTGTGTCTCCAACAAAAGACACTATGTGCACCTAGCTTGGGAAAGATTGGATAAAGGAAACTGACTTTAGAAGCAATTGAATGTTGTGATTTTAAGAAAAGCTGCATAAACATTCCTAGCTACAACTTCTTTACCTTCCATTCCATTTATATGAGACCTGGGACTATTCTGTCCCTCCACTAGTGTACCAACCCTGCCAAATTTAAGAAATATTGGATAACGGGTCATGATGTTATAATCCATTAAGTTGAAAATGTATTTCAGGCTGTAACCTGTTAATATTCCATCCTGTTTACAAGGTAATTGACAGAAATATACCCCACGCTTTTCCTTTTATTTCTGCCAAATTACAGGTCAATTTGATAAAGGACCCCAATTTTATAAGCAATTGAAACTGTCCCCTTGAAGACCATTATTCAGATTAATAGCAGCACATGCAGTGCCAGTCACAGGCAGGGCCTGGTACAGCAGGGGGAGGGAGGCTGTAGGAGGGAGAATGGGGAGCAACCCAACAGACTGACAGACACATTCACTGGCAAATTACTGCATGCTTCCAACTTTACAGGTGGTGGCTTCAAGGCGGGCATAGAAGGGACATAACTGGGACTTTGGGGATAGCACCCCAGAAATCAGGAGACATGGTTTACACATCCAGACTGTCCAATCATCATCACAATCATATCCTAAAGCACTGTGACAGAGGACATAAGAGAATCTCTGTTGGCTTGTTCAGATGCTTCCGACTTCCCAGTAACAAGTGGGGGAAAGAATTTTCAGTGGTCAAAGAATTTTGGTTGACATTTCTGCTGGCCAAATATCCTCATTCTGTGCTGTGACCACTGAAAATTCTTTCCCCCACTTGTTACTGGGAAATCGGAAGCATCTGAACAAGCCAACAGAGATTCTCTTATGTCCTCTGTCACAGTGCTTTAGGATATGATTGTGATGATAATTGGACAGTCTGGATGTGTAAACCATGTCTCCTGATTTCTGGGGTGCTATCCCCAAAGTCCCAGTTATGTCCCTTCTATGCCCGCCTTGAA
The DNA here is from genome assembly GCA_003113815.1 of Sphenodon punctatus. NCBI lineage: Eukaryota > Metazoa > Chordata > Lepidosauria > Sphenodontia > Sphenodontidae > Sphenodon > Sphenodon punctatus. The sequence goes on from QEPC01000068.1 coordinate 521,365, forward strand.
GCCACTACCTGTAAAGCTGGAAGCATGCAGTAATTTGCCAGTGAATGTGTCTGTATGTCTGTTGGCTTGCTCCCCATTCTCCCTCCTACAGCCTCCCTCCCCCTGCTGTACCAGGTGCCTGCCTCTGACTGGCACTGCATGTGCTGTTATTAATCTGAATAATGGTCTTCAAGGGGACAGTTTCAATTGCTTATAAAATTGGGGTCCTTTATCAAATTGTCCTGTAATTTGGCAGAAATAAGACAATCCCTGGCATAGGCTCATTCTCTGCACATGCTGTGCAGGCTTATAAAATTGGGACCCTTTAGCACATATTTCCTATATTTGTCAGAGGTGATCCTGAAGGTTTGAAATATAGACCTGCCAAATTTCATATACACTGGTTGGACTGCAAAGATGTTACAGTCAGCCATACATTTATAAGTTAATTGCTTATACCACATTTATCTAATCCTTCTGAAATTTGGCATAGATAGTAAACTTGATGAAGGGCATAAACTTGCCAAGTTTCATCCACTTTAGAAGGGAAAAAAAGTCTTTACAGCCAGGAATGTATATGCAGATTTTTGCAAAATAACATAATTCAACTGCTTATAAAATTGGATTCCTTTATCTTTCTGACATTTTCCTGAAATATTTCTGAAATTTGGTATACCTAATACCTTCCATTGGAGGTATAATCCTTCCAGGTTTCATCCAAATATAACAAAAAACAAAAATGTTTCAGTCAAAAATGTATTTTCCAATGAAACCAATGGAAATCAAAAATGAAAGCAAAAAAAAATTTAAAAATTGCGATATTTATGAAAACGAAAGGTTTAAATAAGAAAAATGAAAAACAAAAACATATAACGACATGAGTCCCTGGTGTACATTTCTACCAGTTGCATTCAGGCACCAATTGGGACCAACTCCCCAGGCTGACACAACTCACTGCAGGGCTGCTGTTGCTCCAGTCCAGTTGCTGCTCGATGCTTACTGCTCCTCTCCAGCCCGTGCACTGCTCAGCTGAGCTGGGGACTTTGGGTGTTTTTAAAAGAGCAAGGCTGGGCCAGTGGGGGGGTCCATGGCTGCCAAGTGGCACAGCTTCAGAGCAGACCATGGGGGAAGGGAAAGCGTGGGACACTGACATGTCCCGACATGAGCACTGGGGAACCCGGGCTTCCCAGTGCTTGCAGCCAATTCCTGTGACTTGTAAAGGCCACCCGCATGTGCCTATGAGTGGTGGACCTGTTTGCTGGCATGTGTGGCCACCCCACTTCATACAGGCTCGAATATGTGGGCACCCACTGCCACATACTTTTTTGGCTTGCCCTGCATGGTGCAATCTGGATTTCTCAGCAGTGCACCATGAGTGGGTGCTGCGTGACTCAATGAAGCATGTGTTCCCCCGCACCACCTTCAGATGGGCAATCAGATGAGTGGCTCCTGGGTGTCCATGTGTGGTAGCATCTTGTTTAAAAACATCCTTCCCCACTTGGCTTTTTCTGGGTGGGTGGGGGGAGCGAGGAGGCTTCTTCCCACCTGCGTGCACCCGCCTAATGGATCCCCTATTCCCAGGGGTGTGCAAGGGTCCTGCTACATTTGGGGGTAAGTGGGGCACTGCCCCAGCATTCAGGCTTTCAGGGCAGGGGTCCCAATCCCTTCGAGATATCATCATGTCCTGCTCTATGTCTGCCAGAGCTGCCTGTGCCTTCCCCAGTGAGCTAAGAGTCAGTGCCATGTCCATCAGCACAGCAGCTTGCCGTCCACCACCAGTGGCCCATGTTTCCCCCCCTCCCCCACGCCTCCCCTCCCCCAGTGCCCCGCCCCCCAAGACTGGTCTTTTCAGATGCCTCACTTTCCTCCCTTACTCCAGTGCCCTCCATGCCTCATAGCCTTCCACCCACTCCCTGCCTCCACCCATTCTGGTTGGTAAAGGGACCAGTGATGTGTTTTGCCACAGGGCCCTATTAAACCTAACTATGCCACTGGTTTATGACATGGACCAGAAAAGGTTCCCCACCCCTGCCTAAGAGTCTCTGAAACAGTTATTTCCCTCCTCTACATTGTTTAAACCAGTGTTTCCCAAAGTGTGGGCTGTATCTCCCTGCAGAGGCATGAAGACTATTCAGAGGGGAAAAGATGTAGACAAACTCTCAATGGTTCCCCAAAATCTCAGTTCTCTCTTTTTCAAAGTAAATATCTAGTTGTTATTATTGCACAGAAAATCTTCAAACTTCTGGCAGTGCAACCGGCACAGTGTTTGCAGAGAACCTGAAACTAGAGCTGCAGTGGGTACCACACATGGGTAATACCGCATTTTGGGAACCCCCAGTGGGAACGCGATGGGGTACCCAGCTCCTCTATCAGAGCTCTCAAAATGTGGGTATTATGGGGGCATCCCAGGATACCCTGGGTTGCCCCAGGATACCGACAAACTGCACCCACAGCTCCCCAGGCTCTCCCCTCAAAACTGGGCTGCTGCTCCCACTGTCCTGCTTCCTTCTCCTCCCCGACTTGTGCGCTGCTCTGATGAGTTGTGGACTTCCCCACTCAGCTTTTTCTGCATGGGGGTGGGAGCAAGGAGGCCTCTTCCCATCTTCATGCACCCCTAACGGGTCCCCCATTTCCAGGGGGTGCACATGTGTCCTGAATTCACCCCCATTTTTGTCCTTCTGGGAATGGGGGACCCATTGGGGGGTGCATGCAAGTGGGAAGAGGCCTCCTCACTCTCCCCCCTTCCCCCTGGCCACTCAGAAAAAGCCAAGTGGGGGAAGTCCCCAGCTCAGCTGAGCAGCATGCAGGTCAGGGAGGAGCTGTGAGCAACAACCAGACCAGAGGAGTGGCAGCCCAACAGTGAGGTGAATCATCCTGGGGAGTCAGGTAGTCCATTGGGTCACTTTTGGGTACCAACTGGTGCCCAAACACCCAGGGCAAGTCAGGCATCCCAGATTCAATGGGTTGCTTGACTTGCCAGATATCTGGGTGCAGCTCTACCTGAAATGGTACTCCTGAGGTTTGAAGTGCCCTATTCATTTAATTGGATATCCCTTATCTGAAATCCATTGAGGGGACAATAAATGCCAGTATATCCTTTCACTGGTCATCAAACTATGTAAGAATGGGGCCTTTGGGTCTGAAATTACTCTCCCAGTGGATACTCAAGCATTGGAGACAGTACAGAGTATATTTTTAAGGAGGTTATTGAGGGTACCCCAGTGTGTTCCTGCCTCTGTGGTCAGAGCAGAGACAGGTATACTGGCTATTGATTTCTTAAGGAGGAATTTGGCTCTGGGATACTGACTTCGGCTAGTTAACCAGGCTGAACCCTCCTTACCATTGCTCTACCTGGAGGAGGAGTTGGAACACCCAGGGGTGCCAGGATACTCCTGGACCTCCCAAGTTTTGGATTATCTTTCTAAAGCAGGTCTTTCAGTTCCCGATATTTGGGGGAAGAGCCTGTCTTTGCAAAAAAACCTGGTGAAGCAAAGGTTGTCAGATATTTCCAAGCAGGAGGATCTGGCTGCACTGGCTTCCTGGAAAGTAGCCCCCCAGTTATGCCTCATTAAGCAGCTACATGGAATTGAGCCTTATTTGACTATATTGAAGGTTGGGGCATTATGGAGAGCCTTTACAAGCCTCCGCTTCCAGCTTCTTCCTACCGCTGTGGTGCAGGGCCGGTACAATGGTGTACCGTATGATCAACGTTTCTGCCCTTGCACCAACTCAGTGGTTAAGGATCTGGAGCATTTCATCTTCTTTTGTCCCTATTATGAAACCCTCAGATGGACCTGGTTATCCCCTTTATGGGGAGAGGAGCGTTTTTCATGCAGCAGCAAATTAGTAGAGCTTTTGGCATCACAGGAGAATAATTGCATACACGCTCTTGCATCCTTTGTCCTGTTGGCCATTAGAATTCGTACTGCAATATGAAGATGTATATTCTCCTTTATTGCTCAGTTCCTCACCATTAAGGTGTTTGTTTGTTTTCCTTTGGCCCATGACCTCTCTGATTCGGTATAGGTTGGGCATGTTGTTCTTGATGCTCTGTGTTTTTATTTGTGTTTTTATTTGTTTTTATTTGTATATGTATTTGTATTTGTTATTTGTCATTTGTTATTTTTGACCATGGCGAAAGCCAGTGTTCTAATAAATTGATTGATGTAAGAATGGTGCAGACAGGAAGACTAACACGATTAACAGGCGGAAGCATGACCTGTCAGAGCACAGGTCAAACCAGGTGAGCAACAGATAGCACAGTCATCAGGCAGAGGGACATAGGCTGCTTTTAGATGAGCGTGTCGCAGTTGCGTGACCCGCTCGCGTGATTTTTCAAAATCCCGCAAGACGGGATTAGATGTGACGATGGATGCGATCACATGCATTCAAGGTGGTCATGCATTGTTTACCGGCCGTGAACAAATTGCCTCCGCTCCTCCCCCCGCCCCAGGTATGGGGGGCAGCAGACCCCTTGCCACACCCGCTTGAGGAGGGGGCAGGACGGGGAGCGATCCCAGCCTCTGGTTGTCTGCAGGACCACAGAGGCAGAGTAAAAAAGATGGCCGGAAGGCAGGTGGTCTGCTCAAGAACCCCGCCGGGGTTGCTAGGCAGCCCCAGCAGGCCAGGATAGGGCTAGGTGCACCATGTGGGCCTCACCCAACAGGGCGGGGCCCACTGTTTCTAGCCTCTGCAAGGCTCGCAGCCCCAGTTGCAGTCTGGAGCCAGAAGAAATGGCAGTGAGATAAGCCGCTGTTGCAACAAGCCAACAGAAAAAAAGAAAGAAAATAAAACACTGATCACGGCTGCATGGCTGACCCGCCACACTCAGAGCCCTCAGGCCACAGGCAGATAGGGCAATACTGCTTCCCCCCACGAGATGGGGAAAGCTAAAAAGAAAGCTACTGCCGCTGCTAGTAGCCAGCAGCATGGGGCTAGGCAGGCAGAAACACCTGCTCTAGCTCCTGAATGCGCCCCTGAAGCAGCAGGGGCGGACGTGGGGGCCCCTATGGACCCCCACACACACACTTTCTCAATGGGCCAGGCAGACTCAGGACCATCAGGGGACCCAGGGAGGGGGCAGATGCCTCCTCTACGATAGGCTTGCTGGGTGCGAGGCCCTGCTCAGGGAGCTCACAGTGGGGGGAACAGGCCTGGGGCAGGCACCCCCCCAGGCCATTTGCTGTGGGCATGTCGCCCTTCCCTCCCACTAACCCCCAGTTGCATGGCCAGTGGGCGGTTTCTTGGCCTTCCCCGGCTGCCCCGCGGTTGCGGCGGGGAAGATGCACCCTCCTGGCATGATACCAGGATGATATCCAGCCAGTGGGTCAAGCATGGGAGGCCCCCGGTGGGGGTGAGTGTGTTTTTCAGGATGGGACCTAGTGCCCCCTCTGGCGGAGCCCTCCCCCTTGGTAGCAGCAGGGACTGCAGCTGCCACTGGGCTAGGAGCTGGTGGGTGGGCCCCCCTCCAAGGGACAGGAATGCCTCCGGTTGGGACACCTCATGGGGAGCCTGCCCATCATGTTTTGTCTGCCCTGGGCCAACAGGTGGCTGGGTCTGTGGTGGAGTTGGACTGGGCCCTCCCCCTTTTTCTGTCTCACAGGGAGGAGCCGGCGCATCCAGAGCCCCAAGAACAAGGCAGGGACGACCTCTGCCAGATGATTGAGGTGATCGAGTGCGCCATCAAGGTGATGGCACAGCAGCGTGCCGAACAACCGGCAACTTACCAGGCTGGGCAACACAGCACAGGTGAGTCGGGGGCCCTCCCACAGTGGGTGGACAGTATGGGTGTAGGGGCACTAGCTCAGGCCTTGCCTTTGGCAATACATGCCCTGGGAATCACCAGTAGAGCGATGGCGGGTGCGCAACCAAGTCCAACACCAGGCCCAAGGAGGACCCAGTTGCTATGGTGGAATGGAACATGGGTTCCAGTAATTGCTTCCCCTCCCCCTGCCCCAGGGACTGGCAACGGGGCTGATCCCTCACAGCCGTCGCCCCCCATGGGCCTATCAAGGGGCACAACTGACCTCAAGGGCCAGGTCCTTAGGGTGTGGGCCTCGCTGTCTGGCTCCCTCAAGCAGGTGAATACCCTGTCGAATGTGTCACAGCCTCTGGGCACAGATGCCAGGCAGCGACCCCCCCATTGGGGGAGGGTACACTGATGTCTCTGCCCCTACTGGGGATCACCTCCTTCTAGCTACATGGGCATGAATATGGTGAGGTGACATATTTGCCCTCCTGTTCAGCGATCCCATAGTGGACCCAGCTGAACAGGATGACAATAAAGAGAAGGAATGTTTCAAGCCCCCCAAAGCTGAATGGAACTGGTCCAACTGGACCGCAGCCTTTTCCATCTATCACGGGGTGTTGATACAAGCATACCCCAGCTGGGCCACTGATCTCCTCAAGTATGCTGACATAGTATGGCGGGCAAACGAGGCGGGGCCTTCTGGGGCCTGGCTGTGGTATGATGAGGCATTTGGGCATAGGGCAGCCTACACCCCGGGCCTCCAGTGGGATTTACACGTGAATGACCTGCGGCTCAACTGTATGAGCAGTATGGGCAATGCCCCAGGTCAGACAGTGGCCATCTGTTGGTGAGGGGCCTTGCAAGAGGATCTTGGTATTCTGAAGTCCTGGAAAGTAGCTCCTATGTTGAGCCAGATAAAAGCTGATGGCAAGTTTGAGCCATATTTGGATAAAATAAGAGACTCTAGGCTTCGCAGATGCTATACTTTGCCCCGATTTCATTTAGTCCAAACAGCTGTAGTTGAGGGTAGACAGCTCCATACCCCCTTTACTCAACGGCACTGCACTTGTAGACAAGGAGGGGTGGAGACATTGTATCATTTTCTGCTGCAATGCCCACAGTTTGATAGCCTTCGTTCAGTTTGGTTGGCCCCACTGTTAAGGGAAGATATAAACAATATAGTTGAGCAACGCTATCGATATTTGATGCTCCTAGTAGAGGAGAAACAGATGGTGGCCATCGCAACTTATGTCTGGCTGGCCACCAAGAAAAGAAATACGCTGCAAGGTAGCCAGGCGAAACTGGGTGGCAAGTAGGTCAAGGAAAAGGAAAACTTTGAGAGGAAGGCAGCTGACAATTAGGAGTTATGGTTTTAGTTTTATTATGTACTTGAATATTAGTTATATAGAGAGTTTTATTTTGTTAATTATAATGTATTAGAGTGGCGTTTAACTGGGGCTCAACCAGTTTGGGGCTTCCTTATAGGAATTGCCGTGCGATGGAGGCGCACATTTGTAAATGTATATATTATAAAGTATGTATCCCAGGTGAGCCACCTAAAAGAATGGTATAAATTTGGTGAATTCAGTCGATAGTTTATTATGTTTTATCTGTATTTTTAAGCTTTTTGTTGTTCTTCGTATTTTTGTTAAAAAAAGGGGCAATAGCGAAAGCTTGCCAGCAATAAAAATTAAGAGTGCTGAGGGGTGGGGCTGCATCCACCACTGATTCCTTTTGTGAAGAAGGAAAAAAGGCGGCAGCAAACACTGCGGCGCAGTGCTGGGAGTTCAGCTGATATGGGAGATGTTCCCTCTCTGCATGCAGGTTTCGGCACATCTGCCCCAACTGTGCAGGCCACCATGCGGCCACCGCATGCCCTCGTGTGAGAACATGGGCTAGGGGAAAGCCCAAAGGGGCAGGCAAGGAGGTGGCAATCCGAGCGCCCCAGGTAAGAGCCCCAACTCCAGTTAGGCCTGATCAGCTACAGCGAGCCCTGTCAGGACACCCTGACTGGGAGGAGGTTGAGTATGTGATCTCGGGTTTTCAGCGGGGTTTTAAGATATCGGCACTTAACATCCAGCACCAGTGCATGGCTCCCAACTTGAAGTCTGTGGTAGGGCATGGTCCTAGAAATAATTGGTAAGGAGCAGGCAGAGGGGTGGGTCGCCAGCCCGTTCCCAACCCCCCTTCCCAATATGGTGATTTCCCCTCTCGGAGTGGTCCCCAAGAAGGTCCCAGGAGAATTCTGTTTGATTCACCACCTGTCCCACCCGTGGGGTGGTTCAGTCAATGATGCAATACCTAAAGAACTTACATCAGTTCAATATGCATCGCTAGACTCAGTGGTGGCACTGATGAGGCGCTGCGGCCTGGGTGCCATCCTGGCAAAGTGTGACATTAAGTCAGCTTTCTGCCTACTCCCAGTCCACCCAGAGAGTTTCCATTTGCTAGGTTTTCATTTTAACAGCTGGTACTATTACGACATGGCCATGCCGATTGGGTGCTCCATCTCTTATTCGGCATTTGAGAGATTCAGCTCCCTGATGGGTCATAAGGCAGTGGGGCAAGGGTGGGCAGATCACAAAATATTTGGATGACTTCCTCTTCATTGGACGGACCAGCACAGAAGAATGTCTGGGGCTAATGCAGACTTTCCAGAGGGTGGTAGAGGAGCTGGGCATTCCCCTAGGACCAGAAAAGACGGAGGGACCAGCCACTAGGCTGACTTATCTGGGGATAAAGCTGGATACAGTCGCAGCTGTGTCACGCCTACCCCAGGATAAGCTGAGATACCTGTGGACCAAAGTAGATGAGTGCTTGAGAGCAACCAAAATTACGTCCCACCAACTCCAATCATTGCTGGGGAGCCTCAACTTTGCGTGTAGAGTGGTGGCACTGGGGTGGGCCTTCTTGTCCCACCTCTACACCAAGCTCACAGGTAATCCTCTTCCCCACTACCACATCAGGCTCACCAAGGAAATGAAGGAGGGTCTTGAAACATGGGCCTCCTTTCTGGCAGGTTTCAATGGGACTAGTTTCTGGAGGGACCAGCACTTGCTGGAAGCGGCGCTCCAGGTGCATTCTGATGCTGCCGGTGGTTCTGGTTTTGGGGTATATTTCAGGGAAAGGTGGGCAGTGGCCCCCTGGCTACCCAAATGGAATGAGTCAGGGTTCACTAGGGATATCTCCTTCCTTGAGTTTTTTCCCATTGTGGTGACTGTCCACCTCTGGCCGAAGGAATTCGCAAACCAGATGGTACTTTTTTGGTGCGACAACTAGGCCGTAGTCCACATAATTAACACGCAGTCTTCCCAGTTCCCATGGGTCATGAGGCTTGTTAGGGTGCTCGTGCTCACCTATCTGAATTTTAACATACTGTTTCAAGCCAGGCATGTTCCTGGCATCGACAACAGTGTAGCCGACACCCTTTCTCGCTTCTAGATGGAGCATTTCTGCTCGCTGACACCACAAGCCAGGGCAACCCCAGAACCGCTGCCATCATTGGTGTGGAGCCTTGGGTCATAGAGCTGCATGCCGCCATTCAGGGGTACTTGGCACCATGCACGAGGGCTGCCTATGACCGAGCTTTCCATGATTTCCAACAGTACCGGTTGTCCCAAGGGTGGGAGCGGGGTTTCCCGATCCCAGAGCCCCAGATGCTCCAATTTGCCCTCCATTTGAGGTGAAGGGGGGCAGCCCCGGGCACCATAGCCGGCAAACTCTCAGTACTCGGATTTATGAGCAATCTTGCTGGGCACCCTCCTCCCGACAGCTTTTTTTTCGCCAAGCACTTGCTTGAGAGCTGGGCTAGGGAACAAAGCAACACCTCAGACCAAAGGACCCCTATAACCCCACCCTTGCTGCTGTACATCTGCAGGGTTCTCCCCCAAATATGCTTTGATAGTTTTGAGATTTCTTTGTTTAGTTTGGTGTTTAAACTGACATTCTTCGGGGCCTTCCACATGAGTGAACTTGTAGTCAAATCAGCCAGGGACACAACAGGTAGAGCACTTAAAATCAGCGACATCCAGATCGGCCCGGTGTCAATTTCCCTACGGATCCATCGATCAAAAACTGATAAGAGGGGAAGAGGGCAGGTGGTTAGGCTGTACTGAGCTGGCACACCAGACTTGTGTCCTGTCCAGGCAGTCAAGGCATACCTTCCTGTGCGGCCCCGGGTATCCGGCCCCTTCTTCAGACATGCCAGGGGTACGAATATGACTTGATACCAATTCACAGCAGTACTTAGGGCTGTGCTGGTCTGCCTGAGTTTGCCAATGGCTGAATATGGAACTCACTCATTCCGTATAGGGGCCACCAGTTTTGCAGCAGTGGTGGGTATGTCGGAGCAGGGCATTCATGTCATCAGATGTTAGCGCTCAGGGGCCTTCCGGTTTTATGTTCAGCAAGCCCCCTCCCATGATCAGTCCTGAACTTAAGTTAGTTCCTTCAGGTGCTTCCCCACCATCACAGGAAGCACGTCTGGATCACTGGGCACAGCTTGGTGCATTAGGCTGGCAAGGCGGCCGGCCAAACACGGCAGGGAACTCAGCTAGGTTTGTCAGTGCGAGCGGTGATTCAGTGGAAGGGCTGTAGCGACATGAAGTGGCACCAACTCTTGCCAGCGCTCTGGGCACCATGACAGGGCCCCGCACCCGATGTCATCATCCTGCGCTTGGGCGAGAATTAATTGGGTACAAAACAGGTTCTAATTTTTTTTCCTTCCTCACAGTGCTGGGCATTTAACTAATTGGTTCATCTCCCCTAGAAAGCAAGGGTGTTGTGCCTGTTTCAATTTGTCACACTCTGGCAGGGGTCCAGTACTGCTGGTTAGAGTAGTTTAGGATTAGCATAAGTACGAGTCATCTCCTTAAGAGATGGGGAGGCCACACCTGCCACAAAAGCAGGGTATGGCAAGTGGCAGGGTAGCCTCCCTGGGAGGGGCATACAGCGAGGGCAGTAGGAACAGGTATGGTCCCTCGCCTGTAGATGCCCTCATCCTTACTCAAATCCAGAAGGACTTTGGTCCCCCTCTCCCATGACAAGGGGCCACGGAGAGGGGGAGATTATATCTGGGATGGTAATCGAGGGTATATCGAAACTACCCTTGACTTGCTGTTTGTTTAAGAGTTCAAGTACTGGCTCTGAATAGCAATAGGCGATTTCCCCCACCAATTTTAATTATGATTTGATTTGAATAAAGAGTGCGGCCGTTTAAAATCCAATCCTTGTGTCCTGTCTCCTTCGGTGCGTCGAAACATACCTCACACATCGAGGTATTTAGTTTGCAGTTGGTAAACAATGTGCGACTGCCTTGAATGCGCGTGATCACATCCCTCGTCACGTCTAATCCTGCCTCAAGCGATTTTGAAAAATTGCGCGAGCCAGTTGCGCGACTGCGACCCACTCATCTAAAAGCAGCCATAGTCAAGTTGGAGCACAGGTCAAATCAGGTGACAACAAGCATCTATGTACCAACATGAAAGCAACAGACTGGAAAGTGAGGAGGAAGGAAGTCATGGAGAGACAGGGGAAGGAAGGAACACAGGAGGCTTAGTCAGGGGAGTGAGTTGGTAAGCCATTGCCACTTCAGTTCCTTCAGTTTATAAAGGGAGAGAGGAGGAAGTGGGGCAGAGGCTGGCTCTGATTGGCCAGGGGTGCAGTCTTCATGGCAGAGGAATAGGTAGTACATGCGGATTGATGCTGGCATGGTTGGATGATCCCTACTTCTTGGGTGTAAGTGCTGTCTACAACTCGATGCTGACGTGGTTGGAGGATCCTTCTTCTAAAGTGGTGGGTGCTACTTGCAAACTGGTGCTGTCCTTGCGGTCATGGATGATACTATGTAAGACCCACCTATTTGGCCAACCCTTTGGTGGTGGTGGTGGGGGAATAGGGTTTAAGTGTGGGGTGGGAGTGGTTTTAATTGAAATTTTCTATGGTTCATTTTTATTGATTTTTATATTTTTGTATGCTTGTAAGCTGCATGGAGCCTGCAGCAAATGGCAGGATTCAGGGTGAAACAAGCAGCTAAATTACTGCCCATGACAAATGTTGCCATCTTAGGAACCGGGATCAGCTTCCTGACCATTTCCTTATGCGATTTCCTGATTCTTGCAATAATGCGAGATACCGCCCCGATTAACCAACTTCCTGCTTACCATTTACCATGTACTGCCACATCATTTACCACTTACTACATTGCCGAGGGTACCATTTTACTTTGGGGTTCATTGTTTTCGCATCTGAGCCAATCACTGTATCAATAGCCCACCCTTTAACCTCCCCCCCCCCAGTGCCCCTTAACCTCCACTCTAGTGCCTCCAATCAGAATTGTTGTTCTATGTTGTTCCCTTTGCTTTGACTAATTTTGAACTGGATTGCAGATTAGTAAAGGAATCTGTGTACCTGAGCCAATGAGTGGCAAGGAAGTACAAGGGGAAATGGAGTGCAGAGAAGATGCGGTATTATGTCGGTATTACTTCTCAGGATTTGAAATTGATGGTAAAGCAGTATATGGCAAAGCAATAAATGGGATCACAGTGAGCAAATTATTAGTAAATCGGAAACAAAAAGTCCATTGAGTACCAAGAAGTTCTCAATTCAACCAAGAGGATATCGGGAACCAGGATTTTGATGGGAATTCCCATTTTGGTAAAATCTCATTTCAGCCGTAGCTGGGATATAAATGCAAATAAATAAATAAATAAATAAAATGTAATAAAACTGAACTGAGTAGCTGCCGCTATCTGACATCTGGGCCAGATCAGCAGTATCTGCTAGCATCCGAAATGGCCCTGATACCAAATGGTATCTGGTTAGTGTTTGGTGGATTATCTGGTTAACTGGTAGTCAGACTTATTGCGATACTGCATATTACTGTCTACCGTATATCACACTACTGTTTACTGCGTTACTGTTCACCGCATTACCATTACCCATAATTGCTTTCCTATTCACTCCCCTCCTTTCAGACCTGCTTTTACAGGAGTAATGGTAGCATGTGGTTATTCGGTAACGAGGCACACTGCTTAACTTTCATAAAATCTTAGAATTGGAAGGTACCTCAGACATCTTGTCCAATTCTGTGCACAATGCTGGAAATCCACAGCTATCGTATTCCTGACACATGGCCATCCAGCCTCTGTTTGAAAACCTCCAGCAAAGAAGAGCCCCCCACCTCCCTAGGCAGTTTGTTCCACTGTTGAACAGCTCTTACCATTAGGAAGTTCTTCCTAATGTTTAACTGAAATCTGCTTTCTTGTCATTTGAGCCCATTATTTCTAGTCCTCCTTTCAGGGGCAAGAGAGAACAAGTCTTTGCCATCCTCTCTGCGACAGCCCTTCAGGTAGTGGAAGACCGCTGCCGTGTCTCCCCATAGTCTTCTCTTCTCAAGGCTATACCTACCCAGCTCCTTCAACCTTTTCTCATAGGACTTAATTTCTAGACCCCTGAACATTTTTGTTACCCTCCTCTGAACCTGTTCCAATTGTCGATGTCCTGCCCAGTACTGGACACAGCACTCCAGATGAGGTCTCACCAGCACAGAAAAGAATGAACTTGGAAACTTTCACTTCTTGTGACTTGGGTTTGTGATCAATGTCAACCCCCAGATCCTTTTCATGTGTATTGCTGCCAAATCTCCCACCCTGTATTTGTACATTTGATTTTTCTTACCTACATGCAGAAATTTACTTTTTTCTCTGTTGATCATTTTGGTAGTTTCAGCCCAGTTTTCCAACTTATTGAGATCATTTTGAATTTTATTTCTGTCTTCTAAGGCGTTAGTTAGCTATCCCTCCCAGTTTCATGGTATTATGTTGTAAACCAGTTCAGTGGTTAACCTCTGCGGTAACCAATTAGCTACTGAATAATCACTGAACTATCTGGAAATACCAGATATAACCATTGATAATTATGGGGGGGGGGGGTTTGTCAGTTTCAGCACTAGACCCTTCATGCGGTCACAACCCATACTTTGTGAAGTTCTGCTTTAGAACATCGATATGAGTTTCAAGCTTAGGTGCCTAGCAGTCAGTTACAAAAAAGTGAGACTTGATTTTCAGAGGTGTTAATTTCCCAGTGCTTCCATAAGTGCGAGTTTTGATGGGAGAGATCTCTTTGAGCACTATATGATTTGCACTGTTATTACCCAAGAGACTGCTCTAAGAATGGCTTTTAGAGGGATGTGCAAAAGTTCAGAAGATAGCATTTCTTCTGTCTGTATATGGGTTTTGAAATCTGTCTTGTGAAAGGAGACTATTTTTCTCATAAACGTAGCAGTTTGTTCTGGTGTGCACCCTTTGAAGTATTACTTCTTATCCTCTTGTTGATATGCATTATGAATGGCTTTTTGTCAAACACTCAAAATGACAATAACATGTTAAATAATGGTAACCAAAGTTGTAGCTTTTCAAGGCTGCATTTAGCTGCTTAATTAGTGAAAGAGCAACCAAGAACAGTTAAAACGCCTCTGCACAAAGAGCGTAGGTACAGCATAAACCCATGTAGCTCCTCAACATCAAAAAGCTGGAGTTGGTGCATTCTGAGGCTATGTCAGATACAGAGAGGCATTCTCAGACCACTTTTAGATGAGCAGCTCTACTTACCAGCTTGAAGGAAGCGCTTCCTGAAAAGCCGAGCGGGGTACATTTAGACGCACCGGAAGTAGCTAACTGCCATAGGAATCGCGGCCTGCTCGGTCTCTTTGAAGCTGTTTTTGGAAAGCCGTCAGTTGCCATAGGAATCGCAGCCCACACAGTCTCTTTGAAGTCGTATTTTGAAAGCCAAAGCTTTCCAAATACAAGCTGTATTTGCACCAAAGAGACCGCGCAGGCTATGGCAGCCGACTACTTCTCGTGCGTCTAAACGCACCCTGCATGGCTCTTCAGGAAGCGTTTCCTTCAAGCCGGTAAGTAGAGCCACTCATCAAAAAGCGGTCTCAATGTATTCTCACAGCTTTGGAACTCCTCCCCCCCCTCGTGCCCCCCACCAGAGGTTTGGCGAAGTCAAAGTCTGAGCATTTTCTGTAGACAATGTATGACCTATTTATTCGTCCAGGTGTTTGGCTTGCAGGGATGGAGTTTGAGATGCTGTTTAAAATCAGGAAAATTTTATGTTTTTAAATAGTTTCAGTTTTTTAACTGGTTTTATTTTGTGTATTTTTTAAATGTATACTTTGTTATCCATTCTGAGACTGAAGGAAAGAACAGACTATAAATTGCCATAAATAAATAAAAATAAATATCTCATTGTGCAGACCCTTGAAAAAGGAGTAAATACAAAGTCAGCTATAAAACAGCATAATACAACCATTCTGGTCCGGCTCCAGCTGATAAATCAATCAGCCTGGTTCCTTTGACATGAATGAAGCGCCGTTGATTTACACAAGCCAAGAATCTGCTCCACTGTGTATATTGTACGAAAATAAATAGGGATCCCAAATTCTACTGAAACAATGTGAGGTATCTACATACCAGGAAACAAACCAGTGAATGACATAGCTCTGTTGCCTGCCTGTAGTAACCAATAGCTACAGTTCTGCTTATGAACCAGGAAATAATCCATCTCAGAAATGTCAGCAGCAAAAAACTTCCACAATGACATTCTACAATCATAAATAACCCAATAGAAAAATTGCATACAATTGCATAAAGATTGCCCACATGGAAATCTATTTGCATGGAAAGCCAAATTCAGACTCTATAAGCATAAGATTCTAAAAGCACCAAGTGTGGGTCACTTCAATGGGACTCCTGTTTTTGTGTGTGCTCTGCCAGTCAAGGCTAAATCAAAGAATCATTGAACTGAAGAGCTGGAAGGGTTCTCAAAAGTCATCTGGTCCAAGGAAGGATACCAGCCTTATATCTAAAGCATCCCCAACAATGTCTGTCTGTAGGGGTGGGAATTTCTGTTTTGGTATTAACCAAAACAATTTTTAAAATGGCTGTTTCGTTTTAAAACAGAAGGGTCCAAAAAACAGGCTGTTATGGTTCCCAATTTTTGGTTTTGTTACTTCCCAATGAGGTCAATGGGGAAATATTCTTATTGATTTCAATGGGAAGGGGAACTGGGGTCCAACCTCCCCCATCCCAATTCTCTGGGGCCCACTGGTCTTGGAGGGTGGGAGTGGGGATCTGCATTCCTAACACACACACACACACCAGGGGCCCATTTTAACCCCACCCCCAGGGTCCTGCCAGCTTACATGTACTTACCAGTCTGGGATTCGGAGGATGGGGGTGGTGAGGAGCTGCTGTCTCTGCTGCCAGCCGGGTCTCCTCTCCTGCTAGGCCTGAGCCACAGCTGCTGCTGTACTGGGCCACTGCTGCTGCCAGGAAGGGCTACAGCTACTGCCAGGTCGGGTTGCAGTCGCTGTCAGGTCAGGTCGCAGCTGCAGTCGAGCTGGGCTGCAGTGGCTGTGGCTGTGTGGGGGGGCTGTGCCGGCAGGTCTTCTTCCCAGGGAGGGCACGCTGCTGGAACTCCCTTCTCTGGGAGTGCACATGTGCAAAATGGCCACAGGGGGCCATTTTGCAGATGTCCAGCCCTTTTCCAAAATGGACCGGGAGCATCGGCATCATTTTGGAAAAGGCCAGCTTTTCTGTGAATGTGTGTAATGGCTTCACACATGCACAGAAAGGCTGCCTTTTTCCAAAATAGAGCCGATGATGGCACACTGGCTGCAGTCCAGAAACAGCTGTGACCCTGTCTGGCTGCAGCAGTGGCTGTGGCCTGGGCCCAGTCACCCAGCAGGAGTGGAGACCCAGCCAGTAGCAGAGATGGCGGCTCCTCACCACCCCCATCCTCTGAGGCCTGGATCAGTAACTACATGTGAGCTGTCAGGACCTAAGGGGATGGGGGTAAAGATGGGTCCCGGGGTGGGGTGTTAGGGATGCAGATCTCCACCCTCCAAGGCTAGTAGTGGGTCCTGGGAAATGGAGCTGGGGGAGGCTGGACCCCCTGTTGCAGGGGATAGAGTGGTGGGGGTTAGGAACAGGGTTTTTTCCTGTTCCAGACCCCTGTTTTGTTGGTTCTTTGGTCCTGTTACCCTCTTCAGTGAAGTCAATGGGAAGATTTCTCATTGACTTCAGTGGGAAAAATTCCTATTGAAGTCAATGGCAACAGATTTCCCATTGACTTTAATGGGGAAAGAAAGAGAACCGTAAACTGAAGCTGAAAGTAGCACTGAAAAACGGATCAAAAAATTAGGGGAAAAACAAGCCAAAAAAGGCCCCATGTCCCACTCCTACAGACCAGTTTTTTCTTGACAGTTTCTAGTGAAGGGGAATCCACAGTCTCTATAGGTAACTCATTTCCACTCTTCTAACAGAACTGTTTTAACAAAGTTGTTTTTAACATCTAACCTAAACTTACTTTCCTGTAATTTAAACTCAAGTAACTGACACTGGCACTGGTCCCATGAAGTGATAAACGTGCAGCTGGTTTGCTGGCTACACACTCCAGGGGTGGGGGAGGGGGGCAGTGCACAGAATAAACATGCACCCTACCAGGCCAGCCAGTGAGCCCTCCCTCGCCTCACACCCGGTGAGGGAACAGAACAAATGTGCAGCTGGGTCCATCCCACCCATCCCCATCCCCCAATGCACCCCCAGCACCCCATTATGACAGACATCATAGCGGCTCAACGCAAGCAGCCATGGCAGTGGATCATGGCGGCCCGCATTCCCAGTGGGGAATGGGGATGCAAACAGATGTGCTGGCCCACAATGGCCTGTGTTGGCCTGCCTGCATGGCCCTTGGCCCAGGCTGCGCACCCAGATTCATCCAGGGGACCAGTTCCAGGCCAGTCGCCTACCCAGGTCAGGGCAGCAGCGGGCCCACATCTGGCAGCTTGGAAATAAATGTCACAGTGCGTTCCTGGCCCAGGCAGGCCATAGCAGGCCCTTATCACATTTATTATCACCCACGGTCTTCTGCCCCCTCTTCAGGGATTTGTTTGTATGTCCATTTAGTTAGATACCTTTATGGCATGATGTTTGTGCCTCACAAACATTCAAGAATCTTTACTGTTCTAATCTTTATTTCATATCACACTAACTTTGACTCCCTCTAGTTTTTTCCCCTCAGATCCATTCCCACATTCTAACATCCAGACCCTTTATCAATCACTTCTGAATCTGGTCCACTGTGAGTAAGGTAGTCTACTTTTCATAACTCATAAGAACATAAGTTGGTCAGACCAACAGTTCATCAAGCCCAGCATCCTGTCTGACAGTGGCCAGTCTTGGTCCCTTGGAAGAAGTACTCCATCAGGTCCCAATGGGCAATCCATTCCCTGTTGTCCACTCCCAGTTCTCAACAGTAAGAAGTTACGTCCCCTAAACCTCCTTGGCTAATAGTTATTAATGGACCTACTCTCCAAGAACTTATTCAATCCTTTTTTAAACCCAGATATACTACTGGCCTTGAACACATCATCTGGCAACAATTCCACAAAATATTTGTGTGTCGAGTAACAGAACAGAACAAAGGTTGATTTTATTGGATCAGCTTTTGCCATTTTCCATACAATCACATATACATACACATAACACCTTTATATTACAAATACATACATTTGAACACAATCAATATCAAAAATTGCATCAGCAATTCTATCAACAAATACCCAGTCCCTCAATTGGGTTAAAGTAGTCGTCTGCGTAGAGTAGAAAAATACTTTCTTTTATTTCTTTTAAATCTACCATCAATTAGTTCCATGGAGTGTCCCCTAGTTCTAGTAAATAATCATTGCCTATTTATTCGTTTCATACCACTCATGATTTTATAAACCTCTATAATATCCCCTCTCTTAACTCTTCTCCAAGCTAAAGAGCCCCAACCTATCAGGCCTCTCTTTGTAAGGGAGCCGTTCCATACCCTTTATCATTTTTGTTGGCCTTTTCCGTACCTTCTGTAATTCTACTATATCTTTTTTGAGATGAAGTGACCAGAACTGCACACAATATTCTCTCTCTGCTGAGAATGCTGAGAATATTCTCTCTCTGCTGAGAATGCTATTACAACTAGGCATCTTCCCAGTTTAAAGACCCTTAAATCGCCCTCTTCTGGGAAAGTTGAAACCTATAGAGGCCTTCCATGTAACTTGTTTTTTTCTATTTTACCACTGTTTGGTAGGCGCCCTCCGCTTTGGAATACTCCCCTTGATGTAGCGGAACATCTTAGACTGCTACTAGGGATCGTGGTTACTAGGCGAGATATAAATTCGGTCGACCAGCTTATGCATCAAAAAAGATGATTAACATTACCTTCAATTCCTCTACCTTGATGGCGACAATCTTGCCAAAAAAAGAATTACTAGAGTCAAGAGCAATATTTATTTCCAGAGTATATGATGCTGATCCTGGAAATATTTGCGTACTTAATAAGGAACCGCTGAAAATAGGGGTAAATCCTGGCCCGATCCCTTGTCAAATGCCCTCAGCGTCAATTTCTGAATTACCACTATTAGATGATAATCTTGTGGTACAACCTCAGCAGGATAAGTACCCTTTTAGCTCTCTCAGCATCCCAGTGAATGGAGACGTGTCCAAGGGGGAAAGTATGGCGGTTGATCCCCCAATAGTACAAGCAATCCCCCCCCCCCGGGGGACTCAATTATCCCCTCTTTCCCAGGGAAATAGTGCATTAGTTCCCTTAGTACAGCCTCAGGTAGACCTACTGGGTAAACTGGAGCATTTACACAAGCAATTGAGAAATCTAAGATCTGGAAGTAAATCTAGTCAATCGTTGATGACATTGTTATTGGACATGAAGGCTGAACAGCCTTAAAAAAATTCCCAGCCCCAGCTGGTTATATACCCCCAGTCCAAGAACATCTCTCCAATTTTGGGAACTACCAGCAAAGGAAGTTTATTGAGTGAGGGGGAATTTTCTCCTCCCCTTTTTGGAGGGCCATAGCAGGCAAAAAAAATTTCAAGAGTATAGGATATCTATAGTTGATTGCGCCTCTTCTCCGAAAGCTAAGGTCTCCTTGAGTTATACGTTCTCAACTTTGGTTGAGGTCGAAGGCCCAGGATTGGCCGATGATTCTAGACAACTACCAACATTATCACTGGAGTCTGTTCAACCTCAGGTAGCTCGTAGTGAGCTTGGTGCTGGAGAACCCTTTGTTGCTTCTCCTGTCATTTGTAAACCTATGGTTGGTATCCCTTTTGATCCCACTAGAGTAACCAACCCCCCTGAAAACTTCTGACTTGAATATAGGGGCCTCTCCAAACTTCTAGTTGCTAGTTGGAATATTTCTGGGTGGAAGGCTCGTAAACTCGAAGTTGATTTCCTCAACTTCCTTAGTACATACGATATAGTACTCCTGCAAGAAATCTTGTCCTTAGACAAAATTGTTTGTAGGGGATTTGAGGTACACTGTCTGGGGGCCTCTCCTTCCAAGTTCCAGTGAAGGCCTAGCGGGGGCCTTGCTATATTAGTTTCTGTCTCTCTTAATGCTAAAATAAAGATCGTTGATTCTTATGGCTCTAGTTTTGCCATTTACCATTGTTTACTTCCCTCTGGTCCGGAACTCTTACTGGGTAACGTATAAATTCCACCTATATCTTCACTTTACTAACCCTATGAGATATGGTCCGAAATTACGAAATCAATGCAAATAGCCTTGAATAATTTTCCTATAGCCTGCTTGGTAATTGGAGGTGATTTCAACATTAGAACAGGAAATCCAGCAGAGTTACAGGCAGCTCCTTCTTTAGACGAGTTGTCAGATGTGCGCTCTTTTACCATCAGGCACTCATTGGATCGAGTGGTCAGCCCTGGGGTGGGCTGTATGTGTGAACTGTTAGCAAATTATGACCTGGTAATCCTAAATGGGCAAGTTGCGGGGGATTTGGAGGGAATTTTACCTTCCACTTGACACAGGGTTCAGGCGTGATAGATTACTTTCTGGTTTCTGAAGGTTTTCTCTCAAATGTCTATGAGCTCTGTGTGGTACCTAGGTTTGAGACCAATCATCTCCCATTATCGCTGAAATTTTGTGATCCTAATGCAGGAGGGACGCCTACTAAAATTCCAGCTGCAGCTATTCCCCTAGCTGAGGGTGGGATGATCACTGTTCGAACTAAGTGGTCAGAAGATGTACATGCTTCCTTTCTTAAATTTATTCAGCAGGAAGAAATAATTGAGCTGTACCGTAAGATTGCGGCCCAGGGGACTGATAGTTTATCTCTTTTCGACAATCTGCTAACACTTTTGGCCCCCTTGGTGGCAACTAAGAGATCAGTCAATCGAAAGAAAAGTAGTTTCTCCCCATGGTTTGATGCAGAGTGTCATACCATGAGGACATCTCCGTCATGCTGCAAGAGAACTGTGGAGGAATCCAGTTCAGGCTCGTAGGGTCTCACTCCAATCCCTTAGGAAAAATTATTGCAAACGGCTGATGGAAAACAGATTGAGGTATCAAAAGGAACAATGGTCTCTTTTATTGAGTTCAGTTGCTTGGAAAGATTCTAAGCAATTCTGGAGCCTCATTCGTTCAACAAACCCAGCTGCCTGGGATTCTAGAGTCCCCTCCTTGCCCCCAGAGGTCTGGGAAAATTTTTATGAGGCCTTATTTTCCCAGCCTTTTTCTGTAACTTATAAGAACTTGTGCGAAAGATAAATTCCAGCTTTGGCAGGTTACCCCTGATGATATTGTGACACTCATCTTCCAGCTTAAACCTGGTAAGGCTCCGGGCGATGATTTTGTCCTGCCAGATTTGCTGAAGAGCGCCCTGGAATGGTGGGCCAATGTGTTGGCACCTTTATTCACCTTTATCAATGAGACCGGGGATATACCAAGGTCATGGCTAAATAGTATTATCATCCCTATTTATAAAAAGGGTGATCCCCTTGCCCCCGAAAACTATAGACCGATAGTTTATTAAATGTCATTCAGAAATTATACTCTAGATTCCTTTTGGATAAGCTGCAGATCTGGCTAGAGGAACATAGTGTAATCGAGCCTGAGCAAGCCGGTTTTCAAAAGGGAAGATCCACTACAGACCATGCATTTGTTCTCTCTATGCTTCTGAATAAATATGTGGCACGCCAAGGGAAACTTTACCTCTGTAGGGAGCGGCTATGGTTTAAATTAAGCTCGCTCTCGCTGAACCCTAGACTTCTGTTCTTGCTAATTAAATTACACACTGGTAACACACTCCAAGTAAGATATGACACTTCTCGGATGCCCTCTAAGAAGGTGAAGGTTTTACATGGGGTAAGGCAGGGTTGCATCTTGGCCCCTGCCTTATTTAACGTTTATTTAAATGATGTGGCTGCCTTTATGAAAGCAGTTGATACACATGCACCAATGATGGGGGACTGGAGAATTCCCATTCTCCTCTACGCAGACAATACTGTCCTAATCTCTCAAACAATGGTGGGCCTTAGACGTTCAATGCAATTGTTTGGGGAGTATTGTAACAGAGAATCCTTATCCATCAATTTTACTAAAACTAAGGTGATGATAGTGGGACACCGGATGCCCCGGAAACCCCAACGTTGGTTTATAGGGGGAAATTTGATTGAGCAGGTGCACTCTTTCAAATATCTAGGTGTGCTTTTTTCTTCTTCACTTAGCTGGAATTGTCACTTGGAAGCGGTCAAATATTTGACCAAGAGAACATCAGCCTCCATAGTTAAATATTATTATGGACCTGGAGGTAAGCTGGTCTCCCCAGCTTTGGGTCTTTTTAGGGCCAGGGTGATAAGTCAGGCCCTTTATGCGTTTTCCAGTTTGGGGCATTTGTTATCTTGATAAACTAGAATCTTTACAGAATGGCTTCTTCCGTTCAATTTTGGGAGTCCCTAAAGGAACCCCTCAGGTGATCTTAAGAGCTGAGACATCCAGTCCTCCGCTTAAATCTGTCGCTCTTCAGATATTGCTAAAGTACTGGGTGAAGGTCTCATTGTTTCCCCCTCATGACAACTCATTATTGAGTTTGGTGATAGATTGTGATTTATCTGGCACGTGGGTTAAAATGAGGTTGGAGGTTCGAAAATTGGGGTTTTCCGTCTCTGCCCTAAAATATATT
This sequence comes from Sphenodon punctatus, assembly GCA_003113815.1. Lineage (NCBI taxonomy): Eukaryota > Metazoa > Chordata > Lepidosauria > Sphenodontia > Sphenodontidae > Sphenodon > Sphenodon punctatus. The sequence continues at coordinate 544,138 of QEPC01000068.1, forward strand.
GGTCATAAGGAAACTCTGTCCCTCCTAAGAAAGAGATTGACTGACCAAACATTGCAAACAGAGAATGCTCTCATGTTGGCCCAGAAGTTTGCCCTTGATTTTATTCCATTTAGCCCCCGGAGCACAGAGTCCAGTATTGTGATATTTTGTTTTATTGGCCCTTTTCGCACAGACACTCTAACACTGATAAAATGGGTGGTACATTTTATTATACATGTTGCAGGGCACCCATAGAGCACACCTACAGCCCTGCAACATGGTATAATAAAATGTAATACCCACCGCTGCAACCTGGTCATCCAATTGCAGCAATGGATCCAAGAGCACCCCAAAGTTGTGAGTCTGAGTGACCAAAGGAGGCTGGACCCCAACAATAACAGGGGTCCCTATATTCCCCCCCCCCCGGTCACATGGCTGGCTAACCACCATCAACTTGATCTTGTCTAGATTCAATTTCAATCAACTCGCTCACATTCAGTCCCTAATGGCAGCTGGTTTCCTCACACCCCCATCAGGTCCCGCAATCATGTCAACAACACCCCATGATCAACTGTATCAAAGGCTACCAAAAGAACGAACAAAATCAACATGGTGAAATTTCCTGTCGATTTCCAAGCGGAGATTGCCAACCAAGGCCACAAGCATGGACCCAGTGCGATGCTCAGGACGAGAACCTGACCGACATGGGTCCAAGAATCCAATAACACTGAAAAGTGCCTGGAGTTGTGAGGCAACCACCCATTCAATAACCTTCCCTAAAAAGGGAAGATTAGAGACAGGATGGTAGCTAGCCAGGGAGTCAATATCAAGAGATGGTTTCTTGAGCAGGGAACAGAAGACCTCAGTTTTGAGGCTGTCAAGCAGCCTGCCCTCCCAAAGGTAGGCATTGACATCCCCAGTCAGCAATGACCTCAATGTCTCCCAGCTAGCTTTCACCAGCCAGGATGAGCATAATTCTGATTCACAACTGGTCATTTGCATCACTCTTAACACAGCCTCTGCATCAGGAGGTGAGAACAATTGAAGCCAATCCAAGCAAACCAGACATGACCGGGCCTCCCCACCCCCAAACACTGACTCTGGGCTCAAAGTAATAGCACCCAAATCGAGTCAAATATGAGCGATTTTATCTTCAAAATAAATGGCAGCTAGCGCCTCTAACACCAAGTGGAGACAGTCAGGATCTAGTAAGCTATTCACCATCCAGAAGAGCTCCACTGGATGGCACTTTTCAGATGCTATGGCAGCCGTGAAGAAAGCTTTCTTTGCTGTTGCCATATCCACGGCATAGTCCTTCAAAAATAGTCTATGATGCAGTTGGTCGGCTTTGGCGCGATTAAAGCACCACCTGTTCTCTAACCGTCTACCCTCATGCTTTACCAACCTCAGGTCCTCCACATACCAGGGAGGCCTGCGCTGCTGCAGCAGAGGAAACTAATGCATAGGTGCCACCGTGTCAATAGTTAAGGTCAACACAAATCAATGAGGGCATCAACAGAGAAGCCATCAAGGTCAGCAGGTAAATCCCTCACAGAGTTCTGGAATCCTACTGGATCCATTCATATCTGGGGGTGGGCCATCCTAACTATATAAGGAAAATATACCGAATAAAGATTAATTTATAAAAGAAGAGATGGTCATTCCAGCTGTTCAAAGACTTCATTGACTGCATCATTGTAGATAAACCCAAGGATTTCAGAGATTAAGAATATCTAGATGACTGTAAACTTAACTGGATAAAGTATAGTGTTCCATCCTAATACCTTTGTACATGCTGAAAAGTACATTACTCCACAAAGAGACGTATAGATTTCTGGGACTGACTTATTCAATAAAAATCAAGGTGTAATAACCTTGACATAATTATTCTATTAACTAAGATAACCCTATAGAGAATACAATCTTACTTTTTAGTCATTCATTCATTCATTCATTCATTCAGTTTTTACCCTGCCCTTCCCTCAAATGCTCAGGGTGGCTTACAAAAAATATTTTTAAAAATATATAGAACATATAGAGAGATATACAAAAACATATAAAAGCAATTAAAAACCCCTAAAACCCCACCAAACGTCTCCCTAACCCCTCCATCTAGTCCCATCAAACTATCCCAGCCCACCAAAGCCTGGCCAAATAAAAGGTCTTACATCTCTTCTGAAAGGTAAACAGGCTCAGGCTTAGATAGAGCTTCAAGAGGAGAGGGGAGAGAGTTCCATAATTGTGGAGCAGCCACCAAGAACACCTCTCTGCATGCCCTCATTGTACAAACCTCACAGGCAGTTGTTATACTGGCAAGAGGGCACCATCGGCCAACCTCAGAGGCCGTAACAGAACATAGGGGAAGAGGCAGTCTTTCAGATACCTGAATCCCAAGTCGTTTAGGGCTTTATAGGTCTACCAGGCCTTTGGCGATGGGGAGGGTGGTGGGGGATAGGGGGGGTTATTTTTCTTGCATTTGTGAATTTTTAATTATTTTAAAATTGTTTTATTGTTTTATTGTTTATATTGTTGTTCGCCGCCCCAGGCTGCCCTATGGGCAGGAGGGGCGGGATAAATTTTTTACATAAATAAAAAAAAAACAATAATTAAAAAAAACCCAGCACCTTGAATTGTGCTTGGAAAGCTATCGGCAGTCAGTGCAGACTCTGAAGCACTGGTGTAATTTGCTCCCGGTGACCAACCCCCAAGGCACGCTGCCGCATTCTGCATCAACTGCAGCTTCCAAATGGTCATCATGGGCAGCCCCACGGAGAGTGCCTTGCAGTAAACTAACCTGGAGGTTATGAAGGCATGGATGATAAAAAAAAAAAAAAGGCCAAGTCTGATTTTTTTAAAAAGGTTGCAGCCTTCTCACCAGATGACGTTGGTGAAAAGCACTCCTGGCTGCTGCCACAACCTGGCCATCCAGGTGCAGAAAGGGATCCAAGAGCACCCCAAGGCTGCAAAACTGAGTGACCAAAGGAGGCTGGACAACATCAAGAACAGGGGTCCCTATGTCCTCCAGGTCACATGGCCAGGCAACTATCATCACCTCGGTCTTTTCTGGATTCAGTTTCAGTCATCAGCTCACCTGCATCCAGTCCCCAACAGCAGCCAAGCACCTGGTAAGTACCAAGACTGCAGGACCTGGGTCAGACAAAAAGAAGAGATAGTGTTGGGTGTCATCAGCATACTGCATACTGCATATACTTGTACTTTTAGCAAAGGAAATGCATATTTGGTACTTACAAATTAAGAGGCAAAAATCCAGCTGTTTTGGTGCAATGTATCTGAGAGTACCTGTGAAAGCAAAAACAATATCCCTATATTTGTAAACATTATTATTTAAAATTTCTATAGCACTTTCAATGGGTGTTAACAAATGTGTCACTGCCCATTTAGCCTGCTCTGGCCCATCTGGGTCAGCGCTGAACCTGTGCGTCTGTTCCGGACCTGCCAGATGTGGACCCAGTTCAGTCCCCAGCAGGGTAGGGTGGCTTGGGGTGCAGAATGTACTGGGTCCACAGTCTGGGCCAGGGGCTAAGGGTGTACACTTCGTTGTCATTATATTAATAATGATAATGACATTCTCATTTTTGTTAAAGAATAACAAAATCAATAATGATAACGACAGTCATTATTGATTTCATTATTCCTGGCAGATGTTTTTTGGAACAAAATGTGGAGATGGGAGGAGGGAACAGACATCTCGGAGCCAGAAACAGTGTTGAACTCTTGAACTGGGCCTGTGATGGGAGGGAAAGGACCTGATGGATGTAATCACTGGCCAATGAGCAGCGCATGCAGGTCCCAGGCAGTTGAATGGCACCTTGTGATTGCTCAATGCCTCCTGACTCCCAGAATCAACCATGCGGGCTCTGGAGAGGGCACTGCAACCCTTTATGTTGCAGGGCCAGGCTGTTTGGCTCTTGTTCTGTGTTAGCTCTTGCTGTGTCAGGTTGTGTTTACAGAACTCTGGTGCTTGCACTAAAAATCTTCCCCAGCCCTCAGTGTTATACCTTACCTTTCCTTATACCCTTTATTTTACCTTCCCCCTTCCCATGTCTGCCTCCCCCTGTAGATAGATAGATAGATAGATAGATACCCTATAGTTCTTTTCCTTTCCCCTTCCCCTGTCTGTGTCCCCTGTCCATATTATATATAGATATATTAGTTGTATGTATATTAGGGGCGGGAAAACCGGTAAATCCGGTATCCGATAATGCCGGTACCGGGCGTACCGGCATTATCGGATTCGACCCGGTAAATCCGGTCCGGGTACCGGATTCCGGGTACCGGATTTTTTTACATTGCAGCCATTTAAAAATGGCTGCAATGTAAAAACTTAAAGCCCCACCAAAAAAGTTAAAAAAAACAAACCCTCCCCGAGTCCAGGCTGCGCGGGTGGAAGGGGGGACACCCCCCACCCACCCTGCCCAGCCTGGATTTTTGTTTAAAAAAAGACTCAGAGGCGAGCCCACCCCCCAGCACCAGCGGCCGCGGCGTCCCCGCAGCCGCCGGTAAGTATGACCCGATCCCTGGGGGGGGTGTTTAACACCCCCACCCCCCCAGGGATCACCCCTACTAACGTTCAGTGCGCTTACCTTTGGGAGCTGCGGCGGCGGCGGGCGGTCCGGCGGCCTCAGCGCCGGCTGTGGCTGCCGGCGTCAGAGACGCTCTAGGCCTTCCGGGGAAACCCGGAAGTTCCCCGGAAGGCCTAGAGCGTCTCTGACGCCGGCAGCCACAGCCGGCGCTGAGGCCGCCGGACCGCCCGCCGCCGCCGCCGGAGCTCCGCAAGGTAAGCAAGCACTGAACTTTAGTAGGGGTGATCCCTGGGGGGTTGGGGGGGTGTTAAACACCCCCCCCAGGGATCGGGTCATACTTACCGGCGGCTGCGGGGACGCCGCGGCCGCTGGTGCTGGGGGGTGGGCTCGCCTCTGAGTCTTTTTTTAAACAAAAATCCAGGCTGGGCAGGGTGGGTGGGGGGTGTCCCCCCTTCCACCCGCGCAGCCTGGGAGGGGGAGGGGGAAGGAATTAATTTATTTCATTGATTTCAATGGGGACACAGCGCCCCATTGAAACCAATGAAATAAAACCGGTACCGGTATACCGGATTTAATCCGGGAATCCGGTTTTTAGAGAACCGGTAACCGGTAAATCCGGTAGCCGGTAATGGGCCCGGGGTCCCACCTCTAATGTATATAGATAGATAAATTAGATTACCTTGGTAATTCTTCCCAGAAAGTGGGCTCGTTGCTTTACCCTTGTCAGAATGTTTGTAGAATAAATTGTTCAGTTGCTCATGAGGAGGACAATATAATAGTTAATGCAGGGACAGGTCAATCAGAAGTACCTGATATAATGCCCCCCTGACAGTTTGCCCTGGCTCAGGAGAGGATTCCCCATAGTTCCCTTACTATATTATTCTGGAATTCTGCAGGTTGGAATACATGTCTAGCAAACGACTCTCGAGAATTCCTTGAGAATGAATTATGTTGTTTTCTGTATACAGAAAACGTGGTCTCTTGATACCGATTTATTTTACCCAGGATATAGGGCCTGGGTCCCACCAGTCAGTAGATCTGCTAGGATGGGTCGGCCAGGTGGTGGATTGTCAATATGTATAAGATTGTCCTTGATTGCAGATAGTGGACTTATATTTAAAGCCCCAGAAAATACTATGGCAATTAGATTCACCTGGGGAAGAAATTCTGCCATTATTATTATAAATGTATATTTACCTCCTACTAGAGGAATTTCGAATTGTATATGCTTTTGGATATCCTTGGAACATTTTTTAACATAACTGGAGCAAGATTTTCCTGCCACACTCATGGTTATGGTTCAGATTTTTAATGCCCATATATGGAATAGAGATGGAATTAGTGTAGATGCTATGGGGCTTGAGTTGGAGAATGTGTTTTTTCACCCAGCTAGGAATTCTTGGGATACTTTGTTGTCTGTGACAGGTCTTCAAATGCTGGAATTTATGTATAAGGTAAATTGGAAAATTTTGAATGGATATTCACCTACTGCTCTTCATGGTGAATTTACCTTTATTTAAAAGCTTGAACAAGTGTGGTAGATTTCATATGTGTTCCTGACTCTTTAATTCAGCATTTTAAGGATTTTACCATCCTTACAATTGGTTGCAGCAATCGTCAACCAATCAGGGTGGAGTTTGTTTCTCAAGTAGATCCTCTGGAGGTGTATGAAAACCATGTAGGATTAGCACAGTTAGATATACACGGCTCTAAAGTCCAGAAATGGGGCTAAAAGACATATAATAAGACCCGTGTATTTTTGGCCTTGGAAAGAATGATTGCGGCTAGGAAGACATTTTTGGATGCCGATGTAACGTTCAATGATATTTTGACCCTGTTCAGTGAAATAACAACTATGATCAGGAAAGAGGTCTTGACATCTTCAAAATCCCCAAGTAAGAAGAAGAACTTACAACTACTATGGTTTGATGCTGAGTGTTCACAATTAAAAGCTGAAGTGAATAGAGCAGCAAGGCATATCAGGGAAATTAAAACCCCACAGATTATTAAAACATATGTAGACATAAAGTCTTATTATAGGGAAACTATTAGGATCAAGAAGTTAGGGTACCAGAGATATCTGGGGGTGTTTGGGAGATGCTGTTTTACAGAAGGATAGCGTAAAGTTTTGGAATTTTGTTAATAAGGGAGTTCTGGCTAATGATCAAGTACATTACCCTGTTGTTCCTTCAAATCAGTGGGTAAGTCACTTTACTGATATCTTTAATAGGTTCCCTGATATTTACCTAAGTGAAGGGGACTTGGATTTAGCACTCTTCCCCCTTGGCAACCAGTTTTGCCTTCAGAAATGAGGTTACTCATTTCTAAACTTCTAACGAGAAAGGCCCCAGGAGAAGGTGCTTTACCTGGGGAACTGTTCCATGATAATAATGGAATGGTGGGTTCCTATTCTATTCAAATTGTTTGATCATATTAATTTTTTTAGTGTCCCTCCTTCAGGATGGGACACTAGTATTGTAGTTGCTATATTTTAAAAAGGGAGCAGGCTTGAACCTGCTAATTATCACCCAATTAATTGACATTATGGCTAAGCTTTATGCAAGATTTTTATTGGGTAAACTAGAACAATGGGCTGAAGACAGCAACTTTTTTCTGAGGAGCAGGCTGGTTTCCATGCTGGTCATTCAACTATGGATCATTGCTTTGTGTTGCCACATTTAATTGAAAAATATGTCAACACCAGGGGAGGGAAACTATGCTACTTTTGTAGATTTACAAGCTGCATTTGACACTGTAGACAGGAACATCTTATGGCTAAAATGAAAGGAAACAAATATGGATAAAAGACTACTGCTGTTGGTTCAGATGCTGTACAAGAACACATTTTTAAAAGTTAGACTAACGCAAGCTGGACAGAAGCTATACCAGTAACTAATGGAGTGAAACAAGGATGTGTGTGGTGGCCCCTTTTCTATAGGGATGGGTGAACGCGGTTCGGAAGTTTGGAGTTCGCACCGAACTCGACCAGTTCGGTTGACCGAACCGACGTTCCGAACCAAACTCGATTTTCAAACCGAACCGAACCGAATTTCCGAACTCGGCTCTGCTCACCCATCCCTAAAAGATAATATTCCATTTAGTTCAATGGGGTTTGAATTTCCGAACTTTGTTCGTAAGTTCGGAGTTCGGACTGAACTCGAATAGTTTGGTCGACCGAACCAAACTTCCGAACTGAACCAAATTTCCAAACCGAACCGAACCAAATTTCCGAACTCAGTTCTGTTCGCCCATCCCTACTTTTCTATTTAATTTTTTAATTAATGATTTAATAGTGGAATTATGGGATGCCTAATTTCATCCAGTTTATATACATGGGAGACAACTTTCAGTGGTATTGTACGCATATGACATGGTTTTGCTGTCCACTTTGGAAATTGGCCTCTGCAGGCTCCTACAGGCATTGGGTTCGCCTGGATGTCCCGACGTCAACTCAAGCTCAACATGGCCAAGACCGAACTCCTCATCTTTCCTCCCTCCCCTTCCTCTCACTCTAACCTGACCATCTGCATTCTATCCATCCTGTTCTCCAAGCCAGCAGCTTGGGCTTCATCTTTGACACGCACCTCTCTTTTAAACCTTACATTGACTCTGTGGCCAAATCCTGCCGTTTTGCTCTCCACAGCATTGCCCGCATCCGCCCCTTTCTGTCTATCTCCTCGGCCAAAACCCTTGTCCATGCCATGGTTATCTCTCGCCTCGACTACCGCAACCTCCTCCTTGCTGGCCTCCCTCGCTCTCACCTGTCCCCCCTTATCGCAATCCAAAACTCCGCTGCCAAGGTCATTCACTCTGCCCATCGCTTCGACCATGTGCAGCCTCTCCTCCTCTCCCTTCACTGGCTCCCCCTTCCTGAACGTATCCTGTTTAAACTCCTGGTTTTCACGTTCAAATCGCTCCACGACCAAGCTCCCCCTTACCTCTCGGACCTAATCTCCCTACGCACTCCTGCACGCGCTCTCCGCTCTTCCTCTGTCCCCTCCCTCACTCTCCCTCGTTTCTCCTGCTCGCCTAACCGCCTTCGACCCTTCTCCCTCGCTGCCCCCCATGCCTGGAACTCCCTCCCTGCCCACATCCGCCTTGCCTCCTCCCTCCGCTCCTTCAAATCCCTCCTCAAAACCCACCTTTTCCTTGCTGCCTTTCCCAATGCCTGCTAGTCTTTCCCCTTACTCTTACTGTCGGCCCTCCTCTGCTGACTGCTGCCACCAACCTCTCTGTAAACCAAGCCAAGCATACGCACCTGAGACTTCGCATCTGCTTGAATGTTTGTTTGTCTTCTCCCCTGTCTCTCCCACTGTCCCCTCTCCCTGTCTCCCCCCACTTTTTGTCTTTTAGATTGTAAGCCACAGGCAGGGACCACGTCTAATTCTATGTTCTGTACAGCACCAGGCCACACGACTGGCGCTATATAAATGTTTATAATAATAATATAATAATAATAACCATCTTTCCATTAATTACGATAAAACAAAAGTTATGGTTTTTGCCAAAGGACATGCAGTGAGGAAATGGCAACTGGATTCCATGTCCTTGGAACAGGTGAATAAGTATAAATATCTTGGAGTAATGTTCTTTTCTAAGGGTTTATGCTGTGACCATTTGGATATGGTAAAATTAAAAATGGCCCAGGCAGCATATGGAGTATACAGGTTCTGGAGAACAGCAGGTGGGAGATTAGTGCTACCAGCTCTGAAGCTCCCTGACCATAAACTATGCCCACAAGCTGTGTAAGGGACCAAGATTTGGGGCTACACTAAAGTAGAAGCATTGGAGGTTTTTCAAAAACAGGATGCTTGTCACCGGGAGGGGGCAAATCTCCACGCTCGCACCACAGGGAAGCAGACTCTCACTATACCGAGGCGTACTTTGGTTCTGGCAGGGGTAGCCGAGGGTGCTAATGCCCGTCAGGATAGTGATTGGCCTTACCTCTCGAGGAGAGAACGGGCCTCTATCATCATAGGGTGCCAGAGACTTCATACCGCCAAGGCCAGCCCCGAAGGGCGCTTACTTACCACACTCACCCGAGGAGGTGGGGGGAATAGGGTTACTCGTGAGGTACTGTGAGAGCAGGGAGAACCCAGAACAGGGGACAGGCCCAGGAAGGGTGTGTGTGTGTAAGGTTCCAGCCAGTCGCACCCGCAGACACACTCTCGCAATCACTCACCACGCACTTCAGGGGGGAAGAGGTAAGGAATTCCAGGCAAGCAGGGCGGGGGAAACAGTCACTTCTTTCCTTCGTGGTTTCTCTAGACAGACAGGCTTCACTCGCAACAGGGGGCCGGTTTCCGAATCACCAGTGCCGCTCTGAAAGCGGTGCTGGGTTTTAACCTCCAGGCCCCGCCCCTGTACGCGCCCGCAGGCGCTCAGAGCGGCGTAACAGGGGCGGGGGCTTCCCCACTTGCTGCGTCTGGGCTGGGGGTGTGGCTACGTGAGGGAGCTCTGCGCTCCGTCCCTGTGCAGCTACTGGGGGCAGGGTTACTGCAGGGTGTCTGCGAGGCCCATCCCACCGGCTCCCGCTGCTCCGAAGAGAGCTGCCGCCGCCGCGGACCCTGCCTGCTGACACCACTCCACTCTATTTCTGGGCACACCTATGTGTACACCTACAAGCATGATGAAAGCTGAAACTGGAGTTCTACCGGTAGGGTTGAGAATTCGTTATTGTCTTTTTTCTTAGTGGTTTAAATTAGAAAGTATGGATACCTCGCTTCCGAAGCTATGTTTTCATTTTTTCATTTCATTTCACTGTTTATTTATACCCCGCACTCTCCCAACCAAAGGTGGCTCGAGGCAGCTCACAATAGTCAATAGCAATAAATACACTTTGGGTTTAAATCCCACGCAGGGGAACCCACACAATAAAAAAATCAATAATACATCATGTATACACAAAATTTACACAAAAATCCCAGAGTTGTCTATAATTCTATTTAACATTTAATCCCAATACTCTCGCCACTGGCACCCCTCATCTTGCCGCTGCCTGCTCCCACAAGGCAGTCAACTCCACACCTCCCTCCCTTGCTGCCACCAAGGGAATTTCTCCTCCTCCTCCACCCCTCTCTTACAGGGGAAAGGCTTTCCCACTACCTTTGCCAGGACAAAATTAGCATTATCTAGACATACTAAGATTCCTCCACCCCAACCTCCCGACCCAGCAGAAGGGCACGGCCAAAGGGCAGGCCCCTTCAACCCGCACCCCCAGCATGTGCCTCCGGCGCGGACTCAAACTGCCCACAGTGTTGTGGGGCATGCCCTGCAAATTCCCCTCCCCAGACCCCGACCCCACAAGGATGGGGGGAGAGGGAGCACTGTCCCACGGCCGCTCACCTGCCACACCTGAGCACCAGCCCCCAAGTTCCAAGCCAAGTCTGTGCCCTGTTTTGGGAGGGGGGGTGGGAGATGTCATCAGCTGGTCAGGCTCCTGCTCCACCCCTAGCTGCCCCCAGCTTGCTTGCAATGCTGCTGCCTCCAGACTCCATTGGGCTATCCCTGGTGTTATGGGGCACGCCCTGCAAATTCCCCTCCCCAGACCCCACCCCCGCAACGGTGGGGGGGAGGGAGCACTGTCCCATGACCGCTCACCTGCCACACCTGAGCACCGGCCCCCAAGTTACAAGACAAGTCTCTATCCTGTTTCGGGGGCGGGGGGGGGGCAGGAATGGGAGATGTCATCAGCTGCACAGGCTCCTGCACCACCCCTAGCTGCCCCCAGCTTGCTTGCAATGCTGGTGGGAGAAGCAAAATGATGGCTTTGTCTCACTATGGAAAGGTAGTTTGATGTCTTTAGCTGAACGGGTAGGTTTGCCTAGTGCCTTTCTGAGCAACTCTCCTGTGTCAAAGGCTAAAACCATGATTTTTAATCGCCTCAAGGACATGCAAGTGCAAAATGATTTAGCAGCACTGTCACAGAGAAAAATAGCTCCCATGTTCCATAAGATCAAGAAGCAACACCAGTTTGAGGAATATTTAACTGTGGTAACTAATTCTACTATTCGTAAATCCTTAACTTTGCTTAGATTTCAGTTGATGCCTACAATGGTAAAGGAAGGCAGACACAGGGTATTTTCAAACTGTTAGGGGGAAGAAGGATTGAAGGGGATAGGATCGCAATCACCCACCAGGCGGGAGGGCAACATGCTCTGTTATAAAGGTCCCTCAGGGTCTTATAGTGGCACGGGGGATAAGCTACGAGAGCAAGTCCCAGCCAAAGCTCATCATAGGGACTAGTGAACAGAGCGGTGCCCACCCTATGTGTCACACGCACCCACGTATACCAGGAGATCAGGGAAGGGGAGTGAGGACTCAGTGGTGGTTCAGGGGGAGTAAATAGGGCCCAGGGATCCAAGGAATACACCCACGGGAAGTATAGGGCACACACACATGGGCAGCAGGGTCTGGGAATAAGGGGTAGGCAAACTCACACACTCACCTCAGTCGTAGCTGACACAAGGAACACCCACCCACGCACTCACCTCTTGCTCAACACACTCACCCACTCTTCCACACCGTTAGCTCGCTCGTTCTCCGCTGCAACCACACACAATACACTCGGGGCCAGTCTCATGGCACAAGTCCGATCATCAGCAACAGACTCCTGTTCTCATGGAGTTTAAATAGGCTTTCCCTCCCTCTGTGCCTGCAAGCGCGCTGAACGTCGGGGTTCCACTTCCGGTTCAGGGCCGCACATGCGCACTGCGTCCCAGGTTGCCTGGATACCCGGGGATGCTGCATTGTTCTGCTTATGTCCTCCCGCTGTCAGCAATGGCAGAGGGTGCCGCACCGCAGAGGTATGGGGTGCCGCCAGGCCTGAAGGTCTGGTGGCGCTGAGGCACCCAGGACACCACTCCACCTCCTCCCAGGGATCTGAGAGTACCCCCCTCCAGGGCAGCGGCCAAGCAGTCGACGGGGTCCGGGTTTAGAGGGGAAGTGGGTGTAGAAGGCTTGAGTAAGGCGTGGGACTGAAACAGCAGATGCTGGTTCCCAAGACCAATCGGAGGGGCCATAAGTGACCAGATTGACCCCCAGCACCAACGAGAGTCGAGAATGGCATTAACCTCAAATTCAGGGGTAATGGCAATGGGCGAGTCTAAAGGGGGCCCTAGTTCCGCTTGGGGGAACAACAGGGGTTCTGCTGCCTTCAGGAGGGAAACATGGAAGGAGGGATGGATGTGTAAGAACGGCCGTAACTGAACTTGAAAGGTGACCTCATTGATTTTCTTAGTGATAGGGAAGGGCCCTATAAATCGCACATCGAGTTTAGTAGAGGGGCGGATGGAAGGATAATGCCACCTATCAACCCACACTAAGTCTCCCACCTTGAAGTCCAGAGCTGGTCGCCTATGGCGGTCGGCATGTTGTTATACTGTTGTCGGGCCTTGGACAAGGAGTGTTGCACCTGTTGATGGGCTTGGTGGATTCGCTGTGCCATAGCTCCTGCTTCTGGAACGTCCACATCCGTAAGTTCGAGGAAGCAGATGCGCGGATGATAGCCAAATGTAACGTAAAAAGGCGAAGTGCCTAGCGATGCGTTGGGGACATTATTGTAGGCGAGTTTGGTGATGGGGAGGAACTGGGCCCAGTCATCTTGGAGGTAGTCACTATAACAGCGGAGATATTGTTCTAGGGTCTGGTTGACACGTTCAACCTGGCCATTCCCCTACGAGTGATATGCCGTTGTTGGTTTTAACTGCACCTGTAAAAGAGAAAACAAAGTTTTCCAGAATCATGATACAAATTGCACTCCTCGGTCCATAACTATCTCCACAGGGAGACCGTGTAGCTTAACAATGTTCTGTAAGACAAGTTGCGCAGTTTGAGCAGCAGTGGGTAGTCCTCGGCAGGGAATGAAATGTCCTAATTTGCTGAAGTGATCTACCACTACTAAGATAGTTGTAAAGGAGTTAGAAGGAGGTAATTCAACAATAAAGTCCATCCCAATATGGTTCCATGGACCCTGGGGGCCTCGGCAAGTTGTAATAACCCTTGGGGTTGTTGGCAGGGAACCTTGGTGCAGGGGCAAACAGTGCAACCCTTAACATACCTGTGCACATCGGTTTGAAGTGTCGGCCACCAGTAATGCCTCTGAAGTAGACTGAGGGTGCTACGTTGACCAGGGTGGCCCACTGTCAGGGATGGGCCTTGCACTCATGGCCCTTGGGTGCTGAGGCACCATCCTAGCACCCTGCATCACTGGGTGGGTCTGTAAATGCCCTGGGTTTTCTCCCTCTGGTGAGGATGTTCCCTGTATGCTGTGCCTCCCCCAGCTGTAGCCGGTTACCTTAGTCTTGCCCCCCCGGCTTCCTGATTGGCCACAGGAAGTATTTAAGCCTTGGTGTGGCCACAGGAAGCCGGTGGAGCAATGTCTCACATCTGCTCTGAGGTTTATGTATGGTCTTGTAGCAAGTGCCTCTTCTCCTACTGTGTGTTTGCCCTGTCTCCCCTCTAATCTGCATGTGCTCCCCCAGCTTTGGCTCCCTAGCCCCTTGTCTCTTGTTCCCTATTGTTCCCCTCATCCCTGTTGCTCCCCTGATCCCATTCCCTAGCCCCTTGTCTCTTGTTCCCTGTTGATCCCTTCATTCCTGTTGCTTCCTTGCTCTGGTTCCCTAGCCCCTTGCTCTTGCCCCCTGTTGTTCCCCTTGTCTCTAGTGCTTCCCCAGCTCTGGTTCCCTAGCCCCTTGTCTCTTGCTCCCTGTTGCTTCTTTCAGCTCCTTTCATTCTTCTTGCTCCCCACTCCGGTTCCCTAGCCCCTTGCCTCGTGTTCGCTGTTGCTCCCCTCATCCTTGTTGCTCCCCTGCTCTGGTTCTCTAGCCCCCCCGTCTCTTGCCCCCTGTTGTTCCCC
>QEPC01000068.1:565756-598061 GCA_003113815.1 Sphenodon punctatus
GAAGGCAGCCTTAGCGACTGCCTCCACCTGCTGCTCCAGACGCAGGTCTGCGTCCAATATGACCCCCAGACTCCGAACCTGCTGAGCTACAGGAGGGCAAACCCCCCCAACTAGGGGGGCCACCACCCCCTTCGCCCTCCCCACCACCATCACCTCCGTCTTATCTGGGTATGCTGGGGTATGCTGTCACTCAAGCCAGGGCATAAGGAGCTCAGCGAGCCGGAGCATGGTGAGCTTGTCCATCCTAAAGTGGGCCCTCCAGGCTGTCTCGTCCCACTGGGCCAGCGCCCTGGCCCACCAACCCTGTGCCCGCTCAGCGACCCATATCCACCTGTCAATGGGCATAGCGGGCAGGGCTGCCCGGCGCATGGTCTCCCTCCCCCATTGGAGGCACCCGGCCACCTCGCGGATCGCCGCAGGCTGGGTTCGGCCCCAGCTCACAGCCTGCTGGTCTGCCCTGGAGAGCCTCTGCGACCTGAGCCAGGCAAGGGCTCTCCTGTGCCCATGGTGAGCCCTGCGGGCCTGTGCAGCTCTCCAGGCCAGGGAAACCCGCAGGTAGGTGCCCAGGTGCTGCTCAGTGTAGTCGTGGTAAGGAGGCGCAGCTGCTCAGTGTAGTCGTGGTACCACTCGGCTACGAGCACGAGGTGCATCCAGTAGGCGGCTGCCCTGTCCCGCTCCATGGTGGTGGGGGCCCCAGGGGATGGTAATGCTGGCCCGGTGATGGCCTAGGTGGACCGGGGCCCCGCCCCCAGCTGGCCGGGGGCTCTCATTGCGATGCTGGTGTCTATGGGCATGCAGTTGGGTGCTCCTGCAAGGGGCCTAGCGCACGCACGGGCGCACGTGGCTGTGCGTTCCTTGTGCAGCTGCATGCCTTCAGCCATCACCCCCCCTTCCTGTTTGCAACACCATGTCCTTGCCGTCCTGATTATCCGTCCTGTTTGGGCGCTTGTTTCCTGCAGCTGTGCCGGGTCCACACCCCATGCCTCTCTCTGTTGCTATACAATGTTGCAGCCCATGGCCGCCTTCCTATCCTTGGGACCCCTCGGAGCCCCCCCCAGCCCTGGAGGGTATGTGTGCCCCCCTGTCTGTGGTGTTATTCTCCCTGTCTAGCTGGACCATGGTTGATTGTACATCCACCAGGCTCCTGCTTCCCGGCCCCCATGGGGCCCCCCATAGCTGGACCTTCCATGAGACCATGTCCCTGTGTGACCTGTGGCATACCCTGGCCATGCAGCTGCTCCTGGGCTGCCCGGACAGCCAGTCGGGTGCTTATGTGAGTCTGAGCTCTGGGCTTCGCTACTTCGGCGATGAGGCACGCGCTCGTGGTTGCCGGCTGCATGTGGAGACGCTCGGGCTGGTTCCCTCCCCGATGGGCACATCCCAGAGATGAGGTGCTCTCATGTGGCCTGGTCTGCAGCTGAGACCGTTTCTGCGCTGTCTGTGTGCAGTCTGGCCACCTACATGATCTGCCTTGCGGAGGGGGGCCCTGCCTTGGCAGTGTGCTACTTTGGCTGTGTTCACGGGGCCCGTGGGTACCAGTGCTCCCGTGTGGCGGTGTATCACCAGCTGTTAGAGCTGGGACAGCTTCCGTGGCCCCCTGCTGCTGACTGCTGCGTGTCTGAGCCTACCGCAGCGGAGCTGGCGGCACTGTCGGGCGTGTGGGCCCGGTCGGATGTGCAGTTGGGGCTGTCCATGCAGGATCCATTCGAAGCCTACTACCTGATCACCCACCACATGTCCTTGTTGGGGTACTGCCGGGGCATGATCCATTGGCCCCACCTGGTTCATCGGGCAGGGCACCCGGCCCCTGGACCCGTTGTGGCCTCCAGCAGCTGGCTATGAGTCCTGGTGTGCCTTCCAGCCCCCCGGTTGCCTGGCCCCATGTGGGCTCCCGCCCCTGCCCGAGGGGTGGTTTCCGCTGGCTGATCTCCCCTGATGTCTCTGCCATGATGCTGTGCTGCCTGCTTCCTGGGGTGCTGCTGCCCCTGCCTGTGGCTCCGGCCCCCCTCCAGCCCCCACACCCCCATCTGCCTCTGCACCCGGTGTTCCCCTCCGTGGTTGCCTTCTCCGGTGCCTGGGTCCGGCTTTCTGCATGACCTCACTGACCCGCCTGTGTCCAGCGGACTGTCCTCACCCACCAGTGCTTCCACCTGTGGCCCCAGCCCCCCCTTGGGTGCCTGTGTGACCTCGGGGTTCTGGGGCCTCCGGACTGCCCCTCCCAGCTTCCTCCTGGGGGGGGTTCGCGTCCTTGGACCTGCTGTGCTGCACTGGTTCTCCTGCCTGCCCTCCATCGGCCCCTCGCCGGGGTGTGGGGTCTGCATGTGCCTCCTGGACCATTCCCAGCCCGCTCGCTGTGCCGTGTGGGCTCCCGTTGTGCCTTGGTCCCGAGCTCCTGGGGCCCCCTGTTCTGGGACTGTCTGTGTTGCTGTGGGGGTGCCCGTGTGGACAGTTCTGATGTGGGGGTTGTGGTTACTGTTGCCATTGTCCTCCCCTGCCCCTGTGCCCTTTCCCCCCCCTCTTCCCTGTTCCGCCTTCCCCCCACCGAACCCGGTGTGCCTTGTGTGTTGTCCGGGCGCCCGTATCCCCCCTTCCTTCCTTTCCCTTCTGTGTGTGTGTGTGTGTGTGTGTGTGCCTGGGTGTGTGCTTGTGCTGAGTGTTCCGCTATGCCCCCATTGTCTGTGTGCCTGTTGTATGTTGTACCTGGCAGGCTCTTCTCTCTCTCCCTCTCCCTTGTGTGGGCGTTCCCTTTTGTGCCTTTTGGCTTTGTTGGCCCTCAGGCAGCCATGTCTGTGTCCCGCCCCTGCCCGGTAGGTTCTGGGTGTTTTGACCACGGCCTGGAATCGCCGTAACTTCTGTTGCACTGCCCCGGCCCATGATCTGCCGACCCGATTCCCTGTCGTGGTTCTGGTCCCATCATGTCTGTTCAGGGCTTTTATTCACCCCGGGGGGTGGTTGTTCGGTTCACCCCCACTGGGAATCCACTGTGGTGAACCGGGCGCCCGTAACGTCTGAAATCACCCACAATCATATCCCCTATGAGATGAGATTTTGCCCTTGAGGCAAGCAGAAAGTTGAGGATATATTCCACTACCTTTTTGATTGCCCACTTGTGGCAAATGTAAGGCATAAGTTGTTAACTCCACTTCTGGTTGGGAAAATGTGCGGGGAATCCCAGGAGAAATTGTCTTATTTATTGGCAAATTCTAATTCTAGCATTATTTTGAAGGTGGCAAACCTAGCGCATGCTTTGATGGTCCAGAGACGGCTAGCCATGAGGGTATGAGGTTCACAGGAAACAAAATTCTTTTTGTTTTTGTTGTATTTTTGATGTTTTTGTATAACATTCATTGCCCTAAATGTCTATTGTGTTTTAACTCTGTTTGGATTTGTTAAGACCTATGGTTCAGACAATAAAGGAATACTACTAAAAATTAGATTTGATATTATATAGATATTAGTAGCTACTAGGCTTTTTTATTATAGATATTAGTATAGGAATAGGATAGATAGATAGATAGATAGATAGATAGATAGGCAGGAATATATTGCATACAGTATAGGTTATTAGGTTTAGGTTTAGGTTACACATACATATTAGTAATTTTTCATATTGTCATTGTGCACTTATTGCTACTGCATTATAATGAGGAAGGGAGGAAGGAGTTCAGCTTCTGAGAAGTCTGGAGCAGGTGTCTGATGGCACTTCTGCCACTGGTGGCAGCCCACAACGGAAAAGATACCAAAAACAAAATCTTCATTATCAATCAAAATCGATACCAATAAAGACACCAATAAAAAATAATGAAATAATGATAACAAAAATTACAGTTTTTAATAACGAAAATGAAAAACGACATGCACAGCCCTACCAAGAGTTGCCCAAGCGGGCCATAGCAGGCTAAACCAGTCAGGCGTGTCTGTTTTCATGCCAGCCCAGCATGAGAGATTGCCATGGCAGCCACCCATTGCTACTGTTATTGGCAGCCATGACTGCCCATCATGGCAGGGGGCAGAGCGCCAGAGAGTTCATGGCAAAGATGGGGTGGATCACGATTCAGGTGGTAGAGCGTATGCTTTGCATGTGTAAGGTCCCAAGTTCAATCCCTGGCATCTCTGATTCAGGATCTCCGGTAGCATAGCATGCCTGGGTGAGGCCTCTGCTGGGGATTCTGGAGGGTCTCAGGCAGCACGCCTGGGGAAGGACTCTGCCAGAGACCCTGGAGAGCCAGATTTGAAACCCTGCTGCCGTGTCAGGTTGTGACAATACTGGGCTAAGATGGACCATTGGTCTGACTCAGTTAGGCAGCTTCTTATATCCTTGCTTGAACCCTTGCCTTCCAGGTGCAAGTCCAATACCTTATTGATTAGACTACACTGTCATGATTAAATCTGAATGTACTGGAAAACAGAAATATGCAGTACAAGCAGTTTGGTTTACCTATGTTTTCTGTTTCACTGAAAGGTCATCACAATTATTAGTGAGCCTGCTGTCATAACTAACAGTAAACAAGTTCCATTGCGGGTTGACCTGAGTTTCTGTAATTATGTACACCTTAGGCACATAGACGTGATATGTCTGTAAAGTGGCAGCTTCAAGGTTACTTCTTTGGCTACAGTGCAGGGCCGCTGAGACACCAAACCTTAATTATTATCCTCTTGACAGTAGATGGAAACAACAACTTACTTTTGAGAGGCAACGTACGATCCTTGGAATCTAGTGGTTGCCAGCTACAGAAAAATTAGCAGTTCTCCCTGAACATCTGTAATAACAACTCTTTAAGTTGGTGATCCATTGTTTCATAACAGTGACTATTACCATTTTCTTGTGCTTTATCTGGGGACAAATGGCATTTAAACTTTTGTCTTCCAGGTACAAGTCCAACACCTTATTGGCTAGACTACACAGTCATGACTAAATCTGAATGTATAGGCAAACAATATGCAGTGAATCCTTTATCTTGTCCTTTATGCTGGGACACAATATCCCCACAGTAAGGACTTAAACAGAGTGAATCCCATTTGATTTAAGGTGGTATGTTGTGAAGTGCTATATGGTGAAGATTAAAATTTTGAGGGATGAGCAGTCCTGCAGAAAAGAAGTGTATGGGGATGGGAGGGTGAACTCTGCCTATTCTGTAAATCCCCTCCTCCCCCTGGTCTGTAAAAATAAGATGTTCCAGGTTTCCCATCTCATTTTCTTAGTCTGAAGAAATTGCTCCCCTTGTCATGAAGTCCACCTGCCTTGCCATTCAGCCTGTCTCCCTAATGTGATGTCCTAGCTATATGAGAATGCTTTCTTTATCAGAAGAATTGTCAGGAAAGAGGGCAAGCTTTTCCAGCTAAAGAAGAAAGTTGACTGCATGAGGGGCACAACAAAGAGGGAATCTGTTGGAACAAATTAAGATAACTTAGAAATAAAAGGAAGAAGCAGAGTGGTTTTTTCCCCTTCACTGCAGTCTCTTGCGGCACTTGGCACAAACACAAAGTGAAGGGCCCTGAGGAGAACGAGTGAAGGGGACATTTCTTTTTTTACCAGCCTGAGAGAAGGGAAACCTGGGTAATTAATTTTTATTTCCTATTTTGTGTGTGTTATGGTATGACACTGGGTGTTAACTTACATGATGGGGGGCTGTCATCCCTCCCAGGGGTGGGGAAGGGCTACCCCCGTCTGGGTCAGCTCCAGTGGTGCAAACACACATCCCTGTGGCCTAACCCAGTTGAGGAGGGGAGCAGGGAGTGACACGCAACTGTCTGGCTCCATCCCCATGCTGTGGACTGGTGCCCCACCCCTCACCATGAGATGCAGCCATGGCTGCCAATAACAGGCGACCACCTACACTGGGCTGGAAGGGCGTGAAAACAGATGCACCCTTCTGGTTTGACCCACTCTGGCCCGCTTGGGTGGCTCACGGGGCCAGACCATGGGCTCGTTTCATCTAGGCCCATGTTTCTGGCCCAGTCACCAATTCCACCAGGGTTTGAACCAGGTCCACATCAGATGGCGGGCCCGGATCAGATGGGTGGGGTTTGGCGCAGGTCCAGGCGGACCAGCATTATGTGGGTTAACACCCAATAAAGGCCAAAAGACACTAACACCTGCATTTTTTCAGATGGTATTTGTCACCTGACACAGAGCTGGCCAGCTTATTCCTCTGGCTGACAACAGCGGATCAAAAGCTCACACAGCTAGTGTCACAGCAAAGTGTCCTAACCTACTGCTCTGTTCCATGACTGACATGCAAAGCGCATGAGTCTCTTGCAAGCTACTAATTCCTTAGGTCAAGTTGTAGAAAGAATTATACTTTTATCTCTGGGATTTTCAGTTCATCCCCTGCAACTTTTTTGCCAGGGATCACAAATTATTGATTCAAACTGTGAATTCACTTATCAAATTTCTATTCATAAACCGGAACCAAAAATCAGAATCTAAGCTCTCCTGAACTCTACCTGTTCATGAGTTAGATAATTTCTAAGCCTTTGAGAATAAGGTGTAATATAAATTTTTTTAAAAGTCTAGATTTTGCAGGTCAAGCACATCTCTGCTTAATCAATCCAAATAGATACTAGCTTAGTGATTTTCTTCTGGTTATTTTAGTTATTCCTCACATGGTGACTAGGGCTGCACCGAATAGACCATCCAAGTTCTTGGAATGAGTTCCGAAGTTCCAAGTACCCAATCCAGGAACTCAGCTGAACTTCAGAACTTTGTATGAGGACCTGGAATTCAGAACTTGAAACTCTGGACCTCGGAAATCCCCAGAATTCAGAACTTCAGAACTCTTTCCTTTAATGGTTTTAATGTGCACCCACTTTAAAATCATTATGCCAAGCAGTGCCCAGAAAAGAAGGCTAGCAGAGAGAGACAATCCCCCAAGAAGATAAACTGAAACAGTGCAACTGCGTGCAGAAAGCAAAAAAAAAAAAAAGCCAGTAGTACCCACAGCATGGCCCACCATCAGCAGTGCGCCCACTTTAAAATCATTATGCCAATCAAGCAGTGCCCAGAAAAGCAAGCTAGCAAGTGGGACAATCGCTCAAGAAGGCAAATCCACAAAAGTGCAACTGTGGGAAGAAACCCCAAAAAGCAGCCCAGCAGACATAATACACAACCCACAAGAAAAAAAAACAAGGGCCTGGTGTGAAGCTAAAATGTGATCTTGGATCTGGAGTTACAATTCGAGCGTGTAAGCCTGGAAACACAAAGGGTCTCTTAGTTATATTCTAATTTTGGTACCCCTTTTAATGGAGCCTCCTATTTGGCTAACCTGAAAATGGGGAAGTATGGGATAGCACTAACTTTGACCAGATTTAATGTCTTTCCCTCGGCTAATCTGGAGGGGAGAATGAATGGTATTCCCTGAAGTGAGAGATTTTGCCAGCATTGCAAGTATTTGCAGCGGGATGCTGTCGAAACTGTATCACACATTTTATTGTCATGCCCCTTGTACCAGACTTGGAGAACGATTTATATCACTTGTCCCTTTGCAGCATGGTAGCAGGACTCCAGTCCACCTGGAAGACCTACCCCAGGTCATTTCTCGTAGTGGTGGGGGAGGCAGCCAGGAGTCCTACCCCGTGCTGCCACTCTGAGGCGTTGAGGGAGGCAGCCAGGAACCTCACTGCAGACCACAACTGCTGCTCAGGGTGGGGACTTTTAGGTTCCATACAGAGCTTAATTTGTAGTAGTACTACTACTACTAATAATAATTAATAAAGGAAATTTAAAAAATGAAATGCCAGGGCCCAAGTCTTCCCCTGAGACAACAGCAGCCGTCAGAACAGAGAACTGAACCCTAGTCTCTGGCTAGTAGTAGCAAGCAAGCCAGTCACTGGACTACTCCGTCTCTCTACAGCTGAATATAAAACAGGAGTTGATGACCGGTGCAGGGGAGTAAAGTCATTAATGAAAACCAAACAAACCATCCAGGTTTTTTCTGACTTTCTTTTCTAACCCTGAAATGCTAATATCCTAGTCTCACATTTTAGGGTTCACATGAGCCCTGGCACACCACCACCACCCACCCACCCCATTAAGTCTTGGCTTCATAGGAACTGCAGCTATGTCATTGGTGCTGGCCCTGCCTCCTCTGACAACTTCCTGGTAGTATCAGCTGAGGGTGGAGCTCCTGCATGTGGCTGAACTGCTGCTGCTGCTACTACTGCTGGACCCTGGTCCCTCTCCCGATGCACACCCACAACCATCTCACCCCTGCTGCTGGAGTTGGTCCCCCTTTGTCAGGGTGTGTGTGTCTAAGCCTCCCCCCTCCCCCACATGCATGTGTACTGGGAATAATTGATAGCATTTTGTTTAAAGGGTGGGGCCATGGGAACCCACATTTTATTTTTGCCCTGAGCACCTCAAATTATAAGGCTGGCCCTGAAGAATAACATTTATTTATTTGAATGTATACATAGCCCTTCCCATAGAGGCTTGGGGTGACTCACAATTCATAAAACAAAAATAATAAAATTAAAATAGTAAAAACTTCCACCCTCCCCTCATAAATTCCCCCTCCCACCCTATCTAAAAACCCAAACAACCCCTATTCCCACCCATCAAATGCTTTTCCCAATAGAAATTACACTGCCTCAGGAAGATGCTTAGCCTTGGACTCAAGTGAACTTCTTGGGGAAGGGAGTTGCACAAAACTGGGGCAGCAAGTGAGAATGCCCTCCTGTGCACCCTGTCCCATGGGCAAGGGTAACAGATGAAACCTGCAAGGGGGTGCTCACAGCCTGTTGTAGGGGTCACATGAAACATGGTAGGACAGGCGGTCTTTCAAACATATGTAACCCAGACTGTCTAGGGCTTTAAAGGTCAAAACCAGCACCTTGAACTGTTCCCAGAAAGCTATAGGCAGCCAGTGCAGGCTTCAGAGCTCTGGTGTGATGTTCTCCCAGTGACTCATCCCAGAAGGGAGCAAAGCTGCCACATTCTGCACCAGCTTCAGCTTCCGAACAATCATCAAGGGCAGTCCCATGTAGAGCACATTGCCGTAATCTAGCCTCAAAGTGATGAAAGCATGGATGGCAGTGGCCAGATCCGAGTCAGAAAGAAAAGGCCACCACCTTCTCACATGACACTAGTGTCTCAGAATCTAGACCTAGGGCCACCAATTCATGCAATCACATGGGATCCCAAGGCAGCAAGAATTGGGCTGCCCCATGTGACTGGTTCTGGGCTGTCCCGAGCCAACAGAAATGGAGCTGTTTAAGGGAACCTCTGATTTCTTCCTGCTTGCCTTTTTAATCTCCTGGCTGCTAGGGGACTAGCACCATTTCCCTTTAGCTGTTGTTGGAAGAATCAGTCTGTAAGGAACTGCTTTGCTTATGTCGCAGCACAGTGAAAGACGCAGTAGTTACACTTCCAAATATGGAGTCCACATGGGGAAGCTGTGTACCAGCATCTGAGAGAATCTGTATGTATCAGGATACAGTTCCCAGGGCACACATCCCCACAGGATTAGGGTCCCAAACCTCAGCCTCACTATGGGAATTAGCTCTGGTCACTATCAGTTCATTTACATGTCCTATTGCACACAACGGCAAGCCCCCAAAGTCTCTCCCAGACAGGTAAGGCTCCCCTGGCTGGCACTCACTTTCCAGACTTCAGGTCCCCTCAGGTCAGCATTCCACTTGCTGGACACCGTTTTCCCCCTCTTCAGCAGGGTTTCAGTACTGGACAGCGATTCTCTGGAGCTCCTCTCTCCAGCAGGGTTTCAGCACTAGACACCTGGACAGTGGTCTTCCAGAGCTCTCTCCCCACTGCAGCCAGGCATAAACTGATCCTCTCTGGCTTGTGCTTCCCTTTATATGTGTAGAAAGAATGTGACCAGCCCTCCAGGCTGTCAGCCCTCAAAGGGCCAGTGTCCTGCCCCACTCTCCCTTATGATTCAGCTGGGTTTTGTGTGTCGTCTCTACAGGACTGCCTCAACAAGACTGTCAGTTTGGGGTTTGTCCTCCCCTCACTACTTAGGTGTGTAGCCTTGATCCTCAGCTGCGCCTGGAAGGTCAGGTTGTGGCTGTGGCCAGGAGTGCCTTTTGCTAGCTCCATCTGGTGAGGAGGCTGCATCCCTTTCTCTCCAATGTGGATTTGGCCACCGTCATCCATACCTTCATTACTTCCAGGCTGTACTACTGTAATGCACTCAATGTGGGGCTGCCCATGAAGACTGTTTGGGGGCTGCACCTGGTGCAGAATGTGGCAGCTGACCTCCTGATTGGGGTGTCACCAAGAGCACATTACACAAGCGCGTAAGAATTGGCACTGTCTGACTATAGCATTCGCAGGCACAATTCAAAGTGCTGATTTTGACCTTTAAAGCCCTAAATGAGTTGAGCCCTAAATATCTAAAGGGACGCCTTTCTCCTTATGTCCCTTCGTGGACCTTAAGATTTACTGAGAGTGCTGTCTTGAGAGTTCTATCATTGGCCCAGTTTCATACAGAACCCACCAGCTACTGAGAATACAGAGAGGCATTCTCAGTGGCTGCCCCTCAGCTTTACTCCCTTCCTTTGGAGGTTCGCCTAAGCTCTAATTTGAATGTCTTCTGGAGGCAGTAAGACCTTTTTATTCGGCCAGGCATTTAATGGGCATGGAAAGATTGGGGGGCAAGGGGTTGTTTTTAGTTTTGTGGGTTTTAAATGTATGTATTTTATGTTTGTATTATGCATTTGTTGTTAGTTGCCCTGAGCCTCAGGGGATAGGGTGGGATATAAATTGAAATAAATAAATAAATAAATAAAATAAATACCTTGGCATAATATTACATTTGATTGCATTTGATTTAACTTGGTCATTTGTGAGGATTTTATGTCATATAACCTGGCACTTGGTAGCATTTTATTCTAGGTGAGTATATGCAGGTGTTTGATAGCATTGTAGTTTACTTGGTTTGATTTTAAATTTAGCATTTAGATTTCAGCAAGAAGAGGGAAGGAGGGCTTGCCACAACCCTTTTAAATGTTCAACCGGCTGCCAGATTTTAAATGCGTTAGCCACACCAGATCCTACCTGGCCTGTACATGGATGTTCAGATGGGAGAAGGGCATAAGGAATCTTCCACACGATTCTGCTTTCTGTGTCCACAGAGAAAAACATTGCCAGAAAGCTAGAGACAGCTAGTGTAGTGAGTCCAGGATCTTCTTGCTGTGCTTCGGCGAGCCATCTACTCACAACAGAGTTGTGTAGGCAAGCCTGGGAACTCTGAGACGGAGTCTTTCTGTGAGGCAAACTACCTTCCCATCCTTTTTCCTAGGAAAGACAGGTGCTTACGCTGGATCATAATGACACAGAGCTAGACTCTACAGGCTCAGCCTGTAATAAGTGCTCTTTACTTTATTTCTATTGTTGAAGCTCAAGTATTCGCCATGGTCTACGTGTGGCACAAAAAGCCCAGACATTATTGTATTCACAATAATTAAACGATAGTGGGAAATAAATGACACCATGGATTAGATGCATTTTTCTGGTTAACTACAAGCCTGGTTTTCTATTCAAGCACATGAGATGAAAAACATCTCAACAAACCCTCCAAAGCTATTACTAGAGGATAAAGTATTCTACCAAAATATTAATATTAACATTATTAAAAAGAGTTTTATCAAGTGTGCCTTTATCTCCAGATTGCAAACAATAGAAGCCTGAAGGAGAGTTATGCCCTTGAGTATTGTGGGATGAAAACCACCAACAGCAGCTTTAGACCCACATAAAGCCTTCTTGTGGCTTCAAAAACTGCAATAAATAAATAAATAAATAAATAAAAAATCTTGGAGCCACAATTATAAGCAGTAATAGAGTAAATGAATCTATTTTTCATCACCTTAGGCACTGAAGGGAAAACATTTGAGAATTATATTGGTAAGAGAAAGTGCTGAAATATTCAAATGCATTTAATGTTGTTTTAATTGATTAAACTGGATCAGAAACAATTGAAAATGCATAAAGAAATTGTTTCTGCATAAATATTGGAAATATATCTGCTTCAAAAGACTTCTAGCCTAATACAAAATCCAAGACCTTCCCAGAAATCTGTTTCCCCCCCCCCCCTCACATCCATATCACAAACTATCTTATACTTGTATTGTTTCATGAAGTTGACTCAGACTTTCTCATCTTTTGACTGGCTGGCTGTTGGGTGACATCATATAATACTTTCCTCCTTTCTTTGTCCTTTTTGTGCAATCTGTAACTAGGACATTGATCTTGAAAAACAGTAGGGTTAGATGGCTTACTCTGTTCCTCCTAAGAACATTATTCTCCTAGCTCACTGGAGATCAAATAACTAAAACTGATGAGACCCTTTCCATTGACCTCAGAAAAGTGTATGGACCTTATTTGTTATGAAGGCCAACAGTATAACTGTTTGTTTGTTTTTTAAAAGAGTACATATGTTAATGGAAAATAAGTCTATCACTGGCTACTAGCCAAGTTGGTCAGGTGATAAAACCTGTGAGTGCTAGAAGCTGGGAGTGGATGACTCTACACGTAACAATGAACCACAGGGGAAATCAACCTTGTGGCTACACTGCAAGGTCATCCCAAGGTGGAACAACATGAACAAACATTCATGCTGTTCTGTGTTTATGCTGTCGGTCTACAGACTCTGCCCAACAGGGGGAGTCCGTGGGTGGCAGCATAAACAGATGACACGTGGAGCTCCATATCACCTCCCCCACATCCTGTGAAAATGACCAAAGATCCCCTGAAAGGCAATTCTCTTCCTGATGAAACTGATCAGACAGCTCCAGGATGCAAGACAAAACTGTCTACTCTGAAAGTGACCAAGAAGCTCTGGCTGTAACCTCCCAAAGCAAGGCAAATCTCCTGCTGCCGATGAAACATATAAAAGGAGAGAAGCCAGAGGGGGCTTCAGTCTGTGTCTGACTGGAGAAGGAGAAATATCTCTTTGCTGGAGTCTGGATCTCTGAATGAACTTTGTCCATGGTTCTGAAGGCTGAGAGGGATAAGCAAGGGCAACCCAACTGGAGTGCTGAGAGGAGACTCCTGGAATTGTGAGTGCCAGTAAAAGGACTGTTGCCTGGCTGAGCTGGGGATAGATAGGGCTGGGGTTGCCAGAGGACAGCTTCCTGGCATTAGTGAGAATGTTGGGAGACCTTGTGTGATGGTGATCCTGCCTATGGACTATAGACTGTGTATGGTGAAAATAAAGACTTGGTAATAGAGTTGATTCCTGAGATTGCAACTCATTGGGCCTGATCCTGTGGGGACTTACCCCAGGACACCACCACACTATTGCATATGTGGTGGAGAATGCAGGCACCCCTAACAATTGCCAGCAAGCAGTCTAAGGCCCTTTTTAAACTGGCGGTACCGACGAATAAACACTCAGAAAACTGGGTGTCCATGCATAGGTGAGTCTTGTGTAAAATCCATGGTGGGTGGGGTGGGTGGGTGTGTACCCTGCTCCCACAAACATACATGCACACCCATCTCCACCCATCACCCATACACAGGACAACTGGTGAAAATGGCAGTTGCTCCATGCATGTAGATGGGTGGACGTGGGTGCAGATGGGTGTGCACCCATATACACCCTCCCTACACCCACCACACATGGACTGCCATCCACCACAAACACCGACCCCCCCTATTCTTCAGCCTGTGTAAAAAGGGTCTAAGACTAGTAAAAGGTGGGTTGAGTCTGCAGAGGGGTGGCACCTTGTAAGTGGAGGATTGTGCCTTGAGAAATCTGCAGGTTTCAGGCCAGCTAGAGGAGTGTTCCCAGTGGCAGTGAGAGAGACAGGGAAGCACCTGTGTGAGCTCCCTAGAGAAAGGTGAACACACAGGTGCCCGAAGCAGATGTTACCAGGAGGACCATGGCGGCTAGCTAGAGTGAGAGACTTCATGGAGGAGTGCACCTGGAGGAGTGCAACAATGCGAGTGTGCGGGGCTTGAGCACAGAGGCTCACCCCGGTGGCGAGATGTGGAACAGGTGCAGCAGCATGGCAGTTAAAGGAGTGCGCCCACATGGAAGAAGAGCCATAAGTCTTTTGGACTTTCTGGAGCCACTGTTAAAGCAGCGAGGCCAGTGACCCAGAGCACAGGTTGGCAGGTACAGGGGGACCCAAGGTAGGAGGTACTGCCCAAATGTGCTATAATTGCAGCCAGATGGGACACATCTGGAGGACCAGCCCGAAGCAATGGCAAGATCTGACAAGTATTTTGCCTCTGGGTAATCAGAGACAAACATTGGCCCCAATCCTAAACACAGTTGCTCATGAGTACGTCTCATTGTAATCAATGGGCTTACTCCTGTGGAAGTATATTTAGGACTGATCCCAGTGTATAGTTTCAGGCCCACAGGAAGCGACTGTTGGAACTGTGGGGTTATTGGACATTTGGAAAAGAGTTGTCCTTTTGGGCTGTTTCCTGTGAAGGTGAAGAAGAACAACCCTAAGGAGGAGAAAGGGAAAGTACCCATAGGGGAGAGTTTGGTGCAAGGTGAATTCCCTGGACCAATGGTAGTAAGGCCCAGAGGGAGGAAATGTTGGACCTGCAGTGGAGTGGGGCATGTGAAGGGAACTTGCCCCACTAGAAGGTCCCAACAGAGATAGAGGGAGAAAAGGTGTTGGGACAGAAAATAGGCAGTACACCTACATAGGGAGTGCCTTGAGAGAAAGTGCCAGAAAGAAAGAGAACCCCAGATGAGGAAAGAAGCAGTGGATAAGAGTACACAGATGGAGCTGACCCTAGAGTTGATTGGGAAAATGGGTCAGGTGGTAGAGACAATGATGAGAGACATGGAGAAGATGTCTAAAGAGTTATGAGAGCTAGCAAGGGAGGATAATCTAGCTAATACCCTAGAGGAGGGGGTAGAGCTAAACAGAGAACTAATGAAGCACTTAGAGGTGAGAGAAAAGGAATTAAGACTGAGAAGCGAGCAAGGAAGCAAGAAAAACTGTGGGGTTGGAGTCCCCTAGCCAAAGACATATGGGGTGAAACAGTCCCCAGGAGGGGTGAAACAATCCTTAACCTGCCTGGGCAGAGGAGGCCCACCAGACTGAATTGCATAGCATCTGGGCAAGGGAGGTGCACCAGACTGAAAGAGACATGCTTGGGCAGGGGAGGCCCAGCAGGCTGAGTTACACAGTGTCTGGGCAGGGGAGGCCCACCAGACCATAAGTACAGTTCGGTTTGCCATGAAGCAGTCCCAACAGAGGAAAAGAGACTGGGGCTTGAAGTCTCCTAGAGACAGTGACTGGGCAGGGGAAACCCACGAGGCTGAAGTAAAGGAAGTCTGGGTAGAAGAGGCTCACCAGACTTTGGGGAAACTGTAAAGACTGTGCAGGGTTTAGAGTCCTAAGGAAAGAAGGAAAGAATGTGATGCTGATATTAACAAAGTAGAACCCAGTGGAACAGGTTGGCTGTAAGGGGAGATGTGAAGACTGGAAGGGGGGTGGGAGACCCCAGTGGGTGGGTGTGGCAAGTGGAGTGGGTAACCACACCACTGTGTAAGTATTGGTAATTATGGATATGTAAAGTATGGGAATGTAATGGGAAGTGAAAGACTGCACCCTGCTTAAGAGGGTACGAAAGCCAGACCTATTGAAGATAGGTTCGTCTCCCAAAGGGAGAAGGGTGTAGCAGGGAGCAGCCTGGTAGGACTGCTGCCCCTTTAAGAGGACCGGAACTGCAAGTCTAGAGAGTGGGTATGCTGGGCAGTGCTAGAAAGTGGGATATGACAGCTGGATGTGGACTTGCTAAGGCAACCTGGCCCTAAGCCTTTTAACATTCCGGCGAGTTTGTAAAACCTGGCTGTTCGCCCAGACCTTTGGGGAGGGGGGGAGGGGGGTTAGAGTTTGTATCTCCATCCTACCCTTATTTATTGTTTTTTTTGTCCTAGCCCTGTTTTAATTGTTTATATTATTAAGATTTTTTTTATATTATTGTATTTTTTTAATGCTTTTGAAATAGTTAGCTGCCCTGACCTGTTTTCAGGAGGGGCTGGATATAAATTGATAAAAGAAATAAAATAAATAAACCTGGTAGGGACAGTGAAAACCCAGAGAGTGGGGCAGGACAGGACACTTCTGGCAGTCCGGAGGGCTGGCCACACCCACTCTACTGCATATAAGAAGGGGGAAGTCAGAGAGGGCTTCAGTCTGACTGGAGGAGGAGAAGCATCTCTCTACTGGAGCCTTATCACTGCATGAACTCTGTCCATGGTTCTGAAGGATGAGAAGGATAAGCAAGGGCAACCGAACTAGAGTGCTGAGAGGAGACTGAGTGCCAGCCAAAGGACTGTTGCCTGGCCGAGCTGGGGATAGACAGGACTGGGACTGCCGGCGGGCTGCTTCCTGGCATTAGTGAGAATGTTGGGACACCTTGTATGATAGAGATCCTGCCTATGGATTAGAGACTGTGTATGGTGGAAATAAAGATTTGGTAATAGAGTTGCTCCCTGAGACTATGGCCGCTTTTAGACGAACGGCGCTCGATTGTGCATCGCCATTGCGCATATTTTGAAACGCTCACATGATGTAATTTGACGAGACGGAAGTGGGTTATTATGCGCATATTACGGCAGTGGCGCATTTTTTAAGTCCGCAAATTAAATAGCTCACAATCGAGCTATTTAATTGGCAGACTTTAAAAATGCACTTCCGCCGTAATATGCGCATAACCCACTTCCGTCTGGTCAAATTACATCATGCGGGCATTTCAAAATATGTGCAATGGCGATGCGCCATCGAGTGCCGCTCGTCTAAAAGCGGCCTGTGACTCCTTGGGCCTGAACCTATGGAGACTTACCCTAGGGCACCACTACCCTGTTTCAATGGGCACTGGTATAACCCAGTATGGCAGTTTTTATATCCCTGAACAAATGGGCAAATCACCTAACTTGGCTGTTTCTCAGTTTTCCAGGGTCAGAGTATCAAAAGTGCTAAGCCTTCTGCAGCTGCTATAGAGTGGAGTCTGCTTAAGTCACATTTCTCTGTCCATGCAAAAAAGTCCAGCTTATCAGAAATTCTACGTGGACAGACCTTAAGGAAATGGACCAAGAAATTGAGAGAGCTGATGCTCAGATTGAGTTAGCACCAGGTTTCTCCTTCGTCAGACCCCTTTCCTCTCTTCAGAAGCAGAGTCAGAACAGGCAGCAGGGCAGAGTTGTCTGTGTATGTGTGATGCTGTCAGTTCTGAGTTGGAGAGACTAGGGTGGGTTGGAAACAGGGAAAGCTGGTATTCACTCCCCTTACAGCCCACTTGAGACCCCATCAGAATTGAAAGGATTTCACAAACACACGCACACACGACTATCTGACTGTCCGTGTGAGTCTGTGTAGTCTGGAGAAATGGAGATAGAGACAAAGTAGTTCAGGTGATCTCTTTTATTGGACCAACTGTGGTTGGTGAGATTATGCAAGTGTTTTCTCTCACCCCTTTCCCTGAGCAATGGGAAGTTCCAGAGTGGCACTTTCTGGATTCCTGTGTCCCTTTTTAGGAAAAAGATACAATCTTGAGGCTTATGGTAGGTGTAGCAGAGAGCTAGGAACAGATCTCAGTTCTTTAAGAGGTAGCGAGTCAGGTTGGATGGCTGGCCCTTTTATAAGTGCGAGCCATGGGTGCGGGGGCAGCTGACGAAGATTCTGAGAATGCAGGTGCGAGGTTGTGCACCTGCAAAGTGATGTGGTGAGCCTCAGATCAGATCGGGAGATGGCTATCCTGCAGCAGGCTAAGAAGGAGCTGTTGGAGAGAGGTGTGGCTGTGGGGATCAGCCCTGAGCTGAGCTGACCGGGCTGCCTGGATTGAGAAATGCAGCCCGGATGGAAATTGACCAGAGAGATTGGAGCAGTTCAATGCAAGGCAGCTGGAAAGGAAAGAGCAGCCGGCAGGGAAATTGATAAGAACCAGCTGGGAGCGGCGATAGCCTGAGACAAACGCTCTGAGCAGCCAGAGGTAGAGGTGCAGATGCAAAAGCTGGGCAGCGTCAAGCGATGCAGGGTAACCGGGAGGCTTGGCCAGTTGGACTGGAGCATAACAGAGAGTGGAGCACTGACACCGGACTCAAACTGAGATCAGGTTTGGAGCAGAGGCTCACCTGATCGTGGTACTTTGGGACCCAGGGGATTGCGTTGAATGGGAGAGTGAGCTCAATCTAGGGGCCAGCCAGGGTGGAAACCCTGTTACAGTCAGTATGTATAGAAGTCCACTTATTTACAGATTTACAAGTTGAGGAGGAGTGGGTGGAAAACAGCTAGCAGCTCCTACACATACTCCAGACATCACTGAATCCCCCAAATCCAGCATTCTAGGGGTTCCCACAAAAGCCCTCTGCCTTTTCCACCAGGTTTCCATCTTGCCTCTTGCTCAGCCAAGCTCCCAACTCAAGTCTGTGTCCCCTCAATTTACCCATCATGAAGACTCACCCTGACAGGATAGATACTAGAGTATTTGAATGACATGCTCCCAAGAAACCATTAATATACTTACAGGTACTGATATTTTTAGATGTGAGGGTATATTATTTTATATACCTTAAAAGTTGAGTTATCAGGGTTCAGTATTCTACTTATCCAGATCAAGAAGCAATACATCCTCAAGACCTGGGGCTGGGGGGAAACAAATCAATTTGATTTATCTAGAAAGTTATGCAAATTCTACTTAAGTGGATTTTATTAATTGCAAAGGAGCATTTGTCATCACCAAGGCACTCATCTTGCATCCTGGCTTATATGCATGGCTAATACTACTGGCCTGAAGGGAACAGCTTAATTAGGGTGGCCATACCTGCCCTTTAAAAGAGGATGCTTATGGTATGGTCACCCTAGCCTATTTATTTTATTTATTATTAAAACTTATATGCCGCCCCCTCCTGCTACAAGCATCTCGGGGTGGCTAACAACATTTTAAAACACGTAACTAAAATAAATTAAAACAACCTAAAATCCCCAGATTAAAAAAGCCCATACCCAAACCCTCCCATACCCAACCTGACCCCCTGCCCACTACCTGTCTCCCCTACCCCTACTCACTCCCTTCCCCAAAGGCCTGGATGAACAGTCAGGTCTTACAGGCCCGGCGGAAGGCCAGCAGACTCGGAGTCAGCCGAGCTTCCTCTAGAAGTGAGTTCCACAACCGCGGTGCAGACACTGAGAACACCCTCCGCATTGTGGCCCCCTGGCTAACCCGGGGGACCTCCAAGAAGGGGCCTGAGTGGACCGCAAGGATCGCCCCAGAACATGAGGAGTGAGGTGGTCTCTCATATAGCTTACATCCATAAATATTTGCAGGGCCAGATCCTATGCTGTTATTTTTTCTGAAGCTTGAAGATGAATAGGTTTCTTTCACCATATTTACTTTCTTCTACCTAGTTCTGGTTTCATTAATATTGGCGTTGGTGTATTTGAGGGAATTTACAGGGCTGAAGGGT
Organism: Sphenodon punctatus; assembly: GCA_003113815.1. Lineage (NCBI taxonomy): Eukaryota > Metazoa > Chordata > Lepidosauria > Sphenodontia > Sphenodontidae > Sphenodon > Sphenodon punctatus. The sequence continues at coordinate 585,151 of QEPC01000068.1, forward strand.
TGGGGGAAATGATGGGTTTTTATTATTATTCCAAATTTAGACAGTGTCCCTTTAAATGTTTCTCTGTTTCTGCATCGTAAACTCAGAATAATCCCTTTAGCCACATCATTGCAGCACTGCTCAGATATGAAGAAAATGTAAGAATATTGTGCTGTAGATGCCTGTCTCCCAACTGCATTGAGTGATGAGGCATTCTCTTCCCTGTATGTTCATAAGAGGTAATTTCTTCTAGAGTGTCTCCATAAAAAAAACTCCTTACAGGGGGCCCACCATTAATCTTGAACACAGTGAATATTAGCCAAGATGGGAAAAAAGAACATTGAACAAAATTGTCCTTAAGCTGTGGAAGTCTAAATAGTGACAGTAATAGTATAATCTCTCTCTCTCTCTCTCTCTCTCTCTCTCTCTCTCTCTCTCTCTCTCCCACACACACACACACACACACACACACACACGCACAATGAAACTGACACAAAAGAGAGTTCATGCAAAGCCCAGCCTACAATCTGAGCTGGAGAAAGCAGAGATTTGTTTAATAATTCTCAAATAAATAATGCCAAATATATTGCCTTTAAGTGCTTCATTTATTTTAAAGAAATACTCCTAAAAGAAGAGTTCCTATGTTGGGACATGGACAGCACTTTATAAAAGGATATTAATTATAGCCTGAAAGGTACAAGTGTCACTGAGTAAGAGTACTGCTGTATAAAATATCAATATACCATCTTGCTGAACTACTAATTTAGGCTAGTCCTGATCCTGAATTTCCAGCTGAGAACTGGAATTATTTAGCAATTATTTAGCTGAACATAAATATTTAGAGACAGTTTGTACTAACAAATCTTGCCTCTAGGAGCCCAGGCCCATAACAATATTCTTGGCGCTACTTTTCCTCATATAAATCAAGCCTCTAGCTTCACACCTTCCTTATTTCATTTTTACAGTTTTGCGCAATATCCACGCTTCTTTATTTATGTGTCACTACTTCTAAGATTCTCTGTCTGATGGGTATTATACCCAATTCACACTACATCATGGCCCTTATGAGGAATGACTCAGTACATCTTCAAACTAGAGTGGGTCTATTCCAACATTATGGGAAATAAGTAATTCATTTTTGCAGTTGGGCAAGTGCTTTCACAAACTAATGATCCTTTTACCCACACACAAAATATAAGTAGTTGACTTGCCCATACTGTATTCTTTAGGTCCATGTGTAGCTTACTGCTACTATACTGTTCCTATGGAATTGTTTTTTCATACTCCACAGCGTATTGTTCATGGGTTGGGGAAGTGAGGTGGAACTGGGCAGGTGAGGGCAAAAGTCATCAAGCTTCAAGTAGGAGGCAGGTCCAGGTTTCATCATCGCTAACCAGCTCTGCAAGATCAATCCTTTAAGAGGATCTTTGGGCAACCTCAGTGGGTGTTAACGAACTGCTGTGGCTGCCTATCCAGGGGTGGAATGGCTGCCCTTGCAACCCCTGACTGGGTTAGGTCGGAGGATGGAAACTAACCTTCCCCAGGCCTGACCTGGCTGGGGAGGGTGTGGAGCAATGCACGGTCAGCTGGCTCCACCCTTATGCTGTGCCCAGCACCTCCCTCCCCCATGACAGACAGCCATCACTGCCAATAACAGGCAGCCATAGCTGGCTGCCATGACAACCCCCCAATGCTGGACTGGGCAGGTATGAAAACAGACGCTCCCACCTGAGCAGCTCATGGGGCTGAACTATGGGTTCATTCCGGTTTGCTAGCCTTTGGCCCAGTGATGAGCATCATGCAAAGAAGTAGGAAGGTTCCTGCAGTTTCTTTGCTGCCTTCCAATCTGGTGCAAACTAGAAGCTTCTCACAGACTTAAAAAGGAAATGCCATGTTTTAAATTTATTTTCTTGCTTGCTAGTGACTAATTATCAACAGTTACTAGTCATAATCCACAGTTCCTAGAAATATGGGGAACATCGTATGAAGAAATACTGTGAGCTGCTCCCTGGACCAAATCAGAGATAAAGGTACTTGTGGAGATTTGGGAGGCCAATGAAGTACAGAAAATTCCACATGAGATCTATAGGAATACAGTGTTGCAGTGGAATTTCCTGGAAGTAACAATGCTTGGGTTCCATTGTGACCAAGGGCAGAAGTATAATAGGGATGGGTGGGGCTGCTGCACCAGGGCCCATGAGCCTGGGGATCCATACTCCCTGGTGCAGCTGGTGGACCTATGTACCAAGGACAGGAAAGGGAAAAATCAATTGTGCATTGATAAAAGATGCTGTAATTAAAATATCCTCTTCAAATATGCTTTGAGGAATTTATTATTGGGTAAAGGGTCAAGGACTCCAAAGGTGGTAACAATAATAAATTAGAACGAGAACTTGTTTTTCTACACTTGAGAGAAGTATACAAAGTGATATTTCAGATTCATTTCATGGGGGAACAGAATATTAGTATCCTATGCTTTGGTGTGCCCTTTCAGTAAGATACACTAAAATGGAGCACTTGACATAAGTTTCCACTTTCCTCACAGTGGCTTTTTACTGGTTTTCCTAATGCTCAACCAAAATAAGAGTTGAAGATATCACCAACAACATGGACAGTCCTCATGTTGGAAGCAACAGCCATCTCAAGGGCCAATGAAGGAAGATTATCATCTTCTTCATACTCCTCCCTCAAGGTATAATGTCAGGCCTCTCCTTTGGTCTCATAGGGTGATTTCAGATGTGACGGGGCGCTAGTCGCCCTGACACAGAATCACCGTGGGGATTCCCCGCCGGGATCACACTGGCACATCCAACTGACTGAGCCCGGCGGGGAATCGGGGAGGGGGCGGGTCTGCGGGGCGCAATGTGCAGCTGCACAGCCCCGCCCCCCCACGCTCCCTCGCCGCCCACCCTCTGGGGAAATGGGCGGGCGCCGCAGCCAATGCGGCCGCAGCACCCACCCGAATTGACCATGGCCTGGAATCCCGCCGCGGATTCTGGGTCGTGGTAGCCGTCCAGACTGGACGGGCCCCTTCATCGTGGCAGGGAATCACATTCACCACACAATCGGGGCTGGCCCCGCTGGTTCCGCTGATCATGTGGTGAATGTGATTCTCCGCCGTGATTGACGAGGGTGAACATCTGGGGGGAACTTCCGTTCCCCCTTCAGATGTGACGAGACCTTTCTCGCCGGGTGGGAATCCACCGTGGTTGAGCGTGATCTCTTCAGGTCTGAAAATACCCATAGATGCTGTATAGAATTCAGCATGCAGCTATCACAATGGGGACATTCTTCTAAGCTTCACCAAGTTGCTGGAGCAGACAGCACCATCTTGATTTCAGTGAAGTCTCCTAAAAGCACATTCCACTGCCATTCAGTGCTTACTAAGGAATCAAGCATGTAACTGAAGGTGGGCTCCATAAACCATGGCATTAAAGGCAGGGTCTCCTTGGTGGTGACTTCTTTGATCTCCAGAGCGGTTTGAGGTCCAAAGTCCTTTTCTCCACCCATCCATTCAAAGTATGGGGAACTCCAGAGCACAGTGCTGTCACAGAACTTTCCCGATCACATGGAACACACACACATCTGTGTTCTACTCCGGAGAAGAAACCCTTCCTGTTGGTGTAGGTGGAACCACTGTGAGGAAGACAGGAATAAGGATTTCATCAGTCTATGCTGCAATAGGATTGGGTACGCTCATTTTCTCAAAGCCAGCCATCAGTATCTCTGCATTCCCAAACACCTTGTAGCAGCACATCATTTATAGCTGAATAAATGTATCCATGACAGTGACTTGCATGGTTGTTGACAGAATGACCTGTAACATTGTAGTGTAGTGAACTGTTTGAGTATAATAATGACCGCCATAGTTTGAATATGATAGTGTCCACCATACTCCCTGGTGGACACACCACACCACCACACAGCCAACTGAAGTGCTGTTTCTGCTGACGAAAACAAAAATGAAAATGTTGATATCGATATCAAAATCGAGACTTTCGATCTCAAAATAAAAACTGACACCGATAATGAAAAATGAAATTTCGTTAATAACGAAAACAAAAACGGCAGGTTTTAATAATAAAAATGAAAACAAAAAACGACATTGGTCCCTGGTGCACACCTCAGCTGGAAGCAGCAGGCTTTGATAATGGAAAGGCTTTGGCTCTTCCTGTAGAGGATAGGCATACTCTTCCCTTTCTTCTTCCTATCCCTGTCTATACTGGATTGGGAGAACTCCCTGAGGAAACCTTATAAAGATTTCCTCTTTGCAGATATTTTCTGTCCAAGAGAGTGATCTTGGAGTTCAGTCCTGAAAGCTAACTCCCACCCCATTGGGGTTGACTCACTAATGAAATTAGCAAAGTAAATGATAGCTTTTTCCTTCCTCTATTGAATAAAAGTATTGTGTATCAATTAAGCTCATTTAGATGTGTCATTAAAAGAACAACTTGCCTTTCTCTTACAACAACATAGGGTAAAATTTCAAGGCACTGTGGGATTTTAGTTAGTGTTTTGTGAAAATCAGCAGTTTTGCCTCACAGGGGTTCACGCAAACATTTTGCTTTCTTTCAGCCTGGATTCAGACAAACGCAAACACAGATGGAAATAAGCTATAGCAAGGATCGTATTGAGAACCAGCACATAATTTACCATGTTTGCATGTAAGGCTTCCCAGCCACAGACAGCAAAATACACTACAAAGATTGGTAGTCATCATTAACCCAACTTCACAGATTATGGGTACAGCCACATGAGCCCCTCTGGGACCAATCCCTACACACTCCAGGGTGGGCAATAGCAGCACACTTCAGAGCCAGCGAGTAGAGCAGGGCACACAGTCCACCCCACCCCCGTGGGGAAACCGGGGCAGGTGGGTCACTATTGACCACCCTGCCATGCGCCAGGGTGGGCTGAGGTGCTGGTCCTGCCCAACCTGCCATCCTGCCCCTGGCTATGACATGAAAGTATGGAAATAGCGACCATGACCGCTGCTCACTGGTGCCGGCGGGCCTCGCTGTGGTGTGGGGCAGCACAGGGCCCAGGCATCCAAGCAGTATCTTGGTAACCCAATTTGATCAGCCTTAACCATTTTGGGTAAGGTTACTAAGCGCTGGGTCCCCCGCCTTTTTCAGAGGATGCAGCACATAGCACGTCACTGCCTGCCCTGCCCTGCCCTGCTGTGTGTGTGTGTGTGTGTGTGTGTGTGTGTAGAATTCATTGGTGTTTCGCACAGCTCTAGATTTAGCCTCATGATTCCTGCTGACTTTAATTCCTTGAAAATGTGCCCCTTACAAGAGTTTTGCGGGGGGAGGGGGGGTTTCATCTATAAATACAGAGGAAAAAGCAGCCGCAGCAGCAATCCCCGCCACAGCTGAGTTCTCTAGAGATGGTAAATAAATCATGGGAACAACAATCCCCAATTTTGCATTAATTGTTTGGAAATCTCTGTGACATAAAAACATTTTGTTAAAAATCTCAGAAAAAATAAGTATAGCTCTTTTGTTGCTTTTGTTGTTGTTTTCCTTTAAAATTATTTGTTCTAAATATGGCTTAACATGCAGATAACAGGTTTGCTACTAGAATAGCTCTGAGATGAAAACGCAGTACTGATTTTGCAGTAGACATTTAATTATGGGATCACCTGGAAGAAGAATATTCCATATTAGACGACACACAAGAGAGGCCATTGGACACCCCAGCACGCGTTTTTCTGAAGTGGAACAACAGCGCTTTCGGAAACAGTTAAGGGCATTTATTGAATGTGAGTATTTACCCTTTCTAAGGTAACTTTAAAAAAAAAAAAAAATCAACTTCAGGTGCTTTTAGAAATCATGAAAATGTGGCCTGAAAAAGCCTTAGAGAGCACCACGGAGTAACTCTGGGGTAGAGCTGAAACATGTACCTGCAAAAATGGGGATACATGTCAAATTTCCGGTTCCTGACTTGAACCAAATATTTGATGTACTTTTCAGTACGCAAACCGGTTTCCAATTGGGTACCCACAGCACTGAAATACTGACAACTGGGATACAAAAACAGTGAAATGCTGACAACGGATAGACCAAAAATTCCATTTTTGTCCCAGTTCCATCCTGGATTTTGCAGAAATTTTGGATTTCTGCCTGCCAGTTGTTGGCATATCAATATTCCAGTATTTCAGCTACTCAGAAAGTATTCGGGTACCAACTTGGACCCCCAAAATGAAGGTATTACCAGCAGGTACCAAATTAGGTACCTGTTTCAGCTCTACTCTGGGTACTTGTTGATGCATGAACAGTTGTACCATGTGGCAACCAATTGAAAAGTCCGATGAGAGCTCCACGTACTGTTTTCCATGGCTTTTCACCTTTAATCTCAATTTCCACAGAAGTGTGGATGGAAAAGTCCTAACAAAACATCCAACCTCTCCCCTTACAAATGCAGAATTGTTTCTTACATGTTGTTTTCTCTAACCTAGCTTCAAATCTTCCCGCTAATTCATTTTCACTACTTTATTTGGGAAACGCTTTCTTAGCCAACAGCTTCTATTTAGGAAGACTTTCCTGAGTTTTACCTTAAATATCTCTTTAACTTCTCAGACATATACCATCCTCGACAATTGCTGACACCGTTCAGGTCTTTATTGGCTTTCACACATGTATTTGCCTTCTTAATCAAATAAACTATACGTTTGCATTCTTAGTTCTCACGCTGTTCTTTTTCTCCAGACCATGATTCGTATTGTTCACTCTCTCACAAAGCTTGCCAATTTGTCAATATGTATCTGCCAATGTGTCCCTCAGAAGAAAACACAGCTGCCAGGTATAGTTTAATGGAAGCTATATACAGAGAGACTAATATTCCTATTTTTCATAATAGGAGTCCCAAGTGTTTTGCTGACATACTTGAAATACAGGTCCTTAACTAATTTGTTGTCCATCCTTACTGTATCTCTTCTAGTATTTCTGTTTTCCAGGTTTCTGCTTTCTATTTAATATTTAAGTTTTGATTTGCCTTCCCCCTCTACTACTGTACATAATAGCTTGACATTTTCCACACTGAATCTCACTTTGCTATTTTTGCTGTTGCTTCCAGTCTCTCTTTGCATTAATTCTCTGATTTCCAAACCGTTAGCAACTCCTTCCAATTTCACATCACCTGTGAACTTTATTAACATATCATTTATTCTGTCTTCCAGATTATTAATGAAAGATGGTAAGTAAAACCACACACAACCCCAAATCTGTGTCACTAAACAATTCCCATACAGTGTGGTGTATTATTATTATACTAATGTATAACCTCTTATATCCAGATCCTTTTGAATTCTGGACATGTTCTACCATACTCCCATAGCTGGACACCCCTCTAGTCTGAGAAAAAATACATCCCTCCCTGTGACTTGATATGGCAGGTGTGGCACAGTTCCACAGTTAAGATGTTGCAAGATCATGCCTCTAGACTTCCATCTATCCAGTATCCACTAACACCTGTGAAATATTAAGAAGGACCTATAAACATTCCCAGGCCACACAAAACATTCCAAGGTCTGAGGAGAAAAAGGAACAACCCTCGTCTTCCTCCGTACATCAGAAGATAAGCCAGAGTGGGACGAAACTTCTGGGGAAAATGGATTTATGTGTCACTACTTCTAAGATTCTCTGCATGATGGGTATTATACCCAACTCACACTATGGCCATTTTTAGATGAGACACTAACACACATGTCCACCCAGTGGACATATGTGCAAACACCCACAACCCACGCACCTCCACCTCCACCCACCCATCTCCCCACATGGAGCAACCCAGGTTTTTCCTGGTTTCTCCATGTGGGGGCATGAATTGGCAGTGCATGGGTGTAGGTCACACCCATCCCCCACTATGGGTATTTCAGATATTACGAGATCACAGTCAACCACAGTGAATCTACACAGGGTGAAAGTGATCCCGTAACGTCTGATGAGGGGAACGGAAGTTCCCCCCCAGATGTTCACCCCCCCATGAATCACGGGGGGTGGGAATCAGATTCACCACATGATCGGAGGTCCTGCCCAGACCATCCCCGATCGCGTGGTGAATGAGATTCCCCCCTGTGATGAAGGGGACAGTAACGTCTGTCCCCTGACCACGGTCTGGAATCCGTAGCAGGATTCCGGGCCATGGTCAATGCCGGGGGGGGGCGCCCGCCCGTCCGTCTCCTGGAGGGTGGGTGGCTGGGGCAGCGTGGGAGGGGTGTGACTGTGCGGCCGCACATTGCACCATGCAGTCCCGCCCCGGATTCCCCGCTGCAATCGGCCACTGCATCCATTAGCCCATGACGCGGTGGCCCCGGCAGGGAATCAAAGGGGTGTTTCCGTGCTGGGGTCAATCGGCCCCGTCACGTCTGAAAATACCCTATGTGAACACACACACACATGCCACTCACAGGAAGTCCATGTGCATTCCACTGAGTGCAAATAGACCTGCCTCCCAGCTGGGTCCATTTGAAAATGGCCTATATCATGATCCTTAAGAGGAATGATTCAGCACATATTCAAATTAGAGTAGGGCTACCATCATTTTAGAGGATATATTGTTCATCTAAGTGACCAACACTTGCCCTTCAAAATACAATGTCATAAACATTGTATGAACATAAACTTTTTTCTCTCCTTCTGTTGTCCCCACCCCTCGTTTCCCCTCCCTCATGTCTCTTAGATTGTAAGCCCCCTGGGGCAGGAACCCCTTCAACAGTTGTAAAACACCAGGTATATTGCTGGTGCTATATAAATACATAATAATAATAATAATAATAATAATAATAATAATTAATAAACAGCCTTACTCCAACAGAGAATGAAGCCATTACCTTGCCTTTCCAGTCAGTCTTTTCAACCTGTTGTATTAGCACAAATAGCTGCTAAAAATATCATGAAGTCTCTCAGAACATTATAGGACAAAATAAATTCTTGCCACAACCCCACTGACACCAATGGAATTACTGCAAACTGGGAGTTGACAAAGGAGTTCCCCAGTTCCTCACCCAAAACACTCACTCTCTTTTATACCTACATTCATTCCTAAAATCTGCTCAACATATGCTACCTCAGCAACTTCAGAAACTTTATTTCCCCTTATCATCCACAAGTGTTGCAAAGCAGGAATAAAAAAATGATAGTCACGGTTATCCATTAAAATGGTATTTCAATCCCAGTTTAACTGTTATTTATTATGATCATTTGTTCCATATTCAAAGTGCTTTATAATCCTTATCTAGGTCACCCTTACTACAACTCTCTGAGGTAGGTAATTATTATTCCCATTTTACAGTGGCGAACTGAGGCTGAAAAATAATGGCTTGCGTAAGGTTACCCAGTGACTATAGAGCTAAAATGGGATTTGACCTCCTGATCCCCCAAGTCCAAGTCCAGCACCTTAAGCACTAGGTTACACTACCTCTCATGCTAGTGTTTCCAAATGCTTATTAGTGGAAGAAGCCAGTTGAAGGTACATCTGGATCCAGTAGTGTAGTGGAGCAGGAACAAGCGGGGAACGGAGCTCTGGAACTTTTCCTGTGACTCTCCTCAGCAGCCTTGTAAACTGGGGTAGGGGAGCTCTCATGAACAGATCCTGCACTTTTAAAATTACCACTACACCACTGTCTGGATCACTGATTTACAGTTGAGTCATCACAATTTTCTCCCTACTTCCAAAGAACATACTTTATCTGACTAACTTTACAGACAAGGTTCCATGGCTATTGGAAGAAAGAGGGTAATTTCAGATGTTCTGAAAATGCCTTTGACCACAGTGAACCCCAGTAGATTCCTTGTGGTGGTGGCGTTTCTGGGAGCATCTGTTTAGTCCCCGCCAGAGGTTCACCACGGTGAACCCCAGCCGGGATCAAGCTTACCCACGGTTCCCAACTTCTGGCCGGCCGGCATTGGTCACTTAGATGAACAATATATCCTCTAAAATGATGGTGCCTCCAAACATTGGGAAAGTGTCAAGACAGCAGGACCTGGGTCAGTTGAAAACATGAGGTACAGCTGAGTATCATCAGCATATTGGTGACAATGCACCCCGAACCCTCTCAGGATCTCCCCCAGGGGCTGCATATATACATTAAATAATAACGGAGACAGAATCAAACCCTGCGGAACGCCACAGGTCAAGGCCAGGGGGCTTGATGTTTCAGCTCCCAACACCACCCGCTGGCTTCTCCCCAAGAGGAATGAGCAGAACCACCTGAGGATGGTCCCATCCAGACCCCCCAGGTCTCGCAGCCATCTCAGCAGCAGCCCATGGTCCCACGGTGTCAAAAGCTGCCAGAGATCTAGCAGGATCAGAAATGTTGAACATCCTGCGTCCATCTCCCGGTGGAGATCGTCCACCAAAGCCACCAACGCCATCTCAGTAACCTAGCCGAGGCAGAACCCAGACTGAAAAAGGTCAAGAAAGCCGATACTATCCAGATGCACCTGGAGCTGCAGTACCACTGCCCGTTCAATAACCTTCCCTAAAAGGGGAAGATTAGAGACGGTAGCTGGCGAGTGCACCCACATCCAGAGATGGATTCTTCAGAAGGGGGCACACCACAAGCTCCTTGAAACTGGGCGACAGCCTCCCCTGTTGGAGGGATGCGTTGACCACCCTCGCCAGCACTGTCCCCAACATCTCCCTGGAGGCTTTCACCAACCCGGACGGGCATGGATCTAATTCACAACTTGTGGCTGGTTGAAGGAGCTGAGTACGTTTAGCCTAACAAAAAGGAGAGTAAGACCCGATAGTAGCCTTCAAATATAAAAAGGGTTGTCACCAAGAAGATGGCAAGGATCTGTTCTACAAAGGAACCACGAGCTGGGGCACAGAGAGTAGGTGCAGGATGAGGTCCCAGGAAACATGGTGGGAGCGTTTCTTCAGGATCAGGTCCTGAGAGTTGGTGTAGGATCAGGGACCAAGGTCTAGGAGATAGTACAGGATTGGGGTCCAAGGTCCAACAGACATGGCGGAGATCAGCACATGGACCAAAGGAGCAGGCATAGATGAGGCAGGTCAGGATAAGACGAGGCAGTGGATTGGAGTGGACAAGACAAAGTATGACGGATCGAACAAGACGAGGCAAAGCTGGTGCCAGGTGGAGTGGACCCCGCAGGCAGTCATGTAGTGGGTGCATCCTGCAGATGATGGGCCCCCATAAAAGCAGATGACAAGCTCCAGTATCTCAGCCGGCAGACTCACCAGAGGAATCAGAAGGGCCGGATTCTCAAAGGGCAAGTCATACAGACACACTAGGTTCAGGGAGCTCAGAGAGCAGGGAGTGCAGGACCAGTCCAAGGAGCATGGAGACATGAACAGGAGACACGGAAGGTGGAAGCAAGAAGGCAAAACAGGAACCAGGAAGTAACTGGGAATCAGGAAGCTGACTGATAATCTGCCAGACTTCCTGTGGTTACTGACTGGCCTTATATACAGGCCAGCTGATGGCCAGAAAGCTGGGGGCATGGAATGAGACTGACGAGGGGTGTGGCTTGACCAGTGCTGGGGGAGGTTTTATGGCCAATACTGGGACCTAACCATCGGGAACCATTGGTGCTGTAGGATAAACTGCTGCGCCCAGGGCGCCAGCATCCAGAAAAGCTCGAGACTGACTTTTTTTTTCTTTTTGCGGGTCCAAGACAATCAGGGGATAACAGAGCAATACAAGTAACAAGACAAAGGAGACAAGGGTGCGATCCACGTGATATTGGGCAGATCATGCTGTCAGGGACCACAGGCTGGGGTATGGAGAGTAGGTGCAGGATGAGGTCTCAGGAAACATGGTGGGAGAATTGGTGCAGGATCGGGGTCCAGGAGCAGGAAATTGTGTGGGATAGGGATCCATGGCAGGGATCAGAACATGGACCAAGGGGGCAGGCATAGATGAGGCAGGACAGGACAAGACAAGATAAAGTAGATGAGGCAGGACTGGACTGGACTAGACGAGGCAGAGGTGGCACTGGGTGGAGTGGGCTCCCTGTGCAGTCATGTGGTGGTCTCTCTGCGTAGAGGAGGGGGTGCATCCCACAGATGCCAGGCCCCCACTGAAGCAGATGCCAACCCCCCATCACAGTCAACACCAAGCCCCAGTATCTTGGTGGCCAGACTCACCAGTGGGATCAGAAAGTCCAGGTTCTCGGAGGGAATGTCAGGAGGGCCAGCCTCCAGCTGGCCCAAAGAACACACTAGGTTCAGGGAGCAGCTCCACATTCCAAGGTGCATGTAGACATGAGGAGAAGGCGCAGAAGGTGGAAAGTGGAAGGCAAGTCAGAAAACAGGAAGTGGAAGTTGACTGATAATCCACCCAGCTTTCTGTGACTACTAACTGGTGGGGTGTGCACTTAGTTTTCATTATCTTAATGATACTGTCATTCTCATTTTTGTTATTGTTATTGCAATAACGATAACGAAGACAAATAATAATGAAGTCAATAATGATAATGACAGTCGTTATTGATTTTGTTATTGTCTGGCAGGTGTTTTTTGGAGGGAAACGTCGAGACGGGAGGAAGGAAGAGACATCTTGGAAACCAGAAACAGTGTTGAACTCTTGAAATGGGCCTGTGATGGGAGGGGAAGGATCTGTTGGATGTAATCGCTGGCCAATGAGCAGGGCAAGCAGGTCCTAGACAGTTGAATGGCACCTTGTGATTGCTCAATGCCTCCCTGAACCAAACATGGGGGCTCTGGGGAGGGCACTGCACCCCTTTATGTTGCAGGGTCAGGCTGTTTGGCTCTTGTTCTGTGTTAGCTCTTGCTATGTCAGGTTGTGTTTACAGAACTCTGATGTTTGCACTAAAAATCTTCTCCAGCCCTCAGTGTTATATCTTACCTTTACTTATACCCTTTATTTTATTTTTTACCTTCCCCTGTCTGTCTCCCCCTGGATAGATAGATAGATAGATAGATAGATAGATAGATAGATAGAT
>QEPC01000068.1:622530-646228 GCA_003113815.1 Sphenodon punctatus
CCGATGCCTGTTAGAACTTTCCTCTCTATATTTACTGTCTGCCCTCCCCGCAGCTCCTGCCTAACTGCAACCAAGTCAAGCACATGCACCTGAGACTCTGCATCCACTTGAATGTTATTTATCCCTTGTCTCTCCCTATGTCCCCTCTCCTTGGGTGATTTCAGACGTTACGGGGCCCATTGGCCCCGTACCGAAATCAACCCATTCATTCCCCGCCAGGGTCACCCCGTCACGCCGCAACAGATGTGCTGGGGGGATCCCGGCGGGGAATCTGGGAGGGGGCAGGGCCGTGCAGCACAACGTGTGGCCGCACGGCCCCAGCCCCTCCACGCTCCTGCCGCCCGCCCTCTGGGGAGACGGGCGGGCGGCGGGGCCAATGCGGCCACCGCATCAGGCCGGATTCGCCACGGCCCGGAATCCCGCCAGTGATCCCGGGCCGTGGCGCCCGGCCAGATGTTACTTTTTGTTGGTCCCTGCTGGGGATCTCTTTGACCACGCTTCCCGGGACATTCCCCTGGCTAGCCCGGGAAGCGTGGTTCAAATTGACCCCATGTGGATACTGACCGTGGTGAACATCTGGTGGCCACCAAACAGACGTTCGAGGCACATTGACCACAGGTGGGTATTCACCGTGGTTCACTGTGATCTCGTAACGTCTAAAAATACCCCTTGTCTCCCCCCTCCGTGTCTATTAGACTGTAAGCAGTAGGCAGGGACCATGTCTATCTTATTGTTCTGTAAAGTGCCAGGTACACAGCTGGTGCTATACAAATGCTAATAATAATGCTAATAATAATGCTAATAATAATAATAATAATAATAAGGCAATCTAAGCATTTGTACATATACAATAATATTACACACCCAGCCATACACATGGTCCCAACAAGCCCTGGTGACTGGTTCACTTCCACCCAGCTCCCAGTCCCAGGCAGTTCCTGATCTTCTGACTCCCTGTGGCCAGGTCCCCACTCTCAACAGGTCTCCATCCAGGGGGCTTCCCCACTCCAAGCCTAAGCTTCCTACAGTCCAGAAACTCCCCTGATCTAGAATGGGCCCCAGAAGGGTTCGCTGCCATCAGTGCTCATCACTCATGGATGATGGAACATCTGCTGTTGTGACCCTTGACTGTTGAAGTGGAGCTTCAATGCTTTGCCCAACTACTATACTACTATATATATATATATTTATTGTAAGCCACATGGCTATACCAACATCAACAGCGACAAATTCAAGCAACAAAAGATTCATGTTCATATACAGAAATAAAATTATAAAATATATTTATAAAGTATAGTATTTATATATCTAAATTGACAGTCTTATTCATACAACAGGTGGAGCCCATCATATAACATCCCAATAAATCGATAAATAATTATTCAGATTTATCAACTTAATCTGGCCATAGGTCAGCTATATATATCCCTCCCGCTCAATCCAAGTGTTAACATCAGCTGTAATGTCAACCTGGGGCTTCTGCTCATATTTAGTACAGGTTTTAGCAATTCTAGAAGCATAAATCGCAAGCAGCTTAGATCTTAGAGAGTCAGTGTCTCCTAGAAAATACATTAATTGTTGAATTTTAGTTCAGGAGGAATCCTATCCAATAGTGGATTGTAATTGTTTCCAATGATTGACATATAAAGGATATTTCAAAACATAGTGCCTTAGATCTTCCACCTCCATTCCACAAGGACAAATCTGGTCCTCATAAGTAATTCCATCATACCCTCCCAGCAAAACAGACGTACGTATGGTTTGTAATCTTAGACTGGTAAAGGCTTTTTAAAGTACGGGATCTGTTAGATTATAAATATATGGGGCACCGCCCTTGAGTGGGATCATATATTTATAAAAAGGGGAAATATGGGATCTTGAAGCCATAGCCCTCTGACCCTGTCTGTCAACATCTAGTATCTGTTGCTTGAGGAGTCTGACAGTAAAGCCACTAGTTTTCCCCTGGAAAAAAACCTCTGAAAAACCTAGCGACAAAAGGCGTACCTTTGTTTCAGACCACCAAGCATCTATGGGTAATTTCAGATGTGACGGGCGGCAGCATTGACTCTGGGTCTTGGGGTGGTTCAGACCACGGGTGGGGGTGAAGGGGCGCGCCAACAGATGGTCGCCCCTTTGCCCTGGCCATGGGGACCGCCGAACCACGGCCCAGGGTCAATGCTGCCGCCCGTCAAGTCTTTCGGGTATCCCCCCCTCCCAGAGGGGGCGGGGCCGCATGAAGCAGTGTGCGGCCGCACGGCCCTGCCCCCTGTGCTCCCCGGCCACCCGCCCTCCCCGAGACAGGCAGCTGCAGTGGCCTATGTGACCGCTGCTGCCTCCCGCCACCCGCTGTCTGGAACGCGGTGAAGGTAAGGTAACAGGTGTTACTTTTCCTTCACCGTGTTCTGGATTCCGTAACCACGCTTCGTTCGCCGCCATGGTGCAGGAGAACAAAGCGTGGTTAGGTTCACCATGGGGGGTGGTTGACTGAGGTGAACATCTGGATGTGAGTAAACAGACATTCAGCTCCGTTCACACACACACACACGCGGTTAACTGCGGTTGACTGAGGTGATTTCAGACAACGTAACGTCTGAAATCACCCTATGCCACATTCATTATCTTGCGACTTTTCCATCATGGTCAAACCCAAAAGGGAGGTATCAGGGATATCTCTTATTTTAGCCCAGAATGTCAACATTCATAGTTCTACTAATGCGGCTAAAGATTGTCTACCCAGTTCCAGGTTTATTATGGCTGGGCTAGATGAGGGGGGGAATCACCAAGATATGTCTCCAAAGGCCATTAATTACTGGTTCAAGGAGAGCTATTACATGGTGATCATATCCCCAAATCTGTACTCCGTAAAGCATTCTGGCTATCAACTTGGCCTCCAAAATTTTCTGAACAGCCTTAATACATCGTTGACCATATTTGCCCAGCTAGGATTTTGAATGAGAAGGGACGGTAAGCAGCCTGGACATGCACATGCTTCCCCAGGGTTCATAGGCCTGGCTGAGGAATTATAATATGTTTTACCATTATTGCACACATGGTATATTATATCATACAAGGGACACAATTATAGAAAGCCTCCCATAATTATCATAAAGGTTGGTAACACTGACTTCCTCCACATCTTTCTCTGCTTCAACCACTCGCTTTAAAAATCTCAGTGTGATAGGAATATAGCTCTGGACGTCACAGTTAACACAGCCTACTGCCTAGGTATTAATCCTTTCCAGAAAGTCCCAGGCTTTACAGGCCTGGGGGGGGGAAATACAGCTTTCTTCCACCTCCTTCTACTGGGCATGCTCCTGACCACTTTCAGACATCCCCCCCCCGCCCCGCCCCCCTCCCCCATGAGCATATTCTGGCTGTGGGGGGAAATGCGCAGCCAGGATATGCATGGGAATCGGCCACTCTGAAAGCCCTCCCCATGCAGCTTTGCCAGCAGACACACGCAGGGATGCAGAGCAGGAAATCAAGCTCTGCATCCCTGCGCATGTCTGCTAGCATACCGTGCCGGGGGAGCTTTCAGACCAGCCAATCCCATTGCATATCCTGTCTGTGCATTCCCTTCACCCCCCGCAGCCGGAATATTTGCGGGGGGGGGCGAGGGGGGAGGTCTGAAAGCGGCCTCTAGACCTGTGTGAGGATGATATCCCTTTAATGAGGTCCAATTCTGTCAAGCCTTCCAGAAATTATACATGTACCCTGCTAGAGGAAGCCTGCACCTACCACTGGAGAGACTCCAGTGACACAGGAAGAAAACACCTATTTCCCTGGAGTTCTGTCATAAAGACTCCTTCTAATTATTACACACCACAAGGCCCTCTCTCTCCTGTCTATGCTGAAAAACTGGGTTTGAGTATTTTCAGATGTGGTAGCTAAGAAACCTTGATGCCCCAGGGTGAGCCCCCTCACCCTGGGTAGGGGTCTACCCAGTCGCCAAATGTTCCAGTGGCTGGGGCTTGGGGAGGGGGTGGGGAGAGGGCTGGGAGAGGGCAGGGGATGTGCAGACATGGGTCCACATGGCCCCACCCCCATGCTCCTCAGCGCAGCCCCGCCTCCTCTCTGACAGGTGGGTGCGTAAGCCTATGAGGCCACTGCACCCGCCCAGAACTGTTCCAGCCACAGGCTAGAGTTAGGTGGAGCAGGCCATCAGACATGATGGCCCACTATACCACAGTACAGGGGACACTTACCCTGGACCATGGTCAGGCTTAACATGGGATGTGCGTTGGCCAGGAGCCCAGCGCACATCCCATGTTAGCCCTGTCATGGTCCAGGGTTACTTCTGCTGCTGCCTGTGGTAAACATCTGGCAGGGTGGGAGCAGATGTGACACCCCAACCCATGGCCACGCTGGGGTAAGTGTCTGAAAATACCCTTTGCTGCTCTGTGGATCTAGGGGAGACCAACAATGCCAGATTAAGGTTGCGTGGGTCCTTGGGCCTGCTGAACAAATGGGCCACTTAGTAATATATGACTGTGTCTTGTTTTTTAACAAACTTAGAACAGCAAATGAAAGTTTCCTTCTGCCAGATTTTGTCTTACTTGTTAATACTAATGTGACAAGGGCAAACCCATTGACTGTAAACTGCAAACATTAAAGGGTTTGGGGAGGCAGTAAATACTAACACTTGAAAACATTAATACTGGTGGGCCCTCTGAGTGTGGGGCTTTCTCGGTCACTGTCCTACAGCTCTAGTACTTCCTTCCCTTGAAAATTCACAAAAGCCCATCCTGAAATCTTGTGGAGACTTTGTAAGACCTTCTTATTTGGCCTGGCATTTGGTGGGCAAAGACAAGCTTTAGGGGGATGATGTTTTTTGGGGGGTGAGGGGCTACATATATACTGTGGTTTTGGTTATGTTTTGTAACCCACCCTGAGCCTTCGGGATACAGGTGGATGTAAGTTCAAATGAATAAATGTTATTCCCATTTCACAGATGGGGAACTGAGGCTAAAAGACAATAATTTGCCCATTGCCACCCACTGAGTTCATGGCTAAAATGAGATTTTAACCCCAGTCTCCCAGGTCCCAGTCCAACCACCTTTTCAACCACGCTAAAATGCTGGCTTGTCTGGACAGATCAATAAAACGCTCTTTTAGACAATCTGCCTGCTATGTTGGAGCTGATACATATACACTGATATGTGCTCAGAGCAGTCTATGAAGTCACTCTTTCCTTTTTCACAATCTCACCCACCTCAATAGGTCATAGAAGATGTCCAATGTGCAGCTGTTAATAATCATCATTCGAAACAGGCAAGTGGGATGTCACAAAATGTTAGATTTAGATTTCCCCAATGTAGAAGGTATTTAAAGATAATCTAAGCACCGGTTTCAAATCCCACATAGTTAGCTACAAGATGAAAATTATTTTTCTTGCAGTAATTACCCAGGTAGTCCCAGAAGGTGTTTATTATGTGAAAATGGCACCAAGTCTCAGGAAATGTTCACAACCATTTTTGGAGGGGAGGGGGGGGCAACTTTGGAGGGCTTGCTGTTTGCTTTTATTGGAAGTATATGTGTATTTTATTTCTTCTTTGCTCACATGGTGAATGTTGTGCTGCTGGGTGTGTGAGGGACTGTAAACAATCGGTGTGAATGTTTCTCTTTACCAACAGAACCTAGGGCCTGATCCATAGCTCAGTGAAATCAATAGAAAGCTGACTCGGCACCGTTGAAAGTCTGGCTACTTCTGAGGGGTGTTTAAATATGGATTTATGTGCCTGACACTAGGTGCCTAACTGTGAACATTTTGGCCTTATTCTTTAGTAAATAGAAAGGAAGTTTTATTGCTGCTATTTTTTCTCCTGCCCTGTGACCTCTTTTGAGCAGAAACTTTCAGTTCCGCTGAACTTGTGCATAAAAATGATATGTAGCTAAAGGTTACCCTCCCCAGATCTGGCCTGAGACCAGTTTTCCCATAAGGATTTATGAAGCCATTATTTCAATGTTTCTAAGCGGTATGTAAGCTAATTCCCTGACCTTCTAATCCTGCTGTGGTGTGTGGTGCTCGTAATTTGTTTATTTTGTTGCATAGAAAGAATACAAAACAGATATCAGTGTCTCATTTGCTAGTAAAAAAAAGGCAAAGGGCGCATACAATAAAGGGGTCTGACAAACAGTGCGGGTACATGTGGCATAGAAGCCTCACATCCTTTACAACATGAAAATATTCTTCAATTGATGCATGAGAGACTTTGTGTATGGAATTAATGGATGATGAACAAAGAAAATGTCCAAGCATAACCACAGCAGTACGTCCTTTAGTACAGCGCATATATGAGCAGTGCCTATAAATACTAGTGAACATATAGTGTATGAAGTAAACAAACAAGCAGCTGAATACCTGTAAATTAGAGAAAAGGCTTGAATACAGGAGACAAAAAAATCTCTTCGGTTAAATGGCTTCCTGAAGGATTTGTGTATAGTAGAAGGAGGTATTGGGTCTAGATACCGAAGTGCCTCTTCGTTATAACATGGTATTTGGGAGTCATGTCTCACATAACCAAATTCACATTATAACGAGGATACTTTAATCTTGTGTTTTGGGATGCGTTGAATGCTCATGCTGTGATTTTAATTGAAAATCAAAGTATACTGTTCTTTTGACACCACATTGTAGTCACACTATAACCAAATTCATGTTGTAACAATGCACTTTATAATGAAGTTAGACTGCTGTTTAAGCAAGTTGGTTGGCTGTCTGGGATAGTGGTCTGTTAGGAAATGGCTGACAGGAAGCAGAATGGAACAAACACTTTTAAACACGTATGCCATTGCCATAGTGGTGATTTATTTGCTTTCTTGCCGGAACTCCAGTAGATTGTACTTTACTAAGTGCCTCTCTGTCCAGCTTTAATGTCAAGAGCCTGTGACTTAGAGATAAAGGATGAGCTTCTGGTAAAACAAACTGGGGTACAAAGTGAACCAAATTAAAATCCTTTATATTATTATTATTATTATTATTATTATTATTAACAAACATTTATATAGCGCCAGCAGTGTACCTGGCACTTTACAAAGTAATAAAATAGACACGGTCCCTGCCCCTAGGGCTTACAATCTGAGAGACAGGAGCTGGGGGAGAGACTTAGGAAGGGGAACAGAGGGTGAGACAAGGGGTCTAACATTCATGAAGATGTGAGGTCTCAAGTGCACGTACTTGGCTTGGTTATGGTTATTATTATTATTATTATTATTATTATCATCCATATTTCTATCCCATCCTTCACATTAAGGTTCAGGGAGGATTGCAATACATAAAAACATTCACCTACATCTCCCAATCATTAAGATACCCATATAAAACAAATTAAAATGCCATAACCCACAACTCCCCAACCTCAGTCTGCCAAATGCCTGGCCAAACAAAATTGTCTTAAATTGCCTCCAGAAAACAAGGGGGGGGGGCTTTTACTCACCTGGCTGCCTCTCCGAGTCTGTGGGGACTGCTCCAGCCACTGCATCTCACCGCTGGATCTCTCCCTGCTTGCCTTCTCTTTGGCGGAAAAAGGGAAGCCTCCAAGGAGGAGGCAAAAAAATATTTTAAAAAGTCACTGTGCATGGCAGCCAGGGCCATTTTGAGCATGTGCAGCCCTTTTCCAAGATGGCTCCGGCAGCCCCAGCATCATTTTGGAAAAGGGCATCTGGTCTGAGCATGGTCAGACAGCTGCCCTTTTCCAAAATTGAACCACATACTCAGAATGGCCCTTGGTGGCCGTTTTGAGCATGTGCACTGAATTGTGAAAATCTTTTGCCACCTCCTCCTCCTCCACAGAGGTTTCAAGTTCTCCCCTCCCATGCAGAGAAGCTGAGTGGGAGAGATCCTGTGGCAAGACCCATCAGCTGGAGCAGTCCCCCTTGGACTCGAAGAGGCAGCCAGTTGAGTTAAAGGTGTCCCTTTTTTTGCAAGTGCGGGGGAGGGCTGTTCCAGATTGCCACCTTGTTTGTTTACAAGAATGAGCTGAGAACCCTGATTCTCATTAAGAAAAGTGAGAATACTAAGACTGAGTTTCAACCCTACTCTGGAGCCCTTTTTAAATATTGGCATTACATTCGCTACCCTCCAGTCCTCAGGCACTGTGGCCGATTTTAGCGATAGGTTACAAATTACCAGTAGTAGGTCTGCAACTTCACATTTGAGTTCCTTCAGAACTCTGGGGTGTAAACCATCTGGTTGCAGTGATTTGTTACTATTTCATATGTCAATTTGCTCTAGAACCTCTTCCAGAGTCACGTTGATCTGTGACAGCTCTTCCGATTCATCACCTACAAATTACAGTGCTGGAATGGATAATTCTTCAACGTGCTCTGAAGTGAAGACTGAAGCAAAGAATTCATTCAACTTCTCTGCAATGGCCTTATCCTCCCCCTTAGTGCCCCTTTTACCCCCTGGTCATCTTATTGCCCAACTGACTGTCTAGCAGTCTTCTTGCTTCTAATGTACTTGAAAAAGTTTTATTAGTATTTTTTGCCTCTTTAGCAAATTTCTATTCAAATTTTTGCTTGACCTGCTAGTGTAAACTCTTCAGAATAGTTACTGTCTCTCACTATTTGTATGTACAACACTTGTCCCAATCCAATTTCTGTTGGGGCAGCGGTGATGCAAATACTCATAATAACTTTTGGATTCTCTGGGCAGAGCTCTTCCATGGCATCACACACTATATTATCCACAGGCTGTGTTTATACATTGTCTCGGAGTGTACACACCTTTATTACTGAATCATTTCTCTATTATTTGGAGAGCTCAGATAGACAAGGGAGAGGATAATTTGAGGGGGGAATGCGAGCTGAATGTGTATGTGGACATTGGGATTTCTGTCAACATCTATTTGTCTGGTCTCTGTCTTCGCAACAGACACAGTATGGAAAAGACAAGATCTACAGCTCCTGGACACTGTAGATGGGCATTTTTCACATCCTCATTTTATTTACAAGCTACCACGGTCAAAACCTTGTCACTGCCATTGTTAATACATGTTTTGTATCTCACCAAAGTCTCATTGCTTCAGCCCACTGCCCACAGCCTGCCACCATGGCTACTGGTCTGGAACAAAGCTCTCAAACATACTGAAAACTGGCAAGAGAAAAAGTATGCAAAGCAAAACAAAGCAGTAAACCAGCCGTTAAGGAGAGAGGAAAATCTGCAGGAGAACTTGGAAGAACTATTAATGCTTATACACCCCAATGTTAGTCTTTCGATCCCTCATATAACCTTGGGGGCGGGGGCCCCCCAGACAACTAGCAGACTCAAATGGAGGAGGAGTTCTCTGGATTTTGATGCCTGAACAATAGTGCTTCCAAAGAGTGTGGGGCTCTGTTCTCATCCCCTGTTCTGATCTCTCTGCACTGTTGAAGCAGCCTTGCAATAAAGGGGCCTACAAAGATTCCCTTGACACTGGGGAACCCTCGAGTGGTGCAAAGCCAGTGTAATTATCTTTCAAACTTCACCCTGGTCTCTCCCATCGCTACTCTTCTATTCTCATCTGAGATACAACAGGTGTAGGTGTGGCTTTGTCAAGAGTTCTAAGGTCATTTTTAAATGGACCGCAGTGGGTGGGGAGATGGATGTGTGGCCGCGTTGGGTGAAGGTGGGTGTGCGCTCGTTCCTACAGGTGCACACCCATCTCCACCCACCTCCACCCATCTCCACCCATGGAGCATTGGACATTGGAGCCCATTGCTCCGTGGGTGGATAATTGGTGGAGATGGGTGTAGCATGGGAGCGCACACGCACCCCCACCCATCCCCCACGGCATTCACATGGGCACCTCCACCCATCTCCACGCAGCGAAACTGCATGGAGATAGGTGGGGGTGTCTCTGTGAAAAGGGCCTAAGACCACTTTCAGACATCCCACCCACCGTGCATATTCTGGCTGCGGGGGTGGGGGGGAGGAATGCACAGCCAGGATATTCACGGGGATCAGCTGGTCTGAACACACACACACACACACACACCCAATGCGGCTTTGCCAGCAGACACTCACAGGGATGCAGAGCAGGAAATTGAGCTCTGCATTCCTGCGCATCACTGTTGGCAAAGCCGCGCTGGGGGGGAGGGGGGCTTTCAGACTGGCCAATCCCCACGCATATCCTGGCTGCGCATTCTCCCCCCCAACTCCCGCAGCCAGAATATGCGTGGGGGGAATGTCTGAAAGTGACCTGTGTTGCAACAGGGGCAAGCTACAGCAAGTGTGATCGGGAGTATTCCTGAGTCTGCTCTAAGTCATGTTGGAAATAATTTCAGGTTTAAACAACACAACTGAGGATTGAGACTGATGTCAAACTCTCCACAACTCATTGCTATTTAAACTACTCTACTGTGCCTAGAAATATTACTTTCAGAGGCATTACTCATGGGAACAGAGCCTTCCTCAATGGAAGTGACGTTCATGTTAGAAGCAGGCAAAGTAGCCTGGAACTGTACAGTCTAAGTAACTTGCTCTAAGCTGGATGTGTGTAGCCCACCTCTATTGTTAACACCTGTGCAATGTTCAATAAAACAATCCCAGAAGTCCCATTTGGACTCTCCAACGTGCAGTCTGTTACATTTCCTGTCAATGATGTAGCACATAACTCATTTAGAGGGGCATGCGAAGTGTTCATGAATGACAAATTAAGATTTAGTTCAAACATCCCTGATGGGGTCTTGGTGCATTTACTAGGTTTATGGATCTGCTTCATGGGAATGTACTTTATAAAGTTGCATTTGTGGGTTGTTTATTCAATGAACAAAGTGATCCATTATGTTTTTGTCACTGCTTCAGACATGAATGGTGAGGAGGGAAATATTAGCTGTAAACAGCTCTTCTTTCTGATTTTCACAAGAGTGAAAGTTGAAGTACATCAGTTGGAATAATCTGTTTGGTACCACAGATGGCTGAACAAAATGTGTTTAAAACTTTTCCCAACATATAATTCGGGGAAAGCATTTTTTTTTTTAAAAAATCAAGGAATCATCTGGGGATAGTAAAATCTAAAATTAGACACAACCCTAGCCTAGCATTAAACAAAACAGTTTTGATGTGCTTATTCCCTCCACACCCTGGAAGTACTGAATAAGGTTGTGAAGACTGGTAACTTTACTCTTCTTTTTCTGGATTATTAGGATAAATTATTTCCTCTTGAATAGCAGACATGTGACTGACCCAGACAACAAGGCCAATCAACTGTCATGGATAGGAAACCCCTTCTCAGCACTGGGCAGTGGATAAGGCATTAGAATGGTATTAAGTAGTACTGGGATCTAGAAGAGAAAGAAGGTTTCGTGGAAAAGGCACTGGATTGAAAATCGGGGAAAGTTGTTTATTATGACATATTTGCTAACAGAGAAGCCTTGCAAAATGCTGGATTTCCAGGAACAGATTGTTAAACTCCTCTTTTCATCTTGGGAAAACTGCAGCCAATAAACCATAAAAACTGGATTTATAGAGACTTTGTTTTGGGGTAAAAGCAAAACCAAAATTAAACATTTCCCTTTCAGGAGCTAAGCCTCTAATCCTTGATTACTGGGTCAGTGAAAAGCAACTGGTACATTTTATCTCAGCTGTGAACAACTAAGGACAAGATTCTCTTTAGCACTCCAGCCTCTTCCTTTCCTTAGTTTCAGGAAGCATCCATGGCCCTTTTCACACAGACACGCTAACAATGATAACAATGGGTGTTACGTTTTATTATACATGTTGCAGGGCACCCATAGCGCACACCTGCAGCCCTGCAACATGTATGATAAAAATGAAGCACCCATCGTCTCAGTATTAACGTGTCGGTTTGAAAAGGGCCTATGTGATAATTGACTGAAGAAAAATTTCTCTCATTTCTAATGTTACTTCTTCCCCAGGAGTTAAATATTTGCTAGCTTATACTCTGTTGTTACAGCTGAAGTGGGATAGCGTAGCACATTTTCTACCAGTATGTAAAACCCGCAATTTCAAGTAGACTATTGGATGCCCGATTGGTATCCAAGTACCAGAAAGTATCAGGTATTACCATGATCCAGTTACCAATTTACCATTTTATCGATTTGAAAACCAGAGGAAAAAAAGGAAAATCAGTACAGGAAGTCAAAAAATTGCATAGTCCATCAGGAACTAATCAGGTACCAATTAGTACCTGATATTTTCAAGTCAGGTATCATAATTTTGATGGGTATACCCAATTTGTTGGGACCCATCTCAGCTTTATCTATTGTCAGCATTTCCTTTTGTGCTGGTGATTGTAATTAATTTTATATTCTGTAGCCATTTACACCCATTCCTGGAGGCAACCCATGGAGGATGCGCGGAATTTGATCATCTTGTGGAAAGAAACATTTGGCTTTCCACGTGATGGCTCCCAGAAGCAGACATGAATAGCCCTTATGTAGAAATGTTAGGAGTAAGTATTCGCAACCAATAAACAGAATTACATGTACTTTGAATTGACGATATATTTTTAATGAGTCAGAACTTTGAACTCTGAATGTTCCATTTATAAGCTTGGCCAATGATGTGGATTCATTCCAATACCATACTTACTTCTGGAGAAATTAAGGATAGTTCTATCTGATGAGAGTTGTAAGAGACTCAGATTTCTTCCCTGCTGTGGAGAGATTGCTTAACATCCTGTTAAATTATTCTCCCGTCTCTTCCTCTAACTATTAGAGGTGATTCTTAAAGATACTTGGAGACTGTAGTTTATGTGTAAGGCAGACAGATTGCATTTGTAATATTTAACACACAATAACAATAATAAAACACACTGACGTGTGTTTTCTGTGTAAACAGTTTCTTCTGAAGATAGAGCCAGTGAAATGTTTTGAGAACTTTGACATTTATAGCTGTATTTATAATCTCTTTTGGATCATTTCCTCATGGAGTCACGTGTTTGTGTATTTTACATTCTCTGGAGAAGTAAAAATGTTTAAACATAAAATGATGATGTGATAGGCATTTTATGAGGGCTCATACTCACGTGTGCACATGGAATCTTCAGTGAGGAGGTAGGAGTTCTGTCAGTGTCTGAGTCCTGAAAAAGGCTTTTCAGACAAAACTTACTAGAAAAGAGACGTAAAGAGAGTTCAATATCAGGAGGGAAGTGTTGGCTCTTATATTTTGACAAGCAACATGGCATTTGTAATAATAATTGTTTTAATATTTTAAAATAACAATAAAATTTTTCCGCCATGTAGAGAAGACATACAACTGGAACCTGGACTCAAACGCCAAATATATATATGCTTGTGTGTGTACCTGTATCTGTGTATATGTGCATACGTACTACATTTGCAATTTTAGTATTATTACAGCAATTTCAGTGTAAAATGTATTTAATTAATGAGGTTCTTTTCCTCCTTTTGGCACATCTGTGTGCAGACTGTCATTTTGAATTTATTTCTTATTCTATTGCAGTTAATAATGTTTTTGCTAATTTTCTTGCTCTATATTGTGATTGTGAACAGCCCTGTTGTCCAAATTTCATACCTGATATTTGAATTTCTAGCTGGGTTGGCTAGCTCTGATTGGATATACAAGTCATATTGTATTGTTTATTATCCCAGGTTGAATGTCATATATTCTTATAATAAAGAACACTTAAAGAAACCAAGAGGACATTGAATTTCTAAACAGAAGATAACCAATAAACAGTATTAAACATTTCCTTTCCTTGGCCACACTGGCCTGGCCTGAGGCATCATTAGGCTATGGAAAGACTTTCTGGCAGAGTCTAAAATCATCACACTCACACAAAATAATTGCATGTTTATGCACAGTCCTAGCTGTGAAGAGGGCAAAAATATCTTTGTCTGGCTCATTTAATTTCTTCTGTGCCTGGGTACTTGCAAGGTGTTTTGGGAACCCTGTCCTTCTGCTGCGTTAAGCAGTTGTTCCATCTAAAATATCCAAACTGCTCATCAGCAGACAATGAACAAAAATAGTCACATAACAGCCAAGGATGGAGAAAGTGAGCCGCTGTTTTATTCTACTCTGTGCAGGTTCTTCTAAGGCCCTCGTCAAGCACCTTCCAGTAGTCTTTAAGGAACATGGCTAAGCTATCAGGTGATTTATCTTCTCTCTCATTCTCTTCCTAAGGAAGACAGCACATTCAGTATAGGCCTTTGTGATGTTTGTGCAGGGAGTGAGAGAGGAGGTGAAGTTTTTCTGTACACGCTGCTAAGAATTTATATTAGCAAAGGCAAGGTCCAACAAGTACACCTTGTACATGGAGTGACATATGGCAATTCATTCCACAGTATCGAGCTGGTTCCTGGAAAGGCTCTGTCTCCCGCACAGATGAACTTTACGGCTTTGCAGCGGCCAGCTCCATAGTGCCAGAAGAGTGGAGGCTGCAATGCCAGTTTTCATTTTTAGCCTTAAGACATTTGCCAGGCATAGAAATGCACAAGAGGTCAGTTCTTTAGCGTCTCCCTCGCAACCTGAGCCTTCTGCCATTTACCAATACTTACGCAGGAAAACTTACACTTTACTGGCATGCAGGAATGAAGATTTCAAAACATTTAAATCCAATGAGGAGAAGACAGCAGGCAAACTCTCTGCTGTTTACACGCTCCTATGAAGGCTTCTGAAGCATAAATCTTCATATAGTCCATTGTTTTTAGCACCAAAACAAATATGCAGCAAGTATCATATCCACCAAATTCAGTTGCTTCAAATTAGCTGGGGGGTGGAATGGGGTAATTGATCAAAATAACTGAAAAAATTAGAAGTATCTAAACTAAAATATCCAAAGAAGCAAATATGTGAATTTTGTCCCCAGTGCAGATATTTACTTCGCTATTGAGATGGCTGTCCAGAAATGTGAATAATATCCACAAATACAGAATTACCTATTTGTCGGCACATCCGGAATGAGACAAGGACTCCAAGTTGGGGTTTTAACGGCCACACTCTTTATTCAAATTATAATTAGACTAAGTGGAGTAATTGCCTCTAAGCAATTCAGGCCCAGCACTCTCGACTCGTATAACCATTAAACAACATAACTAACAGGACTTGGCCTGGAGTGACCTCCAGTGCCAGCCCAAACGACATCTCCCCTTTCGCTCAGAGGCCATGACTGAAGAGGACAGTGTCCTTTCTGGACTGGAGTAAGGATACAGCACCAAAGGATTGAGGGCCATGCTTGTCCTTGCCCTCCTCCTGAAAGGAACCTCTCCCTGGGATGTGACCCTTGCACTTGCTGTGCCCTGATTTTGCACTAGGTGTTGCATCCCCATCTCTTAAGGAGATGCCTCCAATTTGTACTTACTTATCTATTTAACCACCTAACAGTGCTGGGCCCCTGCCACTAAGGGACCGCCGATTCTGCTTTGGATGGTTCCAACCCCCACCCAGCCTAATCTAACATAACTTCAACCAGTTTTGCCTTCAGGGTAGCCAAATAAACTTCGTTGCCTTCTGGCAACAAGTGTACCCCGTCAGGGTGATAAAACTCGGGTGGCCTGTGGGTAATCCCCTGGTGAGAGATTCTTATACCTCCCCTCAAGTGAAGCCATTTTCCCACTTTCCTGTTTAGATTTCGCCGAGTTTTATCAACTTTCCGTGGGCTTAGTGCTTTTCCCACTTTAATTGTGCCACCAAATCTGTCCAAATAATGGCAGTCCTTAGAAAAGGCTACGCCACATGTAATAGGTTGACCTTGATGTTAACTACCATTGCCACCCTCTTCATTCTTGGTATATCATTCTCTCCCAGATGGATTACCACAAAATCTGGTGGCTTTTCTGCCACCACCGCCCGTAGAGTGGGGATCAACTGGTGCCAATGCATCCCACTCCACCTCATCCAACAAATTTCTGCACTGTCCACCATGTGGCCCGCATCCTTCACAGACTATCGCACTAGACTGTGGCCAATGATCCATACAGAACTCCTGCGGTGGAACTAGAGATGAGCACCAGGGGCCCATGTAATTTCATTTTCATTTTTTGTTTTTGTTATTGAAATCTGTTGTTTTCATTTTCATAAGTATCAAATTGTCATTTTTGTTTTTGTTTTCATTTTTGTTTTCCATTGCTTTCAATGTACAACACATTTTTGGCTGTAACGTTTTTGTTTTTCACTATATTTGGCTGAACCTTGGAGTGCTTATACCCCCAGTTGATGGCATTATGTGTACCAAATTCCAAAATGTTTGGATAAAGGAATCCAATTTTAGAAGCAGTTTAATTATTTTAGTTTGCAAAAATCTTCATATACATCCTTAGGTGTAACTTCTTTTTCTCACTTTTAATGTAGATGAAACATACAAGTTTATACCCCTTCCCATATTTACTATCTCTTCCAACTTTCAGAAGGATTGGATAAAGGGTCCTGGGAGTATAAGAAACTAACTTATAAATGTATGTCTGACTGTAACATCTTTGCAGTCCACCCAGTGTACATGAAATTTGGCATGGCTGCATATCACACTTTCCCAATCATCTTTGTCAAATATCAGAATGATGTAATAAAGGGTCCCAATTTTATAAGCCTGCACAGCATATGCAGAGAAGGAGCCTATGCCAGGGATTTTCTTACGTGTCACAGTGATATCAGTTTGTGATGCCAGTTGGCCAGCAGAAATGTCAACCAAATATCCTCATTCTGTGATTTGACCATCCCAACATCTCTCCCCCACTTGTTACTGGGAAGTTAGAAGCATCTGTTTAGGAAAGAGTCAATAGAGATTCTCTTATGTTCTATGCCTGCCTCAGGACTGCCCCTTATGCATACCTCGAAGCCACTACCAATTGGTCCTGTAAAGCTAGAAGCATGCAGTAATGTGTTTGGACAGTGAATGTGTTTGTCAGTCTTCTGGGCTTCTCCACATCCTTCCTCCTACAGTCTCTGTCTCCCGGCCATGCAGGGTGCCTGCCTCTGACTGGCACTGCATGTGCTGCTATTTATCTGAATAATGGTCTTCACAGGGACAACATCAACTGCTTATAAAATTGGTTCCCTTTATCAAATTGTCCTGTAGTTTGTGCAGAGATGATAGGGAAGGTATGGGATACATTCCTGCCAAATATCTTGTAAACAGGATGGAATATATTGTATTTTAAATTGTTTTACATTTTTTATATTGTTTTACTGAGTGTTGTTTGCCACCCCGGGCTGCCTTGTGGGCAGAAGGGGAAGGATATAAATTTTAAATAAATAAAAATAAATATATATATATATATATATATATATATATATATATATAAACATGTTACATCTGAAAATGTATTTTCAAGTTAATGGCTTATATCATCAGTACCCTTTATTCAATCTTTCCAAAAATTGGCAGTAGTATTAAGCTTGTGAAGGGACATAATATTCACAGGTTTCATGAAAAATGGACACAGGATAAAGAAGTTGTAGCCATTAATGTGTGTGAAGCTTTTCTTCAAATCACAACATTCAATTGCTTCTAAAATTGGTTTCCTTTATCTAATCATTTTGTAATTCAGTACATGTAGTGCCCTCCCTTGGAGGTACATGCTTCCAGGGTTTCATCAAAATTGAATAAGAAACAAAACTGTTATAGCCAGAAATACATTTTTCAGTTTTTCCCCTTTATTTCAAAAAGGAATTGTTTTCATTTCTATTTTCATTATTATTATTTGTCATTTTCGTTATTGCAATAATGATAATGAAAATGACAATTTTCGTTATTGTTATTGTAATAACAAAAATGACATGCACACCCCTAGGCGGAACCTCGCAGCACCTGCATGCACAGATGGAATACGAAAGGTTAGTGTGCTGGCTCCCAGATGTATGTACAGTATGCCCAGGAGTGCCACCACCCTACTGCCCTTATCTCTTACTCTGGGAGGCCGGCTGTGGCTGCAAAAGACGCTGCCCTGATACGGAAGGAGTGTGATCCGTACTCAGAGGAAGGGAGGCCGAGATAGCTCAAAACCCTTCGTAGCACTGCTGTAAACTGGTATTGGGTCATGGGTGTGTGTGTGTCCATGCCTAAAAAATGCCCCAGCTACTGGAGGGCGAGCCCTACAGTATTCGTCTACCGCCCAAATAGGGCATAATTCAGGGGAGCCGGCCCTGTGGAGGGTAACCACATGTCTTCTGCCCTGCTGATCCATTTTGGACCACCTCAGGCGCAAGCGGTGCAAGGCGCAAGCGGTGCCTCGCTTCCCAGCCTTGCATCATCGATGGAAAGGACTCTCTCTGTGCAAACCCGCCAGGACTCAGCTACGACCTCGCTAACATGGAAGGCTCCGAAAAAGGCTACTTTGAAAGCTGTTGCAAACAATAACGCTTTAAAGGAATTGAAACACACATGGTTAAGGGCAACATTTATTCTAAGCAGGAGGGCAGGTCTGATGGGGCCCTGGGGCCCTGTTCCCTGGCCTGCTCTCGTGACCAGCTTTCCAGCATTTTCCTGCTGAAAAAACCTCAATCCGGTGGGGGGGAACCTGCTAAACCACTCATGAACCCCAATGATGACAGCTTACTTGCAATGGTCCCTACTGACGCTCCATGATGCCTCAAGGCCAGGGCGAACTGCAGCATCTGCGCTTTGGGGATGGAGAAGTCCAGTTCCCAGTCCCGTTGTGATCAAAATTCTTGAAACTACCTGAAGGCCCTCATATATGCCACCCAGGTTCGAGCTGCCAAGGATTCCTGTATGATGTTGTACAGCTCTAGAATCCAACGCTTCACAGTGCTGGAGGTAGGGGCTCCAGCGACAGTCTGGCTCCCGGGGCCAAGGAGCTCAGTGGAAACACTCCATCTGGGAGCGAGAGAGGGCATCGGCTATTCCGTTATCTAAGGTCAGGTGCATGCCTGGCAATAAACAGGATATTATGCCTCAAGCAGGCTAAAACTAATGCCCTAACCAGCTTCATGACTCAGGGGGACTTTGAGGACAGAGAGTTGATCACGTGTACCACCGCTGTGTTGACACACCAGAAGAGGACGGAGCAGTCAGCAAAGTCAGCCGCCTAGAGGCGTACTGCCAATTGGAATACAAGTGGGGAAAAAAAGGTCCTGGTGACCCCTTGCTCCATCCATTCCAGCAGCCATGGGGCAGCACACCACTTGTCCCAGAAATGCACCCCAAAACCAAAACCTCCCGCTGCATCTGAGTGAACCTGGTGCTTGGCCTCTAGCAGGAGTTGCTCTCGCCAGAAGCTGACTCCATTGAAACCGTCGAGGAACTCTGCCCAAATCCGGAGGTCATCTCTCATCTCCCTAGTGACCCTTATATGATAGTGAGTGGGGGGACTCCCTTTCAGCTTGCAATACAAGCATGCCAAGAATGCCTGTCTGGGAGTCACCACCCTGCAAGCAAAATTAAGGCTCCCTACCAAGGACTGTAGATCACGCACTGTGATATTTACGGCCGTATAGCATTTAGCTATTTTGGCCCTCAAAGAGTCCAGTTTATTGTTCAGGAGACGGGAGAGGGCCCTGACTGTGTCAATTTCTATTCCCAGGTAAGTGAGGGTGGTGGCAGGCCCCTCCATTTTTTCCAGTGCCAAAGAAATCCCCAAATCATCTGCAACCCTGTGGAAGGTTTCCATAAGACCTACGCACTCCCCCGTCCTTGCCCTGTCAATGAAAAGGAAATCATCAAGATATTTTGAAATTTCTCTTCCCGTCGCCTGCCGCCGGACCACCCATTTGACCATGGAACTGAAACACTCAAATACGGAGCATGAGATTGAGCAGCCCATAGGCATAGCACAGTCGAAATAATATTGCCCTTGAAATTGAAAACCCTAGAGGTGAAAACTCTCTGGGTGAACTGGCAGCAGTCAGAAGGCAGATTTGATGTCACACTTGGCCAGCAACGCGTTTGGGCCGGCACTTTTTACTAATTGTATCCGCCTTGCCGAACGAGGCATAGTGGACAGCTGTAAGTTCCTTCAGGATGGCATCATTTACTGATCCTCCCAGGAGGTGAAATAGGTGATGGATCATACAGAATTCCCCATGGGATTTCTTTGGCACCACCCCTAGTGGGGAGACCACCATGCCATCAATCGGCGGGACCTGGTACTGCCCGGCTTCTTTATCCAATTTTGCTTGGACCACCAGTTCCATTCCAATTACCGATTTAAAACTCTGCTGCCAGGGTCAACATACACATCTAGATGTGTATAAGAGACAGGTTCAGAGGTGTCATTCTCATCATAAACCAAGCCAAGTACATGCACTTGAGACCTCGCATCTTCATGAATGTTAGACCTGTTGTCTCTCCTTCTGTTCCCCTTTCTATGTCTCTCCCCCAGCTCCTGTCTCTTAGATTGTAAGCCCTAGGGGCAGGGACCGTGTCTATTTTATTACTTTGTACAGTGCCAGATACACTGCTGGCACTATATAAATGTTTGTTAATAATAATAATAATTTGGGGTGGGTTTAGAATGCTGCACCCCCACCGCCGGTATCCGGAACCCCTCACAAAAGCCCTTTACTATATATGCCACTTCCTCCTTGTCTGGGTGCCCTCTAATGCCCTATCCAACCTTTCTACCTTAACTGGAGTTGGAGCCCTTTTCCTGACCAGCCCCTGGGGGTCCTCCTTGGTTCCCTCTACCTTGTGGGCCTGATTGGCTCTTTCCCTTTGACCACGCCTGCCTCCCCTTGTTGCATGCTGTTGTGGTGTGGTTCCCCCCACAGATGGCGCAAGCATGGCAGAATTTAAATCTGCCGCGACTGCATTTCCCTGCACGGGCAAATTCCAACACTGGGTGCCCTCTGTGCTCTGGGCCTTGCGGCCCTCACTCCAAAAGAGGTCATTAGTGAGGACCATCCCTCCCTTGGTCAATACATGGACACTGTCTTCTTGGGAGGCTATGGCAGAGTCGCTCATGCAATTTAGTCATAGATCATGGGCATGAACATCCCACCTCAATCCTGGTGTGTAGGAGGTCCTGTGCTGAAACGCCTCATCATACCTGAACCAGGCCCCAGGGGGGCCTGTGTCAAATGCACAACGGACAATGTCCACATATTTCATTAGCATGTAGGCCCTATCTGGGTATGCTTGCACTATCACCCCTTGGTAAATTGAAACGGCTATGGTCCAATTCTCCCAATTCCTATCTGCCTTGGGGCAGCAAAAGCACTCCTTATCCTTCTTATTCTCCCTGTTGTTCAGGTCAGGGATAGGGTCCATGAATAGGAGGGTGAATATATCAATGTATTTGCCCCGCCACATCCTCTCCCTCGTGGGCTGCAGCAAATGATCACCTAACGGGGCCAAGAAATCCGTGTAACCGCCCCTCCATTGGTGGGAGGGGACCTTCCCCCATATTCATATACTCTGGTTGACCCCGAGGTTGAGTCCATATCTGCAGTGCCTGGGCCCCGTGGGGGTCCAACCAACTTCTGGAGTGCGTGTGCGTGCCTCATTGTCCCTATGGCAGTCCAGCCCCGTGCCCCCCCCTAATGGGATGGGGGGGACTCCCAGCCCTGAGGCTGGCACCCAGGGCCTGTTCCACCAAAACCATGATGTCTCACTCCCTGTACCTGACAGGGGTGCATAAACCACTGCACCTCTGTATACACTTCCCCATTGCACACTACTCCCATGCTGCTCTTTGCAGGTAGCTGGCGGAGGCCTGGCCATCCACAGGGGAAACATGCCTGCTGGCCCCATTACTTGATAAGTTGAGGGCTGTGCTGACCCGGGCGGGTATCCCACCATCCCCAGATTCCCTGTATCTGCGTAAACTGGGGCTGGGGGTTGCAGATCCAGTGGTGGTGGTGGTGGGGGTTGGTAATCCTCCACCATGGCCCATAGTCTGCGCTCCAATGCCTTGTTCCTCCTGAGCATCTCTGGATCCTCCTATTCGCATCGTTCCCCACCTTCCTCTCTCACCCTCTGTGCCGGAGGGGCTTCATTCCTGGGAAGAGGACAAGGCGCCCCCCCTCTGCCCGGATCTCCAGCGGGGAGGCACCTGGGGGGGGGCTGGACTGGCCCTAGGGCCAGTAGTGTTCCTTCTGGGCACCCATCCCACCTGACACCCTCTTGCCAGCCGACTTCAGGAGCTGCTGACACCCCGTGCGTACAGAGGGCACAATCATTATGCCCCCTCTTTGGAGAAGGGGTACCGGGGTCTCAATTGAGCCTGTTGTGTAAGGTGTGGTTGTGGGGGGTTCCCAACATGGGCCCAGGCATGTCATGGGTCCAGTGTCCCCCAAGGGGGGGTGGACCCTGGCTCCTTGAGAGCAAGTCATCCTGTGCCTCGCCCTGGCAAGGGGGCTACCACCACCAGCTCCACCCTTGGAGGGTGCCCTGCCAGAGCAGGAGCCATCCTCTTCATAACAGCCTTGCAGCCTGCCAGCTGCTCCTGCAGGGACAGCAGGACAACTCCTCCCCCACCCTCTCTTGGAGGGGCCTGGGCAGCCTCGCAACCCGGCCCTTCCTCCAAGCCCGGCACAGCTGCTGGAGGGGGCCATGCCGGCCATGGTAGTGGGCCAGGGCAGCTCTTTTTCCTAGTTTTCCCCATAAACACCAGCCCCCTTTGCTCCCTTTTTTCCACCTGGTAGCTCAGTGCCTATTGCTGGCATGCCCAATTCAGGGGGGGGGCACATGCTGTAGTATTTCACCCCTGTGAGGGGAAGATGGGGGGGACGACCAACTCAGGATGTAAGCTTCCTTACTGCACCACATACACTGCCCAAGCCACTCAGTTCACCGCTCCCTTCAGGCCCTGGATTGCGCGTTGCATCCAAACACTGCTTGTAGCTCCAGGTTCCCTCGCCGAATGATGAGGAAGCTGTCCGGCC
The DNA here is from genome assembly GCA_003113815.1 of Sphenodon punctatus. Classification (NCBI taxonomy): domain Eukaryota; kingdom Metazoa; phylum Chordata; class Lepidosauria; order Sphenodontia; family Sphenodontidae; genus Sphenodon; species Sphenodon punctatus. The sequence continues at coordinate 645,275 of QEPC01000068.1, forward strand.
AGCAGTGAAGCTCCCCCTTCCTGAGAGGGTCTTCCACGCCGTGCCTCTGGGTCGTCTAAGAAGCCCGTTGCCGGAGGCAACCTGAGCCGGGTCCGGTTGCCTTTCCCGCTGGCCCAGGATCCCCACTCCAGCTCCTGCTGCAGCAACCTTGCTGCAGCAGGGAGTGCAAACCCGCTTCCTGCCCTTGTCTCTCCCTAAGGGAGTGCAACAAGGGGCCTGCTGGCCACCATTGCTGGCAGCCAAGGGCTATTCTTTCAGCTCTAACCTGAACTATTTTGACTCAGTCTCTTTCTTGAAGCATTCATGTATCTCATTATTAAAACACTGGCCTGAAGAAAAGCAAGGTTAATGCCTTTCAAAGGGGTAGCTATACTAGGGGCAGGTGGGGCAGCTGCAGTGGGGCCCATGAATACGGGGGCCCAATGCTCCCTGGTGCATCTGCTTCCCCTACCATTGGGAAGGCAGGCCCATTCCATCATCTGCACCTATGCCTATTCCAACTCAGCTACACCTCTGATACCTTTCAAAATCTGAGTGAGCACTTGCACAAAATACCATGTGGACACCCCCTTTGACAGTGTTGCTTTCCGCTTACTCTCTCTGACCTCTTTGTTTGACCTTCGCCGCTGGACAGACACCCCGACGCACCATGATGGCCACTCCCTTGACCTAATCTTATCTAAAAACTGCTCTCTCTCTGATCTCTCCTTTGACACATGAATTCACTGACTTCCTCCACTTCAAGTTTGTGCTCTCTACGTTTAGCGATGCCCTTTCCCTTGCCAAAGACCATTATTACGCCACATTAATTGAATCCCAGTCCCACAACCCACGCCGTCTCTTCTGAACATTTGCTTCCCTTATGAAGTCTCCCTGACCTCCCCTCCTTTCCTCACTCCCTGCTCCCCAATCCCCCCCCCCCGGGCACGTTTACTCACCGTCATTGTCGGGTTG
>QEPC01000068.1:663820-681716 GCA_003113815.1 Sphenodon punctatus
GGGTCGCAGAATTTTCAATTTGGGGTCGCAGAATTTTCAATTTGGGGTCGCAGAATTTTGGGGAAAAAATTGCGGAAGAATCGGGGCCCTGCGTATGACCTGAGTAGGGCAGGGAGCTAAATAAATGTGTGGGGGGGGAGAGCCCACTTGAACCCTGCCTCCTGCCATGACAGACTGCCATTGCAACCAGCCATGGTACTTGGCTATGGCAGCCCCTACCCCAAGGCAGATATGGTGAGGTTGAACACATGTGATAGCCCACATTGACTTGCTTGTCCTCAAAGATTTTTCCCTGCCTCGAGACGGGTATGGCAGGTCTGAAAACATGTGATAGTCCGCGTTGGTCTGCATGTCCTCGGGCTGTGTCCTTGGAGGTTTTCTGAGGACGCAGCCCAGGCTAGACTCCTACCCACCCCGGGGCAGTCCCAGGCTAACATCTGGTGGCCCGGAAACAGATGTGCCAGTGAATGCCAGGTCAGAGTGGGCCAAAGCTCTTTTAACCTATTGATGCTATCTGAGGATTCAGACCTTTATTCTCATCAAAATATTAGCATAATCATTCTTTCCAAGGTTTGTGCCTTTCAGCGCCTAGACAAGATTGCTCAAGTTTGGAACAAGTAAGAGTGCATGTGTATCAGGGTCGGCTTGGCCAGGGTGAATCCTTGCAGGACCACACTGCTCAAAAGCTGCCCCCTTAGGAGTTAGCTCAGTTCAATATTTCAGTACGCACGTTGGTCCACAGGTTTCAGCCATTCTCAATGGCTTTTGGATGGGGGGGGGAGAGGATAAGGGTGGGTTTTACCTCGTTGTTGTTTTATTGGGTGTTTTCAGACGTTACGGGGCCACTTGGCCCCGTACCAAAAACAACCCATTCATTCCCCGCCGGGGTGACCCCGTCACGCCATATCAGACGTGCTGGGGGGATCCCAGCGGGGAATCTGGGAGGGGGCGGGGCCGCGTGACGCAACGTGCGGCCGCACGGTCCCGCCCCCTCCACGCACCCCGCCGCCCACCCTCCGCAGAGACGGGCGGGCGGCGGGGCCAATTCGGCCGCCGCGTCGGGCCGGATGCGCCATGGCCCGGGATCCCGCCGGGGATCCCGGGCTGTGACAACCGGCCAGATGTTACTTTTTTTTGGACCCCACTGGGGATCTTTTTGACCATGCTTCCCGGGACATTCCCCTGGCTAGCCCGGGAAGCGTGGTTCAAATTGACCCCTTGCGGGTATTGACCGTGGCGAACATCTGGCGGCCACCAAATAGACGTTCGGGACACAGTGACTACAGGTGGGTATTCACCGTGGTTCACTGTGATCTCGTAACGTCTGAAAATACCCATTGTCTTAGTAATCCCTTTATGTACTGTTTTTATATATTGTTTTTATATATTGTTTAAAATATTTTGTGAGCCTTCCCAAGCTGCCGTAGGGCTGGAGGGAGTGGGATATAAGTTACTGAATGAATAAATAAATAAATAAATAAATTCCATACAAGTCCCACAATAATAGTAACAGTCTTGCTAAAATGCTGGGAAACAACCCTCCAGGAACCCTGGTCCTATCTAGTCCCAGGCCAGCCAGGCCATAGTCCTCTGGCTGTTTAATCACAGTCCAGGCTGTTGCTTTGGGACCCTGGACAGCAGCCCTCAGGAGTCCAGTCCCCAGCACCCCAGTTGCTGGGCCCTCTTGATTATCCCTCTCCACAGCCGTCATCTTCATTACCATGGTCAAGACATAGACTGAGAACTCTCAGGTGCCTGCCCCCGCCTCAGGCTTGTCTCCTCTTATATCCCTCCAATGGGCATGGCTAGCCCTTCAGGCATTTATCCCTTAAAGGGCCAGTACCCATCCACACTCACTCTTGTCTCTTTCATGGGGTTTTCCCCCTTGCTTCCAGGTTAGCCTCACCAAGCCCTTCTCCAGCTGTCCCAGCCATTGTCTGATGCACCCCAGACTCTTATGTCCTAAGGCTGGTGCCCTTGGCACTCTTAAAGCAGCAAAAGCCCTGACAGGCTACTCCCTGCCACAACATGTCTAGTGTAAAGTGTTTTCAGTAACGATAGGTAAGTTCATAATGCCAGTAGATGAGTGATGTTCAAACTCTGCTTAAATCAGTTCCTGATGCCAGCTCTGTAACAATTCCTTCTCCAGTGCCAGTTCAGAATTCAAAGTGGTTACTGCTGTGTGTTAGCTTGTTGATTGATAAAATTTTCTCTCTTTTCTTTCAGAAAAGAAATTTTTTTCCTGAAACCATTCTTTACCATTCTTTTCCTCTTGAACATTGCCTAGACAGTGATCATTTCCCAGAGGCAATGTAAGACTTTGTATTTTGCCAGGAATTTGGCAGGTTTCTGGAGGTTGGCTGTTAGAGGATTTTTGTATTTTTATATACTTTATATTTTTACATATTTTTACCCACCCAGATCCTTTAGGATAGTGGGATACAAATCTAAATAAATAAAATAAATATTGTAAAGATAGTGACATGGGCTGGATATTTTCAAACTAGGGGTTGGAGTGCTAAGGGGGGGGGGATGCTTTCTGCAGATGGAATCACAATCTCAGTTAATAATGTATATTTTTGCATCTCTTTGTTGCTGTTCTGAGTCACAAGATTATATTTAAGTCTCAAAATGGGGTCACATATGTCACAGTGATCATACATGTGTTTTGTAAATGAAGGTCACATAAGCAATACATTGTTACCTACTGCTAGGCACCTATTTCCAAAGCCCTTGAAACCAAAAGGAGCGTTACCACTGACTCTAATATCCTCTGAAATAGATCTATAATGATTAAATCTCTACATAAATAGAGGGCCGGCCAATTTGATTTCTCACTCTGCAGTCTGTCTGTAATGGGCACTAATGGGCCCCAATATCCCCCAAATTCATTTTCATTTTGAAAGTAGAATTTGAACTCATTTCCTCAGAGATAAAAGAGCTAACCCACTGTGCCACCTGCTTCCTCCCTCTCCTTTCCCTTCAGTTCATAGCAGGTGCTGCATACAGAGTGATTATCAAGGAGTCCTTTAAAATAGGTTTTGAAAAATGTTTCTGGATAAATATAGGGATCAGTTTATGAAAGGAAACATTCACCCTTCATTTACAGAACACATATATGATCACACTTTTCCCTTACTTAGGCTGCAACCTTCAAACCACTTACTCTGGAGTTGTTCATGTCAGTGCAACTATTCCAGAGTAAGTGGTTTGAGGACTGCAGTCATGATGACATTGCGAGATATACTGAGAATTACCTTATGTAACTGTCTGTGTAGAGTGAGTGTGGATGTATCTCTGTGCATAAGAGAGAGGAGACATATCTAGTTATACTTAGAACCAAAAATAATTATCGTAGAGGCTGTACTCTGGAATGGAGGACAAAAATAATCATGCATTTCCCCATAATAATAAGGTAATTAGCATGTAAACACCAACTACTACATAGTAATTACTGTGGGCTACATTTTGCCAGCCTGACTCCTCTTGAGTAGAAACTGACTCTAGAATCAGACCCATTGATTTCAGTGTAGCTACTTGTGGAGTAAGAATCTACTCAATCAACAGTAGGGATAGCAGAATCTGACTCTGTGATTAAATGGCCAGAAAGCAATTGCCATTTAAGTCTTGAATAAAAGACCTTTATACAATTAATATTAAAAAATTCAGTTTAAGTAGATATGAATACTACATTATTAGTCAATTTAGCTGTGACCTTCCCCCATTATCATTAGAAGGGCATTTTCATTTCTCACAGCCCCCAAAACATTTCTGTTGTTTTTGTCAACAACAGAATGATGGAGAAAGCAATGAAGAGGAATGTCATAATGAAAACATTTATCTCCATCTACCTGTTCAAACCGTAAACTGTTTTATCCTGTCCTGTCCTGTGCATGTAAACCACAGGTACCACTTTGAAAATTAGTACAAACTCTGTGGAGTCCAGATAGGAGCTGTGGAATACATTTAAGGAGCGTGCTCAGGATGGGAGGGCCAGATCATGGGTCTACGCCATGGATCCATCCCCAAGTCTGCTAGCGCATTCCCTCATCTCTTTTCCCTCCCCCCACTCTTTGGGTGTTTTCAAATAAGCAAAGCTATGGGAGGGGATCCGTGGCCACTGAGGCTTCTTTCAGACTTCCCACACACACACACACACATGCATACTTTGACTGCCGGAGGGAATGCACAGCCAGGATATGTGCGGGGATCAGCCGGTCTAAAAGCCCACCCCTCACCCCCCACATGGCTTTGCCGGCAGACACCCACAGGGATGCAGAGGAGGAAATCCAGCTTTGCATCCCTGCGCGTGTCTGCTGTCAAAGCCGCATGGGGGGAGGTGTTTCAATCTGGTCGATCCCCCTGCATATCCTGGATGTGCATTCCCTCCCACAGCCAGAATATGCACAGGGCGTGGGGAGGTCTGAAAGCAGCCTGAGTGGCACTGCAGTGGAGCACCCATGCAGGTGGAGTGCATGGGGAGCGATTCAGTTTGGTAGCTCCCAGAGTTGCTACTGTGGGTCATGGAAGTGGCCACTGTACATTTGGTTGGCCCCACCAAAGCACTTCAGATTTTCTGGATTGGCTCTATTCATGGTCATGACTAGGTGCTCCACAGCTCACAGTAGTGCATTTCCAGCTGCTCCACCTTCAGACGGGCAGTCAGATCCATGACTCCTTGTTGGCCATGTATGGTAGCATTTTTTCTGAAAATACTCTTTCAGTGGGTGAAACCACAAGTGAGAACACTGTGGCAGCAACCCAGTCCAGATCGGAAGGGAAAGCCGTGGCAGACACAGTCAGAATCAGGGCCGGCCACGTAACAAATGTTCACGCGACCAGTCCACTGGGAAGGATGAGGAGCTACACAAATGTGCTGGATGGCCCTGCCCCTGCATTGCATACAGCACCCTGCTCTCAACATGATGGGCAGTGATGGCATCCTATGACTACCGTCATGGCAGACGGCCCTGGTGGACCCAATCCAGACTAGGCCACAGCAGACTATAACATTTGTTATAGACCACTGGAGCCTCTTCTGGCTTGGTCGGGCAGATAGTAGCCCAGACTAATTGCTAACATGCCTGGGAGAAATCCGGGTAAAAAATCTGGCATAGCTCTAACTAACATGATGGTGGCCTGTGGGACAAAGTGGACTATTGCGGGCTAAGCTTGCCGCAGTCACATTTGTTAATACCCAGTGTTACTGGATCTATGAACCAGATCCAGGAAGCAGGAAGGGGCCAAATAAAAAATGGCCATGGGCTGGAGTTAGTTCACAGGCCAGAGAGTCCCCATCTCTGGTGTAAACTAGGGTTGTACTGAATAGTACTTCTGAGTACTTGGGCCAAATACCAAAGTTTCGAGTATTCAGTGCCTCTTCAGCACTGTTTCCAAATTTTCAGACTTGGGACTTGGAATTCCAGACTTCAGAAAACTTCAGAAACTTTGGAAACTTCAGAAAGTTGTTACAAAGTTCTTGACCCCACAACCAAAGCACTATCCAGAAAAGCAGGCTAGCAAGAGTGGGGCAATCACTCCTGAAGAGAACCCCACAAAAGTGCAACTGCATGCAGAATTATTATTTTTTTTAAAAAACCCAACCGTAGTGTATCCATAGCATGGCCCACCACCAGCAGTGAGTGCAGCCACTTTAATCATGATGCCAACCAAGCAGTGCACAAAAATGCAGGCTAGCAATGGACATTTGCTCAAGAAGAATATAACAATCCCTCCAAACAGTCTGCAACTGCATGGAGAAATAAATCCCACCAAAAGCCAGCAAGCCCAGGCCCCAGCAGCCACAAAATTAAGAAACCAGACATTCACACACACCCCAGGGGCACCCTCTTGGCGTGGCATTGATACTGTGGCACTGGTCATTTGAACAGACCAGGCAAGGGTAAGTGGAGCCAGACAGAGAGATCCCTCTGGCCTCATGGTGCCAAGTGCCAACCAAGCAGCAGGCAAAACTAGAAACAATATGGCATCAAATTATTTTTTTAAAAAACACTGCATGGCATGGTCAAGTTAAATGTAACCCCCATCCCCCAGCATTGGCCCTATGGACAGGCCAAGTCAAACCATACCAGGCCAGGCACCACTGCCCTGCCCCCCACTGATTACTTATAGATTTTATTCATTTATTTTATTTATTTCCCTAAATTTCTACTCCACCCCTCCTGCCATGCAGCTCGGGGCGGCTCCAGCAGCATGTAGCACACAGCCAAATTCACCAAAGAGAATGGACAAAATGGTTGCAGCCACTTTTATTTTGCCCTGCCAGCCAATCAAAAGCTTGCCATCTGGCTTGGCCAGGCAATCAGAACTTGCCATCTGGCTTACCATCACTCAACTGTCCCCTCCCATACCCCCCTCCTACGAAATATGGCACTAAATTTCATTTCCAGAACAAACTCAACTGTTCACCAGCCTCCCCACGTGTGCAGCAGTTTCCGAAGTTTTCTGAAGTTTTCTGAATAACGGCCTTGGTCTTTGGAACTTCAGACTTTGGACTTTTTCAAACCGAATACTGTAATCTTCAGCGATTTCCAAAGTTTTCCAAAGACCAAGTTACAGCCCTAGTGTAAACTCAGAAAAACTGTAGCATATTACCATTTGTTATTCTCCTGTACTTACTGTGCATTGGCTTTGTTTTTTTGCCATTCTGCAAAACTCAAATACTAAGTATTTGTAACACTTTGCACTCAAATGACCATTCATCTGAGGGTCTTAAAAATCTTGGCAAAATTTGCTGATGATTGTGCTCCTGCTGAAATCAATATCAATATTCCCACTGATGGCCGAATGATCAAGTTACAAACTTCACTAGTGAGGGAAGGAGGTATAATTGGGTCCATTTCACAAAAAGATAAGTTGAGCCATAGAAATAAGGAAATTTTTCTAAATCTGTACAACGAATGAATGCCAGAGCTCAGAAGGGAATCCAGCAGATTCAATGCTGCAGTCATCTTTGGAGCCTGAGCCTTCTTGCTGTTAAAGGGTATGGAACTGTAGCCACTAATGATATATTTTGACCATCAGTCCCTTGTTCTGTGTGTCTGGTCAAGTGGGCAATGGTTAAATGAACAAATAAAAGGAAAATTAATAATCAGGAGGACAAAAATGTAAAAGGACAAAAAAGGATATAACTATGAAATTATAGTGTGCAATATGCAAACTGTCCTAAAAGGTGCTCTGTTTTCTGAAGTATTCTGTCACAAGAACATAGTCAGACTCATTAGAGATGTAACCCACCAGCATCTAATTGGTATTCCAATATCTTTGAGCTGTGACCTAGAAAGAAAGGATGGAGCAGAAGAAAGTGATGCAAAGAAATGATTGTCGTGGTCCTAGAGCGGCAGGGCAAATGTCTTTCCCCATACTGTACATACATAAACAGCTCTTTCTCAGCTGCGGTTTAATGTTGCTATACCTTCAATTGCAATTACATTGAATCACATTGCAACAAATCTTTGTAATGCCAATCTCATCTTTCCACCTCATTGACAGCTCTAGAGATGCATCTGAAATTCATAGTAGCCTCATAGCCTATGGCAAGAAAAATCCATGCTGCTAAATTTTTATTTTAGAATTCAAGCTGGTTTCCCTCAGTCTAGGACTCTCTGGTTTTAATCTTTTGCTGCCTGGTACACTGTATCAAAATAACCAGCCAATATTGTTAAACTGTCAGGGGTCTTTGCTGCCTCTGAATTTTCTCAGTAGAAATAAATACTGTGACATAAAAAAATAAAATAAAACAATCCCAGCTAGATAGGATTTTTAGCATTAATAGAATTAAGATCAGAAAAAAATGCCTCTAAACTTTGACTTGACAACTCCCGTCTCTTTTTGAGAGAGAAAAGGTTGGGGTAGAATATTCAGACTGATTTAGTACTCAGGCTGATAGCGATGCCAGGCTGGATCCAAAATTTGAATAATGTTCAAAGGGAGAGAGATTTAAAAATCCCAGAAAAAGAAATATTTCCAAATTAATGGCATTGCCCGAATGTCTTGGTTTCTTGCACCCCACCAGGAAGGTTTATTATTTTCTGGTAAAATGTTGCTTGAATGGGGAGTGGTAGTCAGTGATGCGTCAGAGCTGCTCTTTGAAGACATTAAAAAGCTGAATGCACAACAAAGAACAGATGTTCCAGCATGCTTTATTTATGCACCCATCAGCAATCTTCCAATGACCACAAAACACAGGCTTTTTTTCCCCTCTTCACAATATTATTTTCTGATCAACTTACGCTATATTTTTTTTCTACAGCAGAAGACCTTAGTGAATTTGTATATGTGTGTGTGTGTATATATATATATCTATATATGTGTGTGTGTGTGTGTGTGTGTGTATGTGTGTGTGTGTGTGTGTGTGCGCGTGCGCTTGAAAGTCTGCCTTCATCAAAAGCAGGCTTCTATTGAACTGTAGAACAGGTGTGGATTCTGCAATTAGATCACATTTCAGAGAGAGAGAGAGAGAGAGAGAGACAGGGAGGGTAATAATGGCGGTGAATTCTTCACAGTCAAATGCAGCACCATAGCGACCAGTAACAATGAAGAATAATAGGTATTAGTATTAGGGTGATTATTTTTAGTTTATGGACTCATTTGATTGAATACTGCCATAAGGCACCGTAAACGTGTGTGCAGCATTCGCCAGCTGTAGAGCAAACTTGTTTTACTGGCACTTATCTCAAATTCTCATCTCACCCACCCTCTCTGCTCACAATTGGAATGAACGAAGTGATTAGGAAATGAGATGTAATGCAGATTAAATGTTATGATGGACCAAAATCTTGATAGGTTATTAAAACTCACTTGCATTTGGTGTTTTAAAAGCATTATATGTGCACACTGTTCAACTGGTCTGCTTCTTTTAAAGATAAAACAAAAGAGCATATTAAAAATTCATTCATAGAAAGGAATCTTGTTAATAGGATGCTTCCTAATTTACGATCTTGCTGTGTGTGTTTTACAGCTGCATGCTGTAAATATATATTAAGTATAAAACAACTGTTACCAGTGTCAGGGAATCTGATTTAAACTGAGTTGGGCATACAGAAATACCTAGGTACAATGGGACCAAATCCTTGGAAAGTAGAAACTGACACAAATCGATTAAAGTCGGTGAAAACACGACATGAAGATCTGGAACAAAGGGTAGCAAAGACTGAGTGACAGTCTTAAATTGGAATTTCCCTGTATTTGGTGTTAGAAGTAAGAGGCGTAACATCATTTTCACATAAATGTTTTGCACTAACACAGATACTGAGATGTTCTAAGTTTTTAACCTAGAGATAATCTTTGGGTGTTTTTAAACAAGATGCTACCATGCACGGCCACCCAGGAGCCACTCATCTGACCACCCATCTGAACGTGGAGCATTCCTGTGAGCCACACACAGCACCCACTCGTGACCACTCATGAGGCACTGCTGAGAAATCCAGAGTATGCTGTGCGGGGAAAGCCAAAAACGTGTGTGGCAACAGACGCCCACGCATCCCCTCCCCTGCCCATATGAACTGGGGCAATCACCCATGCCAGCAGACCTGTCCACCATTCAGAGACACTGTGAGCAAGGGACACGGCCTTTGCGAGTCCCAGGTACTCGCCATGAGTGCTAGGGAGCCAGGTTCTCCAGCGCTCATGCCCAGGACATATCAATTTCAAAGGCCTGCTTGGTGCACTTCTCCCTCCCCCCATGGTCCATAGCAGGGGGAGTGCGATGTGGCTGCCATGCTAGCCACGCTGGGAGCCCCTCATTAGAATCCCTCCCCACACACTCCACCTGAGTGGCTGCGCCACAGCTGTGACCCTCAGTGGCCATGTACACCCCCCACCCCAAGCCTTGCTCGTTTAAAATCACCCTTTGCATCATCTCTCTTTCTCCACATTTCTCTGACCTGCTTCTTGGTTTACATTCCAGTAAACATGTCTCATTATACGGCTAGAATCCATGGGGAAAAAAAATCTATTTTCAAGAACCTAGTGGACCTAGGTTTAAACATTGTCTTCACACTTGAGGTGAAGAATTTTTTTAAATTTCTCACGCTTTCTCACACCAACTCTCTTCTTTGTTATCTGAGGACCCTCACCTGAAAAAAAAAGTATTCTCCTGTAGTCACTTTACACCCTCGGTGTCTCGTTATACCAACTTCAGCTGTTTTTTATTAGCTCTAAGAGAAGTATTTTAGAGTGTGTTGGGGCCTCACAGTAGGGACAGATCTTCCAATCCAATCTCTATAGACTAAGTAAACTAAATCTAAGTCGTCCACAAGGTCTTTGTATTCACTTTGTAAATACTCTGCTCAATTTCAATTCCCTTTGTTTTGTTAATTATGATGTATTTTAAAGTTAATTAAAACAATTTAAATAAATAAATAAATAAATACCCCATTACTGGGTTGTTGTTTTTTCGTTTTCTTTACAATTGACTCATCAAGCTAGGCTATTTCTTTTCTCCTTGACATTATGACCATGTCTTTTTAGGTGTTACAATAGCAAGATTTTGCTGTGATTTTCTATTGCAGTCTTCCTAGGCACTTACGCACTGTTCCATTTATTAGTCTGACTGAATGCTGCCACAAGGCAGTGTTAGCCGTGCACAGCATGCATTACATAGTGTTCTTATCCCACAAAAGTGCTGGCGTATGTAATACTAAGTGCACACTATGAACCCCATGCTAAATTTTGGCAGGGTTGGCATAAAAATGCATCCCAAGGATACATCCTGTGATGTAAATTTTAATATGCATTATGCACATCAGAAGAACGGCAACAAGAATTTGTTCTATATCTATACACACCCAGTATGTAATGAAATATGATATGCAATAAAAATCATTATTGAAAAAATCACACTTGTTTTGCAGCCTCTTTCTGAACATAAGCAGTTCAGATATTTCTTTTACTGTGGTTCTGAAATTTCTGCTGTAATATTAAGGTTAGTGGTTGGAAAGTCACAAAGCTCAATTGATTAATATCTTGCCATTCCATTCCAAAATGATTTCTTCCCAATAGGCATCTTCAATCAGACTTCACATGCCTGTTTTTAGTCCACTGAAGTATCCTGGCACTTAAATTTGGTGTGAACTGGACCTTGGCATGACTGATCTGCTGAGAGTTGAAAGAGAAAATGAGAGTACTAGTGTAATCTTCAGTAAACATGGAGACTACGATCTTCTTTGCCACCATAAAAAGATTAGACTCAACTTATCTTTTGTGACTGGGATGATCTAGGTATGTCAGATCCTGCACCAAGCAGAGGGCTGGACTCAATCACCCTTGTGGTCCCTTCCAAATTAATGATTCTAGGACTTTTAGAGGAACTCTAGACAGAAAGAAAATAGGCCCTTTCCACACAGACACTCTAACAGTAATAAAATGGGTGTTACATTTTATTATACATGTTGCATGGCACCCATAAAGCACACCTGCAACATGTCTAATAAAATGTAACACCCATTTTATCAGTGTTATAGAGTGTTTGTGTGAAAAGGGTCCTGGTGGGAAAGGTGTGAGCTGGCCCCAGCCCGCACACAATTTGCACAAAGTGTGCCTATTCTATTTGTAGTTCACTGTTTTTTTTCTGTAGCAAAATATGGTTGGGCATTGCAACAGCTTTCACTGGCAGGAAGTGGTCTCCTTATGGTAAGCTCTGTTTTTCCGTTAGTGACTTGAAGATTAAGCATTTAAATTCCCAGACCAATTGATCTCAGGTTGTGCTTGTGCTTAACTTCTAAACTCTTCTTTCTAATTGTAGTGTAGCACCCCATCTTCAAGATGGAATATGATCTTTTAACCTCTGCAACTATATCTCACATTGTTACATAATAGTGGTAGCTATTATGCAGGATGATATTTTTTACAGATGTTACAGTCAATGGGTGTTTTCAGACAAGATGCTGCATGGACACCCAGGAGCCATAGATCCAACCACCTGTCTGAAGGTGGAGCGACCAGATGCACGCTCTCGTGAGCCATGGAGCACCCACTCATGGCCACTCACAGAGTAATGCCAGGAAATCCAGAATGCACTATGCAGGGCAAGCCATATAGATCCATGGCAACAGGTGGCCACATGGTTCCTGCCCATATGAACGGCGGCAGCCAGCCACACCACCAGACAGATCTGCTGCTCATAGGTGCTGTGGGCAGGGGACGTGGTCTTTGCAAGTCACAAGTCCTGGCAGGGAGCATTGGGGATCCCGGGTTCCCCAGCGCTCATGCCCGAGACATATCACTTGCAAAGGCTAGCCCAACACGCTTCTCCCTCCCCCATGGTCCGTGGTAGGGGGAGTGCATGCCTCCATCAGCAGGGTAACCATGCTGGGAGCCGCCTGTTTGAATCACACCCCAGGCACTCCACCTGTCTGCGGCAGAGCCACGTGGTGACCACGGACTGCCCATCGCCTTGCTCTTTGAAAACACCTAATGAAGGTGACCAGGATTAGAGAGAGGAGGTGGAATGAGGGACAGGGCTCCAGCAATGCAATCTCTTGATTATTCCATTCATAGCATGGGGCCTTATTCTTCTGACTTTACTCAGGTGAAATATTTGTCTCCTAGAGTGACTGAAGTGTTCTGAAGATTATGATTAATAAAGACTGAAATAATAGGCATGTGCTGAGAGCTTTGTGGAAATAAAATGGTGGTGACATATTTAATGTGTGAAAAGTATATCCTCAAGCTAAGTAAGAGTTCACTTCTTTGAATTCAGAGGTGTTGCATAAATATACTTAACATTAATACAATATGGAAGAGCTGCAAAATATCCACTACTACCACCTGGTAAACAGAAAATCCCAGCCACCTGGTACCTAAAAATCTGTTATAATTATATTTTATTTCACACTGATGATAAAAAATGTAGAGATGATCTATATTATTTATGCTTATGATGTATCATTTTGGAAAACAACATGTTATACACAGACAGTTCTGTCATCACCATGTCATTTGAAGAGTAGCTTTTATCATCACCACATATTGTTTTCACAGCATGCATTATTGACATGATATTCTTACAATAGCTACCTCATGAACTGCCACAGTCTGATTTCTTGACATAAACCAGTATTTCTAGCCTGTGCCACTTTCTCACCAACAGGACCACACGTCCCCAAATCACCCACCCAGCCAATGTGCTCTAAGCATTCTGTAATGTGTATGAAAACTTTATCATGGCTGTGACCACATAAAATGAGAGAATTTTTCATAATTCATCTCTCCATGGTTCTTCTATGGACCTCTGCACCACAGCTCACAGGTTTTCATGTATTTAGCTCCCAACAACCCTGGGCTGGAAGGAACTATTATTATTCAGTAGGGATGGGCGAACGCGGTTCGGAAGTTCGGAGTTCGCACCGAACTCAACCAGTTTGGTCGACTGAACCAAACTCCTGAACCAAACTCGATTTTCAAACCGAACCGAATTTCCAAACTCAGCTCTGTTCACCCATCCCTAAAAGATAATATTCCATTTAGTTCAATGGGGTTTGAATTTCCAAACTTTGTTCGGAAGTTCGGAGTTCGGACCGAACTTGAATAGTTTGATCAACCGAACCGAACTTCCGAACCGAATTTCCGAACTGAACCGAACCGAACCGAATTTCCGAACTCGGTTCTGTTCACCCATCCCTATTATTCAGAACTGGATACTAAAAATCTAAAGCTTCAGCCCTCAAAGTATTTTACCAGCATAAACTATACTGAAATAGATTATCCTCATGCTTATGAAGAGTTTTGAGTTTTGCACAGTAAGGATGAAATTTCCACAAGTCACTTAGGGTATTTTCAGACGTGACGAGATCACAGTGAACCATGGTCAATATCCACATGGGGCCAAAGCACCCTGAACATCTGTTAGGCGGCTGCCAGATGTTCACCACGGTCAATTCCCACATGGGTCAATTTCAACCATGCTTCCGGGGCTCCCCGCCAGACAATCCCCGAAAGCGTGGTCAAAGAGATCCCCGGCGGGAACCAACAAAAAGTAACATCTGGCTGGCGACTACAGCCCGGAATCCCCAGCAGGATTCTGGGCCATGGTCAAATCGGGCAGGTGCTGCGACTGCATTGGCCGCTGCGCCCGCCCATCTCCCCAGAGGGCAGGCGGCGGGGGGTGGGTGGGGCTGTGCGGCTGCAGGTTGTGCTGCGCGGCCCCGCCCCATCCCCAATTCCTGCCGGGATCAGCCGGCACGTCTGTTGGATGTGCCGGAGTGATCCCGGCGGGGAATCATCTGGGTGATTCCGGGGCGGGGCAAATGCCACCCCGTCTTGTCTGAAATCACCCTTAGGCTGCAATCTTAACTTTAAGGTTTCTCAGCTTTAGGCACTTTCTCATGAAAATGTAGGAGTGCTGAAGTCTCAGTGACAATCATTCACACTTAGACTCCTCAGTGGATAAGGCACTTTTTAAAAAAAATCCCCATAATTTTACTCAGGAAGCCTGTGACAAAGGGTATTTTCAGATGTTATGAGATCACAGTCACCCACAGTGAACCACAGTCAATCCCACGGCGGGGCCAAAGAGTCCTGAACGTCTGTTCAGCGGCCACCAGATGTTCACCACAGTCAATACCTACATGGGGTCAAAATCAACCACGGTTCCGGACCTCCGGCCTGGACCATCTCCGAAAGCATGGTCAGAGATTCTCAGCGGGAAAAAAGTAACGTCTGGATGGCAACCACCGGCCAGAATCAAATAAAATGATTCCCAGCCGGGGACAAAGCACGCAATGTCACTGCCAGGCAACCAGCAACAACACAGGCTGGGGAGGGAGATTTAAAGGGCACATGGCAGCAGCCAGGACGAGCTGCCCCGGCGCCTTCCGGGTGCTTTGACCATGACCTGGGATTGGCGTAACGTCTGTTGCGCTGCCCCAGGCCATGATCTGCCGGTCTGATTCCCTGCCATGGTCCCACTCCCGTAACGTCTGTTTGGGGCCTCTCTTGCCCACGGGGGCTGGTTAGCTGGTTCATCACCGCTGGGAATCCACTATGGTGAATCGGGCGCCCGTAACATCTGAAATCACCCATACTGTTTGTTTTCTGTTCATGGCTTTGAAAATCTGGAATAAACGCTAACCTTTTGTGCTTGTCCTGGCTTTCTAGACATACAATGTGCTACCATGGCAAGCACTAAATCAGTGGAGGGCAACCTGTTTCTTCCCAGTGGCACTTTGAAAATCAGTACAAGTTCAGAATGCTGCACAGAAGTTGCAGCAGGGGTGCTTATGCGGTGCACTGAGGAAAAAAAGGGTCCAGATCATGGATCTGTGCCATGGATCTGTCTCCTATCCTTGTGTGGATGCCCTCATCTCTGTGACCTTTCCCTGAGCTCAGTTTGTATGGGGTAGGAACTCTATCTATGTGCCAGAGCCAAGAATTAAAAAGGGCCACATAAAAACTAGTTATGGGCTGCCCCAGTCCTGAGGCTAAACTGAACAAATCCTGAAGGGCAGAACACTTCACCCTTTTCAAATCAATAGGAAGGGAGTCTTGTGGCCATCTTAGGAATTCATTGATAGATTCTAGAATGGATCACATTTTCCTTGTATAACACAACAAACACATGTCCTCTGAAGAATCTATGAGATACTGCAGCTTGAAGGGTGGAGACTAAATTAAATATATGGTGATGACTCCAAAGGCAGTAACATATTTTGCCACCTGAATTAGGGGCATTTGTAGAGTGTCTTTACCTAGAACTGGGTTCGAAGTGTTAGGCCGTTTTTACACAGACGGCCCCACCCACTGCTGGATGTTCTGGAGGGTGTGCGGTGGGGAGCTGTCCATGGAAATGGGCCGGCGGTGGGTGGCGGGATGGGTGTGCACTGGGTGTTCGTCTGTGTGAAAACCAGGGGCAGTGGGTGTTTGTGCATGAGCACTCCCAGAGCACACCCACCTCCACCCATCACCCACCCATCTCCACCCAGGGGGCCATCCGGAAAACCAGAGGAGGCCCCATGGGTGGAGTTGGTTGGAGGTGGGTGTGTGTCCATGTAAAGGAACACACACACACCTTCATCCACTGCGGCAGAACGCCCGTCCCCCCAACCCCATCTGTGTAAAAACAGCCTTGGAGTTGTTGGAAGCATTGGTTCTCTATTAATTTCTTCAGAATGGAAGACATTTTATACCAGCGGATTCTGTTATTATTAAATTCTCAGGCACAGTCCTCTGTCACTAACAGGATGAAATACTCTGCACTATTTCCAAATTTTATTTATTCAGGAACAGTTAGGTTTTATGATTTATATTTCTTAATGGGTGATGGAAATGTTTCAAGAAGAAAAATGATTGGCAGGCTCTAAGAAAATACATCCTTTAACAGGCAATTTGTTTATGAAGAGAAAGTTCAAATTATTAATATAAAAATTCTCTTTATCTAGCAATGAAGTTCAAAATGTATCTTTCTATAGGGCTGAGTGCACAATGTGCTGATCTGTCAGCAGGTAAACTTACCTGCTTTGTGCATTTAAAAAATTCTGATCGCTTGTTCAGTTAAAAAGCAACAACAACAACAACAACAACAAAAAACAAAACAACAAAAACTCTATTCCCCAAATGTCTTCCCAGGACTGAACCAATTATTGTTTCTTCAGTTCTCATTTAGTTCCACAGTAGTAATACAAAGGTAGAAAGAAGCATAATAAGGACAAGAAAGGGAATAACAGAGGGTGGGAAAAAATAGAAGGCTGTGGACATTTTGTCTACCCTTTTCCCCCAGCTAAAGCAACTGGCAGCTGCAACATTATTCTGCAGATGGACCAGGAGTGGCACACATACAATTATATAAGTCTGGCACACGTGTGTTTCTACTTTACCTTACATGCCAGCTAGCCAGTCAGCAGCCAGATTTCAAGGGACATCCCCAACAGTTGTTTTGCAATGAAAGATACTAGTCCACTGGCAGTACATCATTAACCCCTTTCCAAAACAGGCCTTGTGTCTGAGCCAGAGCCATCTCTCTCACTTATTCCCTCCCCGTGACTCTTTGTTCTTCTTTCCTTCCTTGTCACAACACAACAGGAGTTTGTTTAGGATGAGATTAAGTGGGTATGGTAACACCTACTAATTCCAGGCTTAACACTTGCTGTATGTTCTTCCGCTCTTTGTCTTTCTACAACAGCTTCCCTTGAAGGGTTTTTAGTGGAGGAGGACGTCCCTTGCTGTTTTTCAAAATCATCCCTATGTTTGACATAGAAGCCATCTTTATCCAAAATCTGATTCCATTTGCTTTGCAAAGAGCCACTTTTTCCTCATAAACTGTCCCAACTCACTGGGGAACAGGCCCATTTTTTTTGCCCCAAAATATGCATACACTTGCAAAATGTTCCACAATTGATCTCTTTTTCAGTTAAGAAATAATATTAATAAAGAATCCTTCAGCCAGGCTTTAAATCAGAAGTTCCAAAACTGGTTTGGAAACCTAAGTGGGGTCATGCCATCTGTGGGTGGGGGTCAGCAGCATGACAGGATTGATATTACGAACACAGAGACATGGGACCAGCTCTATAGTTAAGGCAGGTGGCACACTCTGTTAAAATCACAAAATTCTACTTATAAAATTGTGATGATTTACTCTATGAATGTGATATTTAGTAGGGAGAATCATGTGGATGAGGGGTAGAAACTATCCAAAGTTCACAGAAATCAGATGAAAAACAGCACATTAGAGATGTTTTAATTTTGGAGGCAGATCTGGGTTTTTTGTCTTTTGCAATGGTTTAAGTTGATAGAGAGCTACTACTTACTACTTAATTCATTTCTATAGTGCTACTAGCCATACACAGCAAATACGCATAACATAAAGACAGTTCCTGTTCCATGGAGCTTACAATCTAATCAAGATAAAAAGACACAGACAACTATAAATAAGAAGCAGGTT
>QEPC01000068.1:684374-705743 GCA_003113815.1 Sphenodon punctatus
ATCTAATATTATATATATCTATCTACACTAAATCTAACTGCTATTAACTATTCTAAATGCTATGAACTAAATGGATTATCTAATAAGTATACAGGCCTACTCCTAGAAACACTAAAACTAAATCACTAACACTATCTCTATCACTAAGCTAACTCCTACAACTGTCTACTGTCCCTACCTCTCTCTCTCTCTCTCTCTCTCTATCTATCTATCTATATATATATATATATATATATGGGATGGGGGAATCACCAACAACACAAGGTTTCAGTTTAAGGTTTAAGTTTCATTTCAGTACAAAACTGAAATGAAACTTAAAGCAATCTAATAATCCTACTCAATGTCTGCTGTTCAGGAACAGTGACTAGCTGAGAAGGTGTTGGGAAGGGGGGAGGCAGATAGTTTTATTTCTTGCAAGTCTCTCCACCCCTCGTGCCTGGAAGTCTGCTCCTCAGTGACTAGTACTACCCCCTCCCTGTCACGTTTGACCTTACAGTGAACCTTTTTTGCCACCCAAACTCACCCGAACATGATCTGAACTGACCGAACAGTTCAGCCATTTCGCCGTTCGGTGTTCGATTCTGTTCAGTATGTTCGGCCATTTTGCCGTTCGGTGTTCTGTTCTGTTCGGTATGTTTGAATTCGGGTTCGGGTTTGCGTTCAGTAGTCTGAACAGGCTGAGTTCGGGCTGAACACCGAACTTCCGAACCGCGTTCGCCCATCCCTAATAGATATTACTTGTGTACATATATAGACAAGGTATTATATAGGTATATAGTTTAGATATTATATAGGTATTTAGGCTAGTCTGTTTTATTATATATATTATGCTATAATATATATAATGTTATCAGAATCGATACCAATAAGGATACCAATACCAAAAATAAAATCTTTGTTTGAAATGATACAGTTACCACTAATGACAACGGTACCAAAAATGACATTGTCATTAATAACGATAATGAAAATGACATTTTTAATAACAAAAATGATAACGAAAAACAAAAGCAACATTGAGACTGGGTGCACACCCCTAACAGACAGGCTGAGATATGGGACTGAATTCTAGTTGAAATTTTCCAGTACAGAGAGGAAGACCTGAGAATCATCAGCATAAAGATGTTACTGAAAGTCATAGGAGGAGATTAGAGCACCAAGGGAACAAGTATAAAGAAAAAAGAGAAGAGGGCCCAGGACTGAGCCTTGGTGCACACCAACTGATAGTAGGATAGCAGTAGAGGAGAATCCACCAAAGGATACACTATATGTGCAGTGGGAAAGGTAAGAGGAGAGCCAGGATAGACGGAGTCACTGTGGGCCACAGTGAGGTCCTGGGAAGAGCACCTAAATGGCAGGGGTGGGAGGGAATGGCTGAAATTCTCCAAGCCTCCAAAAACAAAAGGAGAACAGCGTCAAGGAGCAGATGCTGGTCAACAGTGTCAAAGGCAGCAGATAGATCAAGAAGGAAGAGGCCAGGGTAATGGAAAATGTGTTTTATTCATCTGGAGGTATTGAAGTGTCAGAAAATTCTAGTGCGTTCCTGAGTTTAGATTTTGAAAATCCTAAATGTAATTTTTAAATTATAATGTTCTGAAGTTTCCATTAGAGAGTATGAGATTTTAAAGTACCACACAGAAACTGTGCAGGTCATGCGTGAGTAAGAGCAACTGGAGCCCGAAACACAATGCACGTGAGGTTCCGGTGTGGTTGTTAGATGGCGCACTCAGAGTCTGTGGCAGATGGTGGAGCCGCAAGCAAGTCACAATGCCATCATAGGCCATGCCATGGCACGCAGTGACCAAAACAAAGAATGTGAAAATTATTAATTACTGTGTCTATACGCCTGAATAGGTTAGAAACAGATTTAGGAAAGGGAATGGGTACGTGAAGTTCAAATTAGTAAAAGATTTCTCAATATAGCGTATTAGGAAGGCAGATTGTGAAATGTCTATAGGTAGTGTGGGGGGCATGCATTGGTGAGTTTTTTCAGATCTGTGAGAGTTGGATCTGAAAGCCATACTCAGTGGGATGTATTCATGTTGTTAAGGAAGGTCCCCAACAGGTAAACATTACAAGGCTTCCAGTCCCACTTTGAAACCAAACTGTCTGGCAAAAGTAAGAAAACCTGGGTCTGTAAGGAAAACTCTCTCCCCTTTCCCACCCTCTTAGTCTACATGTAAAAACTAGATATTAAATGGAAACTTTCTGCAAGAAGGGATGGAGTTATAGAAGAGAATGTAGATTATTAAGTGTGCTGAGAAACTGTACGTGAGTAGGATCGAACTCCTTCTGCGACGTAACAGTAAGTTTGTGGCTTCAAGGGAAATAATCAAATATGGAGGGATCTCCTGAGTAATATCTTGTTCCACTCCTTCTGTTTCTTGCTGTTGAAATTGAAGAGTTTGATCCCAGATTTATTTATTTATTTATTTATTTATTTTAAAAAACGAATCTGAAGGCAACAAAGTTTGTGATGAAATGAAAACTTACTGGGCGTCTTTCAATGAAACTAAGTTTGGTAGTGCTTTAGGAGGGGGAATTTAGTATATTTTCCCTTTCAAAAAACAGGGAAATTCTAGGATCAAAAAGCCTTCAGTTTACGAGGAGTTAAGGCTCTAACAAATTCACTCATGCCAAAGCATGAAAATTGTAAGTTAAGGCTCCTGTAAGTGATGTCCTGTGAAGAGTACCTGAATGGCACCTGAATGGCAACAAGGCTACTGTGCATGTACAGACTGGCTGCCCTTTTCCAAAATGGCAGTGACACTGCTTGAGCCATTTTGAAAAAGGGTGCACATGCGCAGAACAGTCTGGTGGCCATTTTCACATGCACAATTATTTTTTTAAATTATTTTTTATTTTAAAAATATTTTTAAATCAAAAAAATTGTTGAAAATTAATGTTGTGTTGGGTTTGTTTTTTTTACAAAATCTGAAAATGGATGATTTTCTTTTACCAAAAAATGAAAACTAAAATAAAAATGAAAGAAGTATGTTCTGCACACCCCTATTGAACAGCATGCACTAGATGTGCAAAGCAGAGCAGGCTACAGTTGCTCTGGGGCAGCCCCGCATGCAGCACTCCGGAAGTTCTCAGAGCACACCTTGCCAAGAGAGCTGACCAAACCCGTTACAACAGGCAAACACAGAACCCCTGTCCATCTAAATGGGCCCGTGAGCCCTGGTCAAATATGTCCCACCTGGATCATAGATGCCTGTGGACCAGAGCAGCTGCTGCCATCACATCCCATTACCATGGTTACCAGTGCAAGCCGTGGGATCAGAACATGGAGTTGGCTCACCAGTATGTGTGTTCCTGAGCCGGGACTTTCCCAGAGCAGGGGGTTTGCTGCCTACATGCTCAGTTCACCCATGTGCCAGGCTTTCTATTTGAAGGCAGGAAAACCCAGGGGTGCATGCAGCTCCAGTTTGGGTCACCCATGTAATTGCTCCAGGACTCCAGCCCACTCCCTTTTCATCTGAAAACACCCAGTGTTTTGGCTGGGTTAGCAGAGGAGAAGTTTCTCCTCTTTCTGTGATGCTCTGCCATCTCTTACACAAGCAAAGAGGTGTCTTTAAGTTTCAAAAGTACAGATAGCAGGTTAAGATGCTTTGATGGCAAGGATATAGTAGAATGTTGCTTATCACCTAAGCTGATATTTGAGGGGGAAATATCATGTTAGGACACCGGGTTATTTAGAACCTATTTTAGATGAGCCTCAGTGCTATATCTAAACCCAAGTTTCCTATTTGTCACTGGTCATTAAAATGAACAAAAGACCACTTCTGGAGTTTCTGTACAGACCACTTTTCCAAAGGAAGATTCCTTGCAATCAAATTGGTAAAGTCCTCAGGATTTAACTCAATATTATCATGGTAAGCTTTCCCCAGTTTTACAGAAATAAATATTCTGATCTCTCAGTGACGCAACTCTATTGATTTCAGTGCAGGTACTCTGGATTTACTCTGATGTAACAGAGACCAGAATCAGAAAATACCTATGTAAATACCTATAGATGGCTGAATAACCAAGTGACATACATTTACTACTCATGGTAGTTAAATTTACTGTGCTATTTGCAGTATTCCCAAGTCTAAGAGCAGGAAACCCTTTAAATACTGCAGTAAATGTAAATTCCATAGCATGATAAATGTGATAATATTAAAGTACCTATTTTTTGTTTGTTTTCTTTATTATTATGCTAAACATTTTGCAGTACTTTCTCCTTTGTGTGGTGGTGCTTGGCTTTTCATTCTGACTTTATTTCTCTGCCCCCCCAAGACCATGTATGGCATGAACCAATGAACTATATCCTTTACCCTATAATTGTGCTCTGTTTTTCTCCTATTCATGCTTCAAGGTACCATACTCAGTGATGGCTGTAGATTTTGCAAAAGTTTAAAATGCACCCTTAAGTTTTATCAGCGGATACACTAGTAGTAGCTGTTTGCAGTACACAGCCAGCTAGGGATGTGCGAACAGAATGCTGTTTGGATGTTCGGACGTTCGGTCGTTCAGTTCGAAACCTGAGTTCGGGTTTGGTTGTTCGGTTCGGTGGAGTTCGGTTTGGCCGAACTTGGCCGAACATTCGAAAATAGCACTATTGATACCGATACCGATACCAACTTTCAAGATTTTTTTCGGTATCATTTGGTCATTTGGTCCTGAAACAACCCCTGGTCTCCACCCCTGGTGCCAGGAAGTCTGCTCCTTAGCTGCCTCCCCCTTCCAGTCACGTTTTCCCCACCCCTGAACTCATCCGAACTCACCTGAACATGACCGAACTGTTCGGCTGTTTTCGAGTTCGGTTTGGACGTTCGAACAGACCGAGTTCAGTCCGAACTCCGAACATCCGAGCTGCGTTTGTACATCCCTACAGCCAGCTAATCCTGAGCTGCTGGAGCTGAAATTTTATTTTAGTCCCACTCACTCCTGTGCTCTCTTCCATCCAAGCTGGGTGGGAAGGGGGAAATCCAAGTGGGGCTAAGTTCATCCCTGTTTGTCCAAATGGTAAGCTCTGCCTCTTCCTCTTCCTTCTTCAGACCTGAGTCACAACAGAGATGTCTGTGCTCAGTAAGGGGCCTTAGAAGGGGGAATTCTATTACTGTCTTATCTCCCTTTGGTTAGGAAGAAAGGAGCGAATGAGCCCCTGCCCTCTCCAAGAGAGGGGTGGGGCATAACAGAACAATTTGTGTGTGTGTGTGTGTGTGTGTGTGTGTACACTATTTCTTTTTTAACATTTTCCATAAGGACAGCCATTGGGTCCTAGGTGACGTATGTCACCTATGCCTAATGCCACCTCTGACTATGCATTATCTGAACATTTCTTTAACCTGGTGCCCCAAGATTCTGGTAGCCGTGAACAGCTGAAATGCATGAGCAGCTCCCTTCCTCCTGGCTACACCTTCTGTAGAGCACAGGCATGGTAAGCTAGGTCTGCAACATGCAATAGGTTCCCTTGCACTGGGAGAATGACCAGCTTGCTTGTTAAACTGCTTTATGTTCACTGTGCAACCTCAACAGCAGTATTTAGAACAGTGGTTTCCAAAATTTTGTTTGTGTGACCCCATTCTAGGATTTCAATATAATTTTGTGACCTCAGAAAGCAACAGAGACCTACAAAGGGAGCAATCCAACAACCTGCATCTGCCACCCGCAGGCACCATGTTCCGGCCAGAAAGCACACACTCACGTGCGCATCTGTGCCACATGCACAGCACAGCCGCCCGGGACTGTGCTGCGTGCACGGCATGCAAATCCACATGTGAGCGTGCATGTTCTGGCCGTGTGCCATGCGTGGGGGTTGGTGTATGTGGGTTGTTCGATTGCCCCAAAGTATATAAAATTCTAGGATCAAAAAAACTTCAGTTTAAGAGAGGCAAATAAAAAATAATAATAATTTTTAATGAAAACAAATGAAAGCAAATGTATGTCGTTTCCTTATTCATTCATTTTCGGGGTTTTAGTTTCTAAAATTAATGGAACTCCATTATTATTATTATTATTATTATTATTATTATTATTATTATTATTATTATTACATCATTAAAACTCATTGGGTGTAAATAGACAGACTGCAGCCCTGGTTCAGGGAATAATCATAATCCTAATTGTTATGATTATGGTTACTTTGTAATAATAATAATAATAATAATAATAATAATAATAAATGATATTACAAAGGGATGCTATATATCCACATAACTTTGCTATTTCAGTTGGCATACCTGACCAAATATATTCCTAGCCAAATTTTCCAGATTCCCTGAATCCGCTCTCCTATTTGAGAGTGTTTCAGGCACTTTCACTTTTAGACAACCAATTTCTGAAAGTGGCTTTGCAAAAAATAATATTGTAATTAGAATTGTAATTGTATCCCAGCTTCAAACTGATTACCTCCTGCGGTCAGGCAGGTCTTTCTCCCAGTATTACACAACAAGCCGGTTGCATTATGAGGTTACTCAACTTTCTTAGCCATTTTAGATATTGGTCATTGCCAGAAGCAAAATACCTGATTTAATGGATTAATATAGGTCTGATCCATTATCATACATCTTATACAGAAACATTAGTCTTTAAAGTAACTAATCAGCAAGAGACTTGTGAATATTCAAAATTCCCACTGGAAAGATATTATGCCTGAGAAATAAGTTTAGTTTGGTAATGTCCTTAGATATTGGATCATTTTCCAGCAAGGGTGTAATTTCTGGGGGGAAAAAATAATAATAAAAAACTGTGGTTGTCCAGCCCCTGCTTAAGAAGCCTGCTTTGAATGCTGACTCCCTGACCAGCTATCGGCCTATCTCTAATCTTCCCTTTTTAGGGAACATTACTGAACGGGTGGTTGCCCGACAGCTCCAGGCTCATCCCGATGTCATTGGATTCCTGGACCCATTTCAGTCAGGCTTTCATCCTGGGTATGGCATGGAGACTGTGCTTGTGGCCTTGGTCGATAACCTGCACCTTTTCTAGGGGAATTCTACCCTGTTGATCTTGTTAGATCTTTCAGCGGCCTTTGATAGCATTAATCACAAGGTATTATTGATACAACTGCGGGACCTAGTGGGGATGTGATGGACTGCTCTTGAGTGGTTTCAGCTCCTTCCTGTCAGGGAGGTCCAGGAGCAAAGTGTCATCAGTATGCTGATGGCACCCAGCTCTGCGTCTCCTCTTCATCCAACCCAGGCCCTGCAATCTCAGTGTTCACACTTTGCCTGGCTGCTGTCAGGAACTGGATGAGGATGAGACAACTGAGGCTGAATCTAGACAAAACCGAGGTGATGATGGTTGGCCGGTCTTTGACCTGGAGGGAATTGGGACTTCTGTTATTGATAGAATCACCCCCTCAATCAGCTTCACAGCCTTGGAGTGCTTCTGGACCCCTTGTTGTGTCTGAATTGTCAGGTTCCGGCAGTGGCCAGGAGCGCTTTTCACCATCTCCATCTCGTGTGGAGGCTGTGGCCTTTTCTTTCTAATTCAGATCTGGTCATCGTCATCCATGTTTTCATCACCTCGAGGCTAAGTTAATGTAATGCACTCTACGTGGGACTGCCCTTGATGACTTTTCAGTAGCTGCAGCTGGTGCAGAATGTGGCAGGTCACCTCCTTTCGGGGGACAAGTTGCCGGGAGCATATTACACAGCCATCCCTAAAATGTGCCACTCTATAATGGACAATGGACAAGAGTATCAGGTCCATCAGCTCTGATTTGAAAGCCACTTCACAGAGCAGCTCCCCTCTGATTCCTGAAATCCTGTGTGGTAATACAGAAGCACTACTTTTGTGTTTCGGGTATTTCACACCAACAAAGTATATTTTACAATAACAGCATTTCCTCATTTCTCATTTCTATATAACTGAGATTGTCTTTAAGAACAAACTATGCTGGTATGTGTTTTGAACTTGATCATTTTTGATTAGCTCCTTTGAGAGTGAACATTTGCTCTGTCAGTTTCTATTCAGGAAGAGAAACTTTATATGTTAATAGAGATCCAATGTGCAGGGACCCGTAATGGAGAAAATGCAGTGAACGCGAGTTCCTGCCAATATGTCAGAGGTACATGAATTGGAAAGCAAATGTCCTTTCTTTTTAGATCAGTTCAACCTGCACCTCTTATATTTAGCACAGTGAACCATACACCCCACAGATTTGCATAATCGTATTTGGGAATGTGGAAAAGAGGACACCATCATTCTGACTTTTTGAATACTGATCATACAGATGAGTGATTTATTTAGAGATACGTGTCACACGTGAAGAGATATCTGGGGCAGGATTGTTACTAACACTTTTGGTGGAATCATATGAGACAGCAGCCAGCATGATTCCCCTACCCAACCCATGGAGTGGCAACACGATTGCCACCCATTGGCTTGGCACAGAGATCAGTATACATGTGCAGCTTCCCCTGCAGCCACCACACTGCCCCCTCATTCCGGGTTACTTGGGATGAAGAACCGAACACACAGGCAGGATTTGGGCCAGAGGACAGTGGCCACCAGCCTCCAGTAGCAGGATTGGGCCAGTGAAAAGCAGCTGGTAGCAGCAGATTGCTCCTAGACCCTGAGCCAGAGCATTCCCATCTGGGGGGCATAAATGGCCCATGTCCAAGTCCAAAGCAGTGTAATCCCTGCGTGGCTCCCCATGACCAGTGTCCAGGGTGCAGGGAAACCAGTGTCTCTGCCTGGGCAAAGCTGCACCTAGAGAGTACCCTGCAGTCTTCTTTGCCCATGGGTGGTGGGTCCCAAGTCAGCACATGGGCAGAGGCGGCACCCATGCCACACGCTACGTGCCTGGGCTTCCACTACTACTGCTCCAGGAGCAGATCCTGCTATTGTGCTGGGTGAAAAATGAGGCAGAAGGGATCACATGGGGCTTAGCTCAGTGTGGCTCTGGGACCCAATGTCCCTGGGCAAGGGTGACTTCCCTTGGTCCCTCCCACCCTCCCTGCTGGTGGAAGCTTCTCTCGGCCATGTCATCAGCTGATGGGTGCCAGGAGGCTGCTTACTCCCAGCCCATGCCATCAGCTGACAGGCAGTTGGTGGTCGCTGCTCCTAGGTCCAATCCTTGCCGACATTGTGGCCTTGTCTACAGTGCTGGCAGACCTCACCATGCTTAGGGACTGCGCAGGACCTAACAGATGGGAGTGTGCACATTAGCCTGGATTAGTCCGGTTAAGCCAGTCTTAGCCTGCACTGCTAGGGATGTGTGAATGCGGTTCAGAAGTTTGGAGTTCAGACCGAACTCAAATTGTTCGGTCGACTGAACAGAACTTTAGAACCGAACTCAAATTCAACCAAACTGTTCGGTCGAATCCAAACCAGTTCGGAAGGCCAAAAAATCCAGTTTTGAATGTACAAACTCAGTTCAGAAGTTCGGAATTCGACTGAACTTGAATAGTTCGATCAACTGAACCAAACTTTTGAACTGAACTTGATTTTAGAACCGAACCAAATTTCTGAACTCAGTTCTGTTTGCACATCCCTATGCACTGCATCAACCACCTGCATCAACCACAGATGATGTGTCATGTAGTAGTGGCTGCTTGCCCCGTGGCAGAAGTGGGTGAACATCTGGCAGTCACCTAACAGATAGACAGATGAATTGCAGGCTAATGTGGGCTACTGTCTAATTTGTTTTCACCACTTATTTAATTTAATTTTATTTATTTATTTATTCTGTTTTCCCCATTCCTCCCCCCCACCCGCCTTCTCAATAAGGGTAAGGGTGGATTACAAAACACATAAAAACATATAAAAACAACCACACTCACCAACCCTCTCCCTAACTCCCTAACTCCTCCTCCTTGGCCAACCCTATCCCTGCCTGCCAAATGCCTGGCCAAACAAAAAGGTCTCATCAGCAGAAGATGAGCAGGCTTGGACTTAGATGGATCCCCAATGGTAGGGAGTTCCATAATTGTGGGGCAGCCACCAAGAATGCCTCTCTGTATCCCTTTGCTATAAAAACTCAACAGGCAGTTGTTACTCGCAAGAGGGTGCCCTGAGCTGACCTCAGAGACTGTGAAAGAAAGTAAGGAAAGAGGCAGTCTTTAAGATATCCAGTGCCCATGCCATTTGGAGCCTTGAATTATGCCCAGAAAGCTATTGGCAGCCAGTGCAGACTTTGGAGCATTAGTGCAATGTGCTCCAAGTGACCCACCCACGATTTATGTCAAACCCATGCGCAGCCCCAGAGATGGTTGGTGTAGAGGGCCCCTCTAGTGGTGTGAGTGGTGACTAACCACTCACAGGTTCATGAGCCTGCTATTCTCAAAGCTGAAGGACTTGGGTCTTTTGGCTTAGTGGATAGAGGCTCATACAGATAAGAGCTGAGATCTCCAGTTCTAATCCCCACCCTGCCAGAATTGGCAGGGTTACATTTAGCACCTGTCAGAGGGGGAAAGGGGATAGGGATCGAGAGTGGGGTTAGGTACCCAAATTGGGGACCTTTCGAAGCTAGCACAATCTCTCGAGGAACACCTTGGGCTCAACAATAATCCCCTCAGGTTCGTGGGTGGGCTTTCCTCCTGAGTCAGAAGGCAACCCTTTTCATCATAGGGGAGGAGAGAATATGCCAACCGAAGGGGGAGGGGGAAATAGAAGGGATTCTCACAAACCAACACGTCCAACCCAGACCACGGAGTGAGAGACACAGTGCGGAGTGACACGGTGCTATGGGAGGAGAGGAGAGGAGAGGGACCAGGTGTGAGAAGGTAGGGGTGGAAGGAGGGGAGGGGGGGAATGGGAGGGGACTAGGACAAGGAGGGGTCACCAGCCTGAAGGGAGGAACGAGGGCAGAGGAGTATGGACAAGGAAGCACCAAGGACTGGACCAAGGATAAGGAAGGGGTGTTCTAGGGAAAGGGCACACTCTTACCACAATCACACAGGAAAAGGGGAAACAAGGCAAGAAACACAGTATCAACAAACTCGCACCAACAATCCAACTCAAGGCAATCACTTAGCTTGTCCACGCAGGAACAAGGGGCCAGCTTCTCTCAACGATTACCGGCGGGGAACTGGTGCCCCGCTGGTGTCTTTATCTGTTGCCTGAGCGGCTCTAAAGGTTGCACCTGTGAATCGTCAAGGTCCTGCCCCCCCACCACATGCGCCTCACTGCTAGGCGTGCGCTGCGTCGGAGTGGGGCAGGGCTCGTCATACGGAGGGGCTGTGCCTGTGGCGGGTGGAGTCTGTGGTGCTAACTGCGGGGCATTCTGCTGTGCCGGGGTCGGGGTCCTGGTCAGTACTGGGGGAGTGCCCCACCCAGAGGGGGGCAGGGTAGTCTCTCCACCCACCGTCTGTCCAGAGGCATCCAGATGTTCAGCACAGTCAATCACTGGTAGAGGCCAAGGCCAACCACGGTTCTGGAGCTAAAGACAGGAGCAGGTCCAGAACCGTGATCAATGCAATCCCCACCAGGAAATGGCCAAAAGTAACATCTGAACAGCAACCGCCAGGCGCAATCACACAGAACAATCCCACGTCATGGTGAATGCACACAGCGTCGCTGCCAGGCAACAGCCAACAAACGGAACAAGGAGGGATATTTAAAGGGCACACTGCAGCAGGGGAATGAGGTGGCGAGACAGGAAGAGAGAGTGGAAAGACAGGACAGCGATGAAGCATGAGGAGCAGCAGCAGCAGCAGCAGGAGGTGGAGCAACCCGCCCCACAGGGGGATACCAAACAGGGGATGGAGGCCACCCACAAACAGGTAAGGAAACCACAACGGGACAGCCGGGGGGTGTGGAGGTGCAGGGGTAGCAGACGGCCATGGAGGGAGGCCGGGGGTCGGGGGCAGGAATGGCACAACCACAGCACCCAACCCCCCATGTCCACCCAACAGACCAGGAAATGTGTCTGAGCCCCAGAACCCCCACAGGACACCAGCAGGGAGGAGACGGAGGAGGAGGTGGGAGCACAGGAGCCGGAGGGCCCAGCACAGAGATGGAGGTACCAGAGAGGGGGACAGTGGGGAGTCCAGGAGACCCAGGACTTGATCAGGATCTGGGGGTCCCTGGAAAACTAGGTGGAGCTCACCGCAAACAAGCAAAGTGAGCACATGTTCACCCTGATAATGAGGGACGTGGGGAAGGCCAGATACCAGAGGTCGGAAGCACAGTGCAGGTCCAAGGCCAAGGAGCTCAAGAGGGGCTAAAAACACATAAAGGACAACAACCAGCAATCCGGTCACGCATTGCAGGCCATGCCCTATTATGATGCCCTAGACAGGATCCTCCACATGAAGGGATCCATCATGACCCCCTGGCTGGTTGGGAGCACTGTGGCACAGGGCTGGACACGGGAGGATGTCCCACCTCCCATGGCAGCACCGGGGGCACCCACAGACACCACCAGACCCGCACCCCAAGAGGAATGGGTAGGCCCCCATCACAGTCAGACACAGGGAGCTCACTACCACACTCAGGGTCGGGGTCTGACGATGACATGCGGGTCACCCTGAGCCAGTGGATGCGTGGGAAGCACTCTGAGCAGAGCCCTATCGAGCAGCCAGCCATGGAGGGCTCAGAGATAGGGATGGGTGAACGCGGTTCGGAAGTTCAGAGTTCGGACCGAAATCGACCAGTTCGGTCAACCGAACCAAACTACCGAACTGCACTCGATTTTTGAACTGAACTGAACCAAACCAAACTGAATTTCCGAACTCGGTTCTGTTCGCCCATCCCTATAAGATAATATTCCATTTAGTTCAATGGGGTTTGAATTTCTGNCCGGGATCGGTGTCACATCTGTTGCGCTATCCCGGATCGTGGCCTGGCTGTCTGTTTCCTTGCCATGGTCCCTCTGCTATGATGTCTGTTTGGGGCCTGTCGGAACCACGGGTTGGGGTTTGGTGGCTAGCCACGGTTGGAAATCCACTGTGGCGACCTGGGAGCGCATCACATCTGAAATTACCCTGGGCGAACCTATGAAGCTCAAGATCATGCTTCCTCTGCTAGGGGGAATATGTAGCCCCAGAGAGGGTTGGTGCAGAGACCCCCTCTAGTGGTGTGAGTGATGACTAACCACTCACAGGTTCATGAGCCTGCTATTCTCAGAGCTGCAGGACTTGGGTCTTTTGGCTTAAACGATAGAGGCTCACGCAGATAAGAGCTGAGGTCTCCAGTTCTAATTCCCACCCTGCCAGAATTGACAGGATTACACATGTATGTATTCTGTTCTACTGTATATCTGTATAGTGAACTAGGGGTCCCTGATCATGGCTGACATATATGCATGCAGCCTGTTATAATACAGGCATGTATTTGGGTGCGTTGCTTCTAATTTTTGTTTCTGTTGTACAAATGGTTTAGATGTAAGATCCAACTTATTTTAGGCTATGATTAAGGTTTAGATTCTACCTCAACTGAGGTAAGCTGACATAGTTCCTTCAAAGGCAATCAAACTATTGTGACCTTATCTGCTGAGGATTTGATCCATTGTGAGTTGTCTGTATTGGAATTTTTGTTTTGTCAGAATATGTTCATAACATGCCAGCTAGATAGTAAAGAGACATTAGATAGTAACAGGAAGCAATGAAAAGGTCTCAATGCAAGTGCTTGGAAGATTAATATTAGTCTGACAATAATTTATATACAGGATAAAACAGGGCTTGAGTTAGAAGTAAATTATAAGAATTATCTGAGTACTGTCTGTTCAGATTCAGATGCAACCAAATCCCATAGATAAAATAATGTAGTGGGATATATAATTGTGATTATTAGGATCTGGTATGCTTTCTGGTCAAGTCTGAAAGAAGACTCTAGTCAAAACATGTTGGCAGTTTTAAAAGCTTCGTGAAAATACTCCAGACACTTCCTGAGGCTCCTACCAGCATCTTTTGCACAGATATGCAAAGTTGAACTGGTTTTAACATCACCAGCAAGGAAAATTCATGTGTGGAAAAGTAAGTTAATTAGATTAGAACAAAGAGAGAAGGGTTTGGGATCAGAGGGTACATTTAAAAGGGTCTATATACTTGTAAAAATTAGGGATAGGGAATCGGAATCGGATTCAATTGTTTCAGATTTTAATCGGATAGCAATCAGAATCGCTTCATATTTCCCCCCCATTTACTTCAATGGGAATTTTTTTCCCCATTGAAGTCAATGGGAAACTGAACATATTCATTTCAATGGGCTATGCAAGACATATTGGTTCTTGCACCATTATCAGGTTAATCCAAAGCAATAAAAATCAGGTGAAATGAATCAGATTAATCCAATTCTCACTTTCCCATCCCTAGTAAAAATATGTCCATCTTTTACCCAAAGTTAGCACTGAAAGATGTACCTGTAACCTCCTTGGGGCTAGAATAAAAACTAGGCAGGGTGGAAGGGGAAGCACCTTTTAATGGACTCCGCATACCTAAGCAGCTGTACATTCCTATTGACAATAGCTAGGCTGGCGGATGGACATACTTTCACACAACACCTGTATGATCATGTAAGCCGACCTACACGTAGCATTTATAAAATATTCTCAGATGCATACAATGCTACTGGATATAGGGCTCTTTATAAAGACCATTGATAGACAGATAAAACTTTTTTAAATCTGTGCAGATTCTCTCAGACTGCTCTGCATTCAGTGCTAACTGCCATCATTAAAGAAATGTTTACTCCATCTCCTGTGCATCATCAAATTGCACTAATTTTCATAACAAAATCTTTGCCCCGACACAATTTTCTCACTTTTGCAAATCTGGCAAGGAACATTTCTGAATTTTCTCAAGCCTTGCTCTGACCTCTAAATGTAACACATCCTGTAGAGAGCCGAGGGATGTTGGAAATAGAATTCAGGGATGCTTACATTGCTGCAGTTCAGGCCATAACTTTTTTTGTGGACAAGTGGAAAACTTTGAGCATCAGAGCTGTCAATTCAGTAGCTTGCAGAAGCATTAAAGCTGCCCTAAACAAACCTTGACTTTAGTGCAATTTGCAAATTGGTTTAAACATTCAAAAAGCTTGGTCCCACTTCAAGAGCTTGGATCCTGTTTCTTGTTTACACTAAAGCTATTTCAGTTCTTTCTGTCAAGGTAAAAAGTGATTTCAATGGGTGCCAATTACATTTATTCTCATTGTAAGCCCCTTTTGCAATATCAGAGTGAGTGAAAGGTGTCCTTAATGTTAATGTGACCCAGGCTCAAGTAGTTTTCTTGTGGAGAGGTGAATGTAAGCTGCCGTGAGCCACACTTGGAATAAAACCCTAGTCTTTTGAGCTCCTGAGCTCAATCATGAATCAGGACCTCAAACCATGATGGTTAAAATAAATAATATGATATAATGGTAGCATTTTTCAATTTAGCTATTAGTTCCTTACCTTTTAGAGTCCATTGCAGTTGCATTTTCAAGTTTTTCTCTACAACCAGGAGGGTCAGAAACTTCTCTTTTCAAATGGAAGCTTAGGGTGTTTTTAGACAAGCGCCTCCCCATCATTTCCCCACCTATCAACCACCCATCATGCATGTTCCAGGGCTGCATAATAGGGATGTGCGAATGTGGTTTGGAAGTTCGGAGTTCGGACCAATAGTTTGGTCGACCGAACTGAACTTTCGAATCGAACTCGAATTCGACCGAACTGTTTGGTCGAATCCGAACCAGTTCGGAAGGCAAAAAACCCCGGTTTTGAATGTACGAACTTGGTTTGGAAGTTTGGAATGCAACCAAACTCAAATAGTTCGGTCGACCGAACCGAACTTTCGAACCAAACTCGATTTTCAAACCGAACCGAATTTCCGAACTCGGTTCTGTTCGCACATCCCTACTGCATAGGGTACCAATGTGGCCCTGCAACCTGCATGATGGATGGGTGATGGGTGGTTAATGGGTGGGGAGGCGCATGTCTAAAAACACCCTTACATACAATTTTCAGGTGAGGTTTTCAGGGGGGTGGGGAGTGGAAACCTTGCCTCATGATTATGAAACTGGGAACCCTGTGGTTGCTGCTCCAGTGCTCTGACCACTAGGTAATTTTAGCTCCCAGAAGCTCTCTCAACCATATTCTCCTTTACAGAGGGGTTCCTTTACGCAGCCAGGGCAGTGATCTTGGCCACTTTTTCTGCAACTAACTCCACACAGACATACAGCAATGCAACGCCCTTTTGTTTTACTGGGGGATCCATGAGGAGTGAAGGCAACAGTCCACCATCCATGTAAATTTAATAGCAAATCAAGGCCAAAATTCAGAGCCAAACTTACACAAAAACCAAAACAAGTAGTATTGTAATCTGGGCTTATTCATGTAACTATCAGACAAGATTAGTGTCTCAAAAGGAGCAATTTTGAATTTGAATTGGAGCGGGTAGGGGTGGATTTTGAGAATACAGAAGCTGATTTTGAATTTGAATTGGAGGGTGAGTTTTAAGGAGACGGAGAAGCTGAAAGCTTATTTGAAATACAGGATGCTACATTCTGCTGTGCAGTAGTGATCTCACTGAACAGTTGTTTTAGTAAATGACTATTAAGTTTCAGAGCTTATCATCAGCTGCTATTCTGCTACCACAGTGCGTACAAAAAGTATTTTCTCTTATAAGGCATGTTTTTGTTTTTTAAAACATTTCTATACAGCCCTTATCCTGAAAGACTCAGGGCGTTGTACAATATATTAAAAATCCCCCAAAATGATTAAAACGGGTAAAAAAAAAACACATGAGAGCAGACTAGTTTGGCCCACTGGGGCATGTTTGTGCATGGACCCCACATGTGCATGTGTGCTCAGGCACCACTAGATGTTCGACCTGGGATATCCCGGGCCATACTGGTGGCTAACCCGGGCTGTGATGCCAGAGACCTGGGGTAATTTCAGACGTTACATTACCATGGTCATCCACAGTCAACCCCCCGTGGTGGCTGCGGTGCCGTAACATCTGTTGGGCCCAAAAGAGATTCCCGCCTGACTCCAGACGCCCAGAGCTCCAGAAGCGTGGTCAAAGAGTTTCCTGCCGGGGGTGAACACCCGGCGGGAATCTCATTTGGGCCCAACAGACATTACAGCACCATGGCGGGGTTCACCGTGGTTGACCATGGTAACGTAACGTCTGTTACGGCCCCATGGTCCGGAATCGGCGGACGGTACTGGCTGTTACTGCTGCCGATTCTGGTCCGTGGCCAAGACCCCGGGGGTGGGCGGGCGCTGCGGCCGGATTGGCTGCTGCGCCCACCCGTCTCCTGGAGGGCAGTTGGCCGGAGGAGCGTGGGGGGGGCAGGGCTGTGCGGCCACACGTTGAGCCGCGCAGCCCCACCCCTTCCCCCGATCCCCTTCCAGAATCAGCCGGCACGTCTGTTGATCGGCCGGCTGGATTCTGGAGGGGGATGAAAATGTGATTCCGTGCCATGGTCCAAGGGAGGCCCGGCACGTCTGAAATCACCCCTGGATTCCTGTGGGACCTCTGGAATTGTATCCCGGGCTAGAGCTCACTCTGATGGGGCCAAAGCTGGATACCCCAGAGCTGCATGTGTGTTCCTGGGCAGGCCTGGCTCCACCATGATTGACTGGCTGCCATGGTATGGGGGCAGGGTACTAGGCACAGTGCGGGGACAGATAGCTACATGTTCCCTACTCTCCCTCCCTGATGTGTGGCCGGGTGCATGTTTGGTTTGCACTCCGGCCTGGCACACGCCCCGACTGCCCAGGCTGCCTGTCTTGGGTCAGCCCGGGACATGGCAGCCTGGTGTCACGTGCTTTCACCCACCGTAAAGCCCTCAAAAGTAACCCACAAAAATATATAAAAATCCCTTAGAAATCACCACCACAACCACTGTCCCTGCCTACCATTTTTCTTTAACCCAGTTAATGTAAATCAATGAAAAATCACCCACCCGCAATACAAATGCACAACTACTCCCTTCCTCAGATCCTACCTCAACCCATATTCCACATTTTTGCCCTTCTTCCTTCTACCCTAACCCATTTGCCCCATATCTCCCTTTAAAATCTGAAGCAACATCCAAAACCTAGACTCCCCCCAGCTCCAGCCCTCCAGCCACAAACAGCTACCAAAGAGCCAGGCGCCTTTGGAGGCTGTCAGCAGCCTCCTGACAGTGAAAGAGGCCTTTATGGAAGCCAGAGGAATGAGGAAGAGGGGGCAGAGGAGTGGAAACAGGCCCCAGTCCTCAGCAGGCCCAGCAGCTCCTCCTCCCCTATTACTGAAGAATGCTTTTATGAAAATCATCCTATTTTAAAAAAAATTGCAATGGGAGGTTTTGTATCAAGCCATAATCTTATGTAGAATGCAAGCTCCTTGAAGCATGGACCATCTTTTTGTGATGTTTTTGTACATGTCTGTAATCCATGATGGGTACTTCAAAGCACTACTGCTTTCTAGGCACAATTCAAGATGCTGGTTTTGACCTTTAAAGCCGGGTTCTCCGGGTGTCGACCATGAGGAGGGTGTTCTCGGTGGCTGCACTGCAGCTATGGAACTCCCTCACGCCGGAGGTCCACCTGACCATAGACCTCGCCTCCTTCCGTAGACAGTGTAAGACCTAGCTTACACCGGGCCTTTGCTGACGGAGATGGGATGGGTGGATTGGGTTAGGGTAGGGAGTTACTGTTTTATTGCTGGGTTATTTTAGTGTAGGGGAAGAAATGTCGATTTTTTTTTTTTATTATGTGTTTTAAATGTTGTAACCTGCCCCAAGATGCTTATGCAGGAGGGAGCGGCATACATATGTAATTATAAACAAAGAATTATAAATAAACAGAATGGGCCCTACATATATAAGAGACTACTTTTCCTTCCATGCTCCATTGCGATCGCGGCAGTCTCCTGCAGGTGCCACCTGCTAATCTTGATCACACGACAGGGGCCCACAGTGTTCCCGGTTGCTGCCCCTATTTCATGGAACTCCCTTCTCATGGAGGTCTGTCAGAGCCTGACCATTTTCTGGAGGCAACACAAAACTTTCTTTTTTAAAAAGCATTTGGCGGATGGGCTTAGGGGATGAGGTGGGAGGGTTTAGGGGTGAGGGTAGGTTTTAATGAGTTTAATGGAGTTTTATCGTATTTTCTCTATGTTTTTATTATGTAAGCTGCCCTGAGCCTTGGGGGGAAGGGCGGGGTAGAAATTCAAATACAATAAATAAATAAATAAATAAATAAATAAATAAATGTTAGCAATCTGCAGTCCTGCATGCGCTGCTATTCATTTCTGCGTGCATAAGCCTGATTTATGTGTAACTACAGTAACTGCACAAAATGGGCCTTAAGTACAAGCTAATTATGGTTTCTAGAAGGGCTTGTGATTTAAATGTTTATACTTTATAAAATATAAATATATATGACAAAATCTGTTCCAGCTGAATGTCAGAATGATGCTCCATTGTCTTTCAGAACAGGAAAAATAGGAGGGATTGTGTTTTTTATATGATCCTATATTAATAAGATATTGCTAAGAGAACAAGACATTTTTCTTCAGACTGATTTCAAAAGCTATATCCAAGATGTATATCTGCTGTTTATGGATCACAACTAACTTTATAGTCATGTGCAAACGGTACTTCTGAGTGTTGTAAGAGGTATCCCCTGTCTCACAATAAAAATATTATGGAACATTATATTTCCATATAGTAATGGCACTCTTATTTTACTAGTTGGAAAGGTATTGTACTAATTTAATTGACTAACATAAAAGTCTCACATGCAAGATCAATATTTTATTTTCTCAACAGTTTTTTTGTCAATGGAGATTTAATTTCACATGCATAGAAGGTGTTTTCCATTTCACAATTATAGTCAGGGGTGTGACACGCTCTGTTGGTAGATTAGACTTTCTACTTGCCCCACACTCCAAATAGGCTTGTGGTTAAACACAAATCTTGGAGTCAAGGGGCGATTTCAGACGTGACGTGGTGAAATTCACCACAGTGAATCCCACCATGGTGTCAATGGCTCCACCACAGGCCGTGGTGAGACGCGCGGCCCCAACAGACGTGACAGGGGCAGCGCCACCGCCTGGGGCCAACTGGAGTGAACCTGGGCCAGGGGAACTCAACAGACGTGACGGGGTAGCGAGAACTGTGGTGGGAGCCCCACAAGGCANACTGGCTGCCATGGTATGGGGGCAGGGTACTAGGCACAGTGCGGGGACAGATAGCTACATGTTCCCTACTCTCCCTCCCTGATGTGTGGCCGGGTGCATGTTTGGTTTGCACTCCGGCCTGGCACACGCCCCGACTGCCCAGGCTGCCTGTCTTGGGTCAGCCCGGGACATGGCAGCCTGGTGTCACGTGCTTTCACCCACCGTAAAGCCCTCAAAAGTAACCCACAAAAATATATAAAAATCCCTTAGAAATCACCACCACAACCACTGTCCCTGCCTACCATTTTTCTTTAACCCAGTTAATGTAAATCAATGAAAAATCACCCACCCGCAATACAAATGCACAACTACTCCCTTCCTCAGATCCTACCTCAACCCATATTCCACATTTTTGCCCTTCTTCCTTCTACCCTAACCCATTTGCCCCATATCTCCCTTTAAAATCTGAAGCAACATCCAAAACCTAGACTCCCCCCAGCTCCAGCCCTCCAGCCACAAACAGCTACCAAAGAGCCAGGCGCCTTTGGAGGCTGTCAGCAGCCTCCTGACAGTGAAAGAGGCCTTTATGGAAGCCAGAGGAATGAGGAAGAGGGGGCAGAGGAGTGGAAACAGGCCCCAGTCCTCAGCAGGCCCAGAAGCTCCTCCTCCCCTATTACTGAAGAATGCTTTTATGAAAATCATCCTATTTTAAAAAAAATTGCAATGGGAGGTTTTGTATCAAGCCATAATCTTATGTAGAATGCAAGCTCCTTGAAACATGGACCATCTTTTTGTGATGTTTTTGTACGTGTCTGTAATCCATGACGGGTACTTCAAAGCACTACTGCTTTCTAGGCACAATTCAAGATGCTGGTTTTGACCTTTAAAGCCGGGTTCTCCGGGTGTCGACCATGAGGAGGGTGTTCTCGGTGGCTGCACTGCAGCTATGGAACTCCCTCACGCCGGAGGTCCACCTGACCATAGACCTCGCCTCCTTCCGTAGACAGTGTAAGACCTAGCTTACACCGGGCCTTTGCTGACGGAGATGAGATGGGTGGATTGGGTTAGGGTAGGGAGTTACTGTTTTATTGCTGGGTTATTTTAGTGTAGGGGAAGAAATGTCGATTTTTTTTTTTATTATGTGTTTTAAATGTTGTAACCTGCCCCAAGATGCTTATGCAGGAGGGAGCGGCATACATATGTAATTATAAACAAAGAATTATAAATAAACAGAATGGGCCCTACATATATAAGAGACTACTTTTCCTTCCATGCTCCATTGCGATCGCGGCAGTCTCCTGCAGGTGCCACCTGCTAATCTTGATCACACGACAGGGGCCCACAG
>QEPC01000068.1:721331-775243 GCA_003113815.1 Sphenodon punctatus
GGGGCACGTGGAGGGGGCAGGGCCATGCGGCCGCACGTTGCACCGCGCGGCCCCGCCCCCTCCCAGATTCCCCGCCAGGATCCCCCCGGCACGTCTGTTACGGTGTGATGGGGTGACCCTGGCGGGGAATGGATTGGGTGTTTTCGGTACGGGGCCAAGTGGCCCCGTAACGTCTGAAAACACCCAGTGTTGTCAAGTTCTTCTATTAGAATACTGTATACAGTAGTACAGGAGACAGATCCAGGGGATCAGACTACCGTACAGAATGTACAGAGGCTAGATCTATGTTTCATACTGGCTTCGCTAGAATACAAACCTCTAATCTTTATGCAGTTAAAGGAGAGACAGCCATTGACTTAATGGCCCTAGGCAGGACCAGTTGCTTTGATAGGCATCTATCTGAAGAGACTTACTCACAGGTCTTTGGGATGCAGGCCTGCCCCATAACAGATACAACAATAAGGCTCCACTGACAAAAATGTTCCTTAATTGCAGGAGCTTTGATATCCTAGATGATTTTTCTTACAAGATTCAGCACACGCTGCCAAGTATTTGTGTTGCAGTGATAATTTTCAGAGCTTTCCCTACTGCTGAATCTGGCCCCTAGATTAGAAACACCCATGTCTGAATTTCTGTATCCCTCAGGACTAGGGCTGAAGCGGCAGCAGCTTTTACCACACCGCGATTCCATTCCACCATTTCAGAATTGCTCGCACCACACCACGGCTTTTTTGCCGACATTCCGCTAATTCCGCCAGCATTCTGAAAATTTGGAAACTATCAGAAAAATTGCAGAATTGTCAGAAACTGTCGGAAAACCACTGTTCCGCTATTTTGTGGCGCTGGCGGAATGGCGGAAGTAGCCAAAATGGCATGTTTCCACTATTTGTGAAGCCTGTGGAAGTAGCGGAATGAAATTAGCAGAACTGCGGAAGTAGCAGAATGAAACTAGCGGAATGAAAGCTTCTACCACGCCGTACCACTAATTGTGGAAACGCTGTTTCTGGCGGAAATAGCTACTGCTGCGACTTTCCGCTACAGCCCTACTCAGGACCAGCTATAAAATTAATCGCACAATCTACTCCTGTGCTGGGATTGTGTAGCACACCAGACCATCACATACAAAAGGTGTCCTACCGAGTATGTGGGAATCACCCATACACCTTTATACCAATAAGAGCTGCCATGTAAAAAAAAGGTCAGAAATGGGTCACTTCTCCTGTCAGCTTCAAGTCTCTCCTTTTTAGTTATTAAGTTGAACCAAATCACACACACTCATTCTAGTCTTCCTCCAAGCACTGCACTTGCGCAAGTCGCCATCACTTCAATGGATCTTGCACCATCACAGCATCTGGAGAATCAAAGCCATGCTACTCACTAGGAATGGGAATTTTGGATTAGGTTACAACTGTATTGACCTGAAAATGGCCAATTCAGTTCTCTCAAAATTTCTGTTCTCGATTTGACTTTGGGCTTTTCAGTTTCTTTGCATTGAGGATTTTTTCTGTTGGGGTTTTTTTTATGCAAAAAAAAAAAAACGGAAAAAATTTAGTGCAAAAACCTGAATCTGAAATGGAATCGAGAACCAAAATTCTCAGAGAATCGAATCTGAAAAAAATGAATCTGAAATTTGT
Organism: Sphenodon punctatus; assembly: GCA_003113815.1. Lineage (NCBI taxonomy): Eukaryota > Metazoa > Chordata > Lepidosauria > Sphenodontia > Sphenodontidae > Sphenodon > Sphenodon punctatus. The sequence continues at coordinate 722,966 of QEPC01000068.1, forward strand.
CCTGGAGTCCCATCTCTACTGCTCACCACTCCTCACCCTCTTCATACTCCAGAATGGATTTATGACTACAACATCCAGTATCTGAAGTCAAACTTCATCACATGCACAAAACCATGTTCTTTGCCTTGTACCATCCTTTTCAGTCTAGCTAATTGCCTTTTGTGTTGTCCGATGTATCAACATGGAGATGGAAGAGACATTAGTCTTAAACACAGAAAGAAGAAAATTCTATCAGAGATCCCGGACTTGTTATACCATCAACGTAATGATTGAATTGCACTTATTTGATGTAACATGGGTGATGAGATTAGAGTTCAAGGTAAAAAAAACAAAATATGAAAATGATTAATACAGACTTAATAAAAGGCCCATAGCAAATACTAATTCATTTCTTCTTTAGAAGGGAATTGTGGGTATTTCCACATTATCCTCGCTGCATATCAAATCATGGGCAGCTGAAAATCTCACACTTTAAGTAGTCATAATTTTCTTTGCAGGGCTCTCCCAAACAACAGAAGTAACACTTTGGCAACAATTTTCAGAAGTGATTTGAGATTTGTGGTGTCCAACTTAAGAAAAGCTAAAGCAGAACAATATCCAGAAAAAGCTGAACAATCAAAGCCTTTCAAGGAGTCTCTGGTTGGGTATCCCAAACCTGAGACACCCCTTTCCAATCTCAGACTACGCTGTCACATTAATTTAGGGACAGCCAAAGGGCTTTTACAAATCATAGGCACAGTGAAAGAAACTTCAAGAAAGGCCAAGACATGCAGTGTACTGGTGTGTAATTGGTTTCTGTGGAGTTATTCCAGGCTTACACAGATATAAGTGAGAGAAGAATCAGGACCAGGGGAAAATCAGCATAGCTTGATTCAGCAAGAACCTATTTCTATGTGCAGCCACAGAGGAAGGATTTCAAACTTACAGAAGTAAAACAGGTTTATCGGTATTTGTATAGACGAATTCTTATGTATAGGAATGGGGAGGCGGGATTAGGAATATGTCCCATTGACAAACAGAAAAATAGCTCTGAATGCTGGTGTTGCTGCTCCTCCTGTAGCTATTCTTCCCTTACCGCTCTGGTTTAGGAGTTCAGCAACAGCTTTGGAAGGGCTGACTGAAGTAGCGTCTGCTCAAAGAATTTTCAAAAGTGGAACAGTAACTTGTCAGCTGGGAGTTTTATTCATAGTCTGCAAGAAGCCACATTAAATAGCAACATTAGTCCCCAGATCAGTGCCACAGCAGTGTTCTTATTCTATGCCTGTGCAGAGATGGGTGATTCCCTGTGTACTTTCTTTAATGGCCCTGCTTCCGAAGACACTAATATTCTAAGACAGATCTCTCCAGAGCATTGTTGATGCTGTAGTAAAATTAAATTTATGTCCAGTTTGCCCATCCCGTACAGGTACCCTAGCGATAGGGGGCTGTATTAGCAAGACCACTTTGTGAAGCCTCACAGAGAGAACTCCTCAGAAAAACCTAAAACACACACTTTCTGCAGCCAAGTTCATAAAAAGTAACTTTCCCAAACAATTAGACAGAATTGCACTTCTTACTTCCTTGAAGCTCAGTGCTCTGTGGCTTTCTTCTTCATGCAGACTGGAAGGATATTGTGAAACAGATTCAGTTGTCAGGGTATATAGACCCTACAGAACATTGCTGCAAACACACACACACACACATATAACGTATATTTTGTCTTTCCTTCCTCCTGACAATCTATGATGCCCACTGTTAGTGCAATTTTAGACGGTGCAGTATTAAGTACACCATGTTCCAAAAGTTATTTATTTCATTGCACTTATCCTTCCCTTCCCCTAAGGTTCAGGGTGAGTCAGCTGATCATGTCATCCTCTGAGGTAGTATTAAGCTGTTACAAGTTGCTCTGATGAACCTAAATAAAAACAGGCAGAAAGCCTAAGACACAACAATAGGGACTAGATAGTGGCATTTAGCTTCAAGTTCTGAGCTGTCCCTAGAGGAATACAATTTCCTATAGTGCTGTTCATTGTGTATTGAGAGAGGGCAGTCATTTTTGAGCAGTCATAACACTGCCACTGAAATGAAATCCCATATCCATTGGCCAGTGCAAGGAGCAGTGGAGCAATGGGTCCATGACTCCACCTTTTCCCATCTTGGTAAGGGAGATGGGTGATGAGTGGGAGGTTGGAGATGGGTGAGGGGTGGCGGCTAGGTGGGTTTTTTAGCTTTGTCATGGGATAGGTTTTGTATTGTTTTATATATATATATTGTTACTGGTATTTTATTATTTATTGTTGTATTTAACTTATTATATTTTATGGTTTTGTTTGTTGTGAACCGTCCCGAGCTGCTGTGGCAGGAGGGGGCGGCCAAGAAATCTAACAAATAAATAAATAAATAAAATAAATACATTCTCTGCTATCTTGCTTCCCTGGTTGGAGGAGAGTAGGACCAAGCAGACGTTATCTGCCCCATTGTGCAGAGAGCCCAAGGACTACAATATTTCTCTTCCCTTACTCAACCACCCCATCTTTTCACAGTAGCCAAAGACTTACTGAAATGGCTGCCATCAAAGCGAACCATGTTACACAGTGCAGAAAACACAAAGAGGTCAAGCAACGGTGAGGTATAAAGAACAGTGTTCACAGGAAGGTTCAGCTATTGTGTTTATCCCCTGATACTGAACCACTTCCTCCAAACCCTTTCCAGTATCCAAATTTCTAGACGGGCTGGTATAAGACAGAATGTAGCAAGGACTGTGTGTGGATAAAATGAGAATAGTAAAGGGTCCTAAAGAGACTGTGGAAATCTCTGACAAGTTCTGGGGAAGGGGACTTGGCTTAGCCCAACAATTCATTTTTTTACAAATTAAATGGTGGCAGGTTACAGGGTTCCCTAAGGAACAACACATGTATTAGAATGGTATCTCTGTGGAATGGATTGTAAGGAAAAGGTTCAGGGCAGAGATTTATTTTTCCCAAGCCGGCAGATGTGAGTGCCATTGGACTTCAGCTGTGGATGTTTTCAAGCATGACGCTACCACAGGTGGCCATGCTTACCCCAGCGCAGCCACCCATCGTGGTGTCACGTTTGTTCCCACCCGCCAGATGTTTGCTGCGGGCAGGAACAAACATACCCTGGACCGTGGCAGGATTAACTCCAGGTTGTGGGCTGGGCTCCCTGCCAGCTCACATCCCGGAGGTAGCCCTGCCACGGTCTGGGGAAGTCATGGTAGAGCAGGCCATCATGTATAATGGCACGCTCTACCTAACTCCAGCCGGTGGCCAGAACTTTTCCAGGTGGGTGTGGCGGCCTCATAGACCACGGCTCCTGCCCGTCAGAGAGGAAGTCAGGCTGCACTGAGCAGTATGGGGGGCGGGGACATGAGCTGAGACTGGGTCTCTTGCATATGTGTCCCCATAGTGCTGGAAATTAGGGGCAGTGAACAGCCTAGAATCAAGGCACTTTATAGTAAATGATTTTTGGATTAGCTCAGTCCTTAAAGCCATTACATCCCATGATGGAAACTCTGGGAATATATCTAACCAGCACTGACAATTCTGCAGCCCCAGTGGCACTGGTTTGAAAAGAATGCAGGGAAGTGCCTGTCTGTGTGGATTATTGTAGACTGCTGAATGGTGTGTCTAAGATGCCCACCTTTTGCTCTGGTTCAGCAACACTCTGGTTTTGCTAGCTGTTCTCCAGTTGACAGACCAGGTTAAGATTGCTCTTTGCACTAAGCAGGACATTTTTACTTCAGCGAGACACCATTTGGCTTATTTAATGATGGCATGTTCCAAAGGCTTATGGATATCATATGAGTGGATCTACAGGGAACATCCCATTAGTATATCCAGAAAATATCATCACCATAGACCAAACCTTTGAAGAGCATTTGCAGAACCTAAAGTCAGTACTCAAGAAATTGAGGGGTGCTAATTTTGCCCATCCTTGGCCAGAGGAGAACACAGGGGCTTTACCAAACGATGGCCACTAATGGATATTGCAAGCTTGGAGCAGTGCAATAATGCTGGAGGGAAGCATAGGTATAATAATGGAAGCTGCCCAAAGGTGCCTTGAAAATGGGAATTTAAGGTAAGACAATTACTTGGTTTTCAAATAATTTCTAATAATTTGGACAAATGAATGCCAAAAGCTGATAGCTTTACCTGTACCAGATGCTGATTTTTTTTTATTTTTTTTTTAAAAATCTCTATTAGTGTCTTTGAAACACTAGGAAGTAAAAAGCCACCTCTTGAGAATTTACCTTTTTCTGCCGCCACTGCCATGAAAGTGAAGCTTGTCAGAAATATCTTTCCTAGAAAAAAGTGACAAGTGAAAGTTCCCTTTCTCTCCCTCCCACTACCACAATCAACAAATCTGTTTCAGATGCAATTTGCCAACAGATCTCAGAAAATGCCATCCTGACATCCATGGCAGAAAGGACTGGGGGCTTTGTGCCTTCACCTCTATCAAATGCTTTGGCAACCGACAAAATGAATCAAATAATCAGAATATGGTGCTGAAATATTCCAAAGATCCAGGCACCTGGAAAACTCCAAATTTGTTAAAGTCAGGGATGTACGCTATACCATGATGCTCTGGTATTGTTTGGTTTCATCATCTGTCTCCCTCTTTGCCCAACTTTTATCAGACAAGACAGAAAGCAGGCACTCTTTATTCTTTATGCACAGTAGCTCTCTCAAAAACATCTTTATTCAGCTACTTCGCTAATGTCTCCGGCAAAGGCATCAACATGCTTTGTGCAAAATGAATTACTGCTAATTAAAAATCAACAGAAATGAGCATTCAACACTCTGTGCCCCATTAATATTTTAACCAGCAGCATGAGTAATTAAAGCTGCGCTAATTTTTTCCTCTCTCGCACAGCATCTATAACCAGTCAATAAATTACATAAAAAGTACAGGTGTGTTTCGCTGTCAGAGGCATAATATAATGATAAATCGACATCATTTCTCATACTTAACGGTCCCCCATTTGGTGCCAACTAAGAACTTGCTGTTATCTTTGCATTTGTAAATGACACACACGCATACCACACTCTCTCTCTCTCTCTCTCTCTCTCTCTCTCACACACACACACACACACACACACACACACCCCTAAAAAGGAAGGCCGCACATCCACATCTAAACTCCTAGCCTTCATCTTTAACTTGGAGGCAGCTATTTATTTGACAAAGTACATGGTTCTGGAGTGTATCTTCTTCCCTTTGTGGTCCTCCAGTCAGCCTTCATTAGGAAAGATGACAAAAGAGAGGGTAATTTGAAAGCTCAATTTTTCTGGATTTTTTAAAATCACAACTACATGACTCTGGTCCTATAATCTAACAAAAATCATCAGGGAAGCCACTTAGATGTCTTTCAAGTAATTATTCTGTTGAGGTTTTTTTTTTAAAAAAAGCAGCCTGTCAAATGTTAGGTGATGATCCTTTTTTTCCCCTCTTGCTTAGAAAACATAGACAGTTATTTGCAACTTTCTTCAGAAGATTTTACATGATTCAGTCCTTGGTACTTTTTCATCACAAATTCTCCATTTCCAGCTGCGTAATCTCTACATAACACAGAGGGGAGCTGGTGTAAACAGAAAGTGGGAAGGAGGAGTGGGGTCATGGAAATGGTGCATATGGAAACGTTCCCATTCTCCTAAGACCGACTTCTCCATGGGCACCACATTGAGCATAGAACTGCATTCCTCCTGAGCACAGTTGCAGGGAGCTGGTCAAGGGATGGGCAATTCGGAGGAAAGCCAGTATATAGGTATGTCCCACTCTCAAGGTAGTATGAGGTGCAGTGAAAAAGTATTGTAAGTCACTGCTGAGCACAATGTCTACTCCTCCATTGTTTTCCAAACCTAGGCATCTGAGAGTATGTGCACCCTGTCTGTGGCAACACAATAAGGACCAGTGTCATGGTGTTGGTGGAAGAGCATTTTTGAGGAAGCTCACAAGAGGTTAAGACCCATGAGATTCTTTTCTTTTGTTCCCATGGATTTTTATTTCCTCCTAGACTTTTATGTCACTCAACATCCCATTCCTCCATGTTGCCAGCCCTTCTCATAAAGGGGGAACAACACAGTGACCCAACAAAGGCCATACAGAGCAGGGGGAACTGGCGCTCTCCTTCTGCGTGGCTTCATGCTTGATGGAGAGTGTATGGGCCGTGAGAGTTAATGTGATTTTAGTCTCCCCTGTGAGGAGGAGTGAACACACCACATACTGTACTTTCTGTGATGCATGCTTTGCCTGGGGGGATCCTGAGACACAGCCTGCTCCGAACTTATTGGAGCTCACCCAGTCCTTATTCCATTAATTCAACAGAGGCTCTAAAATTTAGTCTAGGAGACCAAAAAAAGAAAAGATGTGCTTCTTGATAGAAACTGTGCCACTTTGTTCCTACGAGTTAACTAAATGTAAGAGACCATTTTTAATTCAATATTACTTAAGCAGAAAATAAGCCTCTCATTCATCCATCCTGTAAGTAGCTTTTTTATTTTTACTAATTAAACAATTGTTTACTTTATAGTGGCAGTAAAAATACTGAAAGTACTTTTAGCCTAAGGCAACCAGATGCCCCAGATTCATCAGGCCAGTCCCATTTTTTTAATGGACCTTCCTGTTGTCTGTTACAAATTGTCCGTGTGCAGAGCTGTTCCAGTTTTCCCAGCCCCTCTCCCTTCCTCCCAGGCAGTCAGCGTTCCAGCCCTGGTTCACTTCCTTTGTGCCTGACATCTGCACCATTAGAGACCGGAAAGGTGGGCAGGTAGCCCAGTGGCCACAAAACCTGTCTCTTTTCTTGGGTTTATCCCAACAACCCCGCTGCCCTAACCACAAATATCTTCCAGGATGCTAAGACCGCAAATCTGGTCAGCTTATTTTAGCCAACTGTACTATTTAGAAAAATTAAGACTATTATTGTTTGCCTCAAAATGTTTCTCTTCTTTTTTATCTTACATGGAGCTTCCATTTTAGCTTTAGCTTCCATTGCTTATTTTTTAAAATAATACTTTGACTGCAGAGAATTATATATATATTGCATTATGTATCTTTAATCAAAAAGATATTTGTATTTTGTGCCATTAATGTTTTTGTGATTACTGACCTTGAATGAAATACATGTACAGCACTTATAACAAGAGTTAGTTGCACTGTTGGGGGGAAATTTGCTTGGCTGAACACTAATGTTACTAAGAATCAAAGGCATTTCTCAAAACTTCTGCTGCCATTCTTCCTCGGGGAAACTGTGCTTAACAAGAAAGAAAGAAAGAAAGAAAGAAAGAAAGACAAAGCACACATAAGTGCCTCTCATAAAGTGAAAGATTTCTGTTTAATTTTGTTTAAGTGTTCTGTGCTATCAGTTGCTGCTTGAATTAAATGAAAAGCAATTTCAGTGGTAAACTGAACTCTTAAACGTATGAAAAAATTTCCATTTTCTTCTGTACTATGATCTTAAATTATAGCAGCACCCACTAGAGCTGTCTGAGCAACGGTTGTGTTGGTGTGTCGGTTATAATAAAACCACTTCTTAAACAGGATTATGATTTGGCCACAACAATCCCATGTAGAATAAAAGGTGACAAAGAAAGTCTTAGCCTGAGAAGCACTTTTTGAATATAATACATCTGTTAGAAATTCCCCAGAAGTTTTTCAAATGATAGGAAAATACTGCCAATATTGTTAAGTATTAGAAAGGACAGATTTTGACAGGTGCCTCATTTGATCACAGATATAATCAGACCTTTTATTTTTAAACTGCTCTTTAGTGTATTGTTCATTTTAAAAATAAAACAAAATTAAATCTCTTGGGTACAGACATTTCTCCATTCAGCTAAATACCCAAATGTGGTTATTAGTATTTGAAAAACAAGCAAGGAGTGCAAAACTTTATCAACATTATTTTTGCACTGCTTGAGAATCACCTACCAATTAAACTGATAATAAGTCTGACTCCATTGTCAGCTATCAGATCTGCACAAAAATCTATTTAAAGAAAATATGTTACATTTGAAGTTAGTTTGAATATCCAAGTAGATGTAAAATGGTCCCCACTACTGAATGGCAGCCATCTTAAGCATTTGGATTTTTTTATTATTATTACTGGCCAAGTGGAAGGAGTCCTTACACTTAATTCCATATCATTCTACTTGGTCTCTGACTTAATAACTTTTGAAAACCACATCTGGCCCCTTAAAAATATTTCAAAGAATATTATGGGCATCAGTGGGCAGAATCTTATTGATTTTGGCTAAATTGGAAGACTTGAAGTTCTAACTCTCCACATGCCCCATAAAAACTCTTTACAACCTGACTCTTCTATACCACTAGAATGAATAACACTTTGTTACAAGAAATATGGCATGTTAGTGAGCCATAAAGGAAAAGGTGGTGATTGGTTCACTTGCATGAGATGCAAAAGTGCCCCATTTAGCACTTGGTGAGGAGAAGAAGGGAGAAGAAAATAGAGCGGAAGATCCCTGTTGCCAGTTGGCCAGCAGTGTCGGTGTGGGGAGGCACACAGGCATGCAGCTAGCAGATGGGATAGAAAGTTAGGTTGAGCTTTTGGTATTGGCATCAGTTGCAGCTAGATAAAATGGAGGCATCAAGTCACTGGTGATGGATCTCATTTGTTCCAGAAGCCAATTTTCTTTGATTTGGCATGAACTCTGACTATTCATAAATTGTAAACTTGGCCTCCATAAACAACAAAGGCTGTCCATTACAGATTCGGATCTATCCATAACTGCCTGAAAGAGACTGTTACAGATTGATCTAAACCTATCTGGACTTAGTCCATGCAAGTTACAGATCCAGAGTTATGGATCCCCATCCCCTGGGGCCCTGGCATGTAACTACCGGCATCTGAAGACTTAATTGAAGCTCCGTTTGATTGAAGTTCAACTGTCCCGCTGTTGCTGGGGGGGCCTTCTCCCTTGCTGTGGCATGCTGCTGAGCTCCCTGCTCCACAGCACACATGCAAAATGGCCACTGGAGCCAATTTGCACATCCACAAAATGGCCACAGCCCTTAACCAAAAGGTCACTACCATTTTGTTTAAGGGAAACGGCCATTTTGAGTTTTGATTTTTACAGCACGCAACCACCAAATGGTGCTTGGAGCGCAATGTATCTAAAATCCATTAAAAATATAAATCTATGTAAAAACAATTAAAAAGAGGAACGAAACAGGGAGGACAACACACATTAAGGGAAACTACTAGTGGATCCTAAAAGCACCTGGAGAATAAATAAGTCTCCAGACACTTTTTAAAGGTAAGGAAGGAGGAACTAAGATGGACAGCCAGAGGGAGCGAATTGCACACTGAGAGGCTTGCCACAGCAAAGACCCAATCATCTGCCAACTTAAGACACAATGGAGAGATCCACAGACTGCAGGTGGTTTCTGGGCACAGATAACCATCAGTGTGAGGCTCCAGGATCAGGTCTCGAATATAACCAGGTCCTATACCGTTCCGAGCCCTAAAAACCAAACTTTATGTGTTTATAGCACTAAAAGGAATTCAAAGTGTTTTACAGACATTAATTAATTTAGATTCACAATGTCAATGTGTGAAATCATATTCAATATTATTAGTTCCTATTTCAGAGATGAGGGAACTGAGAGCATATTCCCACATACAGCAAACCAGCACTCCCCCCCACCCCCCACCCCCCGCATATTTCCTTGAAGTGTGAAAGACTCTATGTGCTTCTTTAACCGTCCTTGCAGTTGTTTTTTAAGCACATTGACAAGCAGCCAAAACCTACCTTTACAAGAGCGGGTTTGAAATGATCTTCATAAACCCTCCTGTCAGAATGTCAGTGTCTGCATGTCAGTTACACAGCGCCTCACTTCCCGGCTCTCAGGTCCCGGAGAAGGGAGAGGAGCTGAGCCCAGAGCCGGGCAAGCGAGGCGCTGTGTAACAGTTACACAGCGCCTCGCTTCCCGGCTGTTGGCTCTGCCCCTCTCCGGGAGCCGAGAGCCCAGGAAGCGAGGCGCTGTGACAGCCTCTCCCCCCACCCCCCACCTGAGGGGCTTGTGGGAACGTGAAAGGCGCCTTCTTTAAAATTGCTTGAATGCACAAATTAAATGCTGGTCGGTGTGAATAAATGCAAGTGCATTTTTAAATTGCCTGCATTTAGAAATACCAGCATTTTTCTGTACATGGGAATGCGCTCTCAGATTCAGTGACTTGGGGTAAAAACAAACATGCAGTCAGTGGGACTGCTCCTCGGGTTGCCCTGGGGTGGAAAATCATGGGCAACACAGCCTGGGTCAGGTTGGAGCACCAAACTGATATGCCCGCAGCTGGGGAGGTTGAAGTGGATCAAAGCGAGCCACAGCGAACCAAGGTTACGTCTGCTTTTACCTTTGCCCTAAGATACCTAGAAAGACTCTGGCAGAAGTGGGCACAGAACCCATGCCAACTGATTCCCAGTTCTGTGCCCAAAGTATAACCCTTCCTATTTCTCAGCTCTTTTTCCAGAATAGGTGCCAAGATCCAATTAATTTGTATCATGTTTATGCTGGTAGAACAATGTCCTCCCTTTGCACCATATAAGATAATAATCTTATATTATGGTTTGGGATTGAGAATTTTAGGGTACAAAGACAGCTTGGCTATATTGTGCCAAACACATGGAGATTAGTGAAATCATATCCAATATTTTTTTTGCAGCCTTAGGAAGTTTTGGGATTTTTTTAAAAAAAAGATCTATTTTGTACCTACATTGAACTCATTGCTATGATTTCTAGATCTGCAATTGCTCAAACAATCAGACCCCCTGACATTTGTACTCTGTTCTTCTGTGCCATGGTGGTAAATGTGTCCATCCAAATGGTAAGTGACATCAGCCATTGTTGTTGGCGCATCCCAAATGAAACAAAGACACCTTTATGGGTTTAAAAGGCTGCACTCTTTATTAACTAATATATGGGTGGGAAATGGCTAAAAGCAATTTGGGTCCAGTAACAACAGATTTATAACTTCAATAACAGTAAACCAGGGGGCTGGGTTTGAGGCACACTCAAGTACCTGTTCCCCTACAACTTATAGACTATGCCTCCCCCTCCATTCCTGGATGCACGTCAAGGGTCAGGGAGGACAATGTGTCCTCCTTTGAACTGGATTAAGGAGAAAGTCCAGAGGGCCCGGGGTGTTATGTGCCCCTATGGTGCCCTGAACTTGACCCCTCCCCAGGACTTGACCTCAATGCTCACAATACCCTGCACATGTGTCAACGGTCACTAGTCCCTGCCTCACAAGGGAACAAGTCCCATTGTATAACTCAAATCAATAACATAACAAGGTTACTGGATCCTCACAGAGTACAACAAAAACACTTAATACCTCCCGGGCCAAGTAGGTTCCTAATCAGCCAATTGAAATAAACAGACACTGTAGGGAAGGCAAAAAACCAAGGATCCAAAGGCCAATTTAAGGTCCTTGTAAAAATTCCTTCCTGGTCCCTTGTTAGGCAACAGGCCTATGCTCACAGTGCCCATATAATAGAGAAGGTGGGTGGGTGCTTTGGTTGGGCATCCTGGCGTGACTGCCAGGCTCCGCCCATCAGGGGCTTTTATGCCCTGAGGCAAATCCTGCCTCGCAGGACCTGTTTCCTACCCCGGTCCCAGGGTTGCCAGGAGCAGCCGTTTCACACCATTTTCAGGACCTGCAGCCAGCTTGCAGGGGTGAATATAACCTCCTCACCCAGTGTCCTCGCTCCTCCTCTCAGGGAGCACAACAAGGGCCCCCTCGCCTGCATCCCTGGGGGGGGGGGCGAGGGACAATGATGGGGGATTTTCAGAGTTGTGTTGTACATAGTGAAACCAAGGTAGTGAACAGGGAGAAGAAAGAAAGGGGAATTCAGAGTGGATGGTATCTTCATAGTTTAAGGTGTGGTTTTTTTTGCTTTTTTGAGTTCCAGTCAAAAAATTCTGGACAAAGGTGTTCATTTCAACCGCACCTTGTATGAAACCATAATTAAACTATAGAAATCTCTTGGGTTGCTGCCAGGGGTGTCGCTACCATTGGACAAACAGGGGCTTTTGTCTCAGGGCCCTTGCTGGCTGGGGGCCCAATATCCAAAGTAGCTAAGCCACACTTTCCCCACCCTTTTTTCTTTTTAAATTGCCACCTGAGCTGGCTGGGGGCCCCCTCCCTGCCTGCAGTTGCAACATTGCATCTGACACAATGTTGCAACCACAGGGAGGGAGGGACCCCATGCCACAGTCTGCATCAGGCCAGGTCACACTCACAAGCCTCACGACTTGGCTCGCCCCCCATGGTGCTGCATCACAGAGGAGGAGTCCTCCCCACCAGTCTGGACCTGGTCTGGGCAGGGCTGGCTCAAGAGAGGCCCAGCCTGAGTGGGAAGGTGCCCAGCGGTGTGAGTGGAGATGCAGCTTCACACCTTCCTGCTCCGGCGCTCCCCGCATTGAACTGGCCCAGCCTGCTCCGGCCCACCCGGCCCAACCAGCCCCCGGCTTCCAGGGCTTGTTGGGTGAGCCAGAGCAGCAATGGCACTGCTGCTGCTGGCTGTGCTCAACCCCAGTGTGCAGGCAACGAGCCATGAGGGACAGACTGAACCATGGAACCAGCTCACCACCGGCCCAGAAGACAGATGGGCCCAGCAGCAGGCCACCATCCACACTCCGCATGCTCTGCAGAGAGCAAGTAAGTTCTGAACACCAGCAGCCCAGCGCCCCAGGCTGGCTGAGCTGGGAGGTGCCCCTAGGCCGGCCGGCGGCTTCACCACTGGCAGGAAAAAAGAAGGGGGGCCCACGGGCATTTCTTGTCCCTGGGCCCATCCCAAGCTAGCTACGCCCCTGGTTGCTGCTCACAATATTCACTTCTGCAACCTCCTCCTGTCTGGATTTGATTCTATCTTGCATTCTTTTTAATCCATGCAAAATGTTGCTATGCAAATGATGCTACTGCTGACTTGCCACCACGTCATGTGCAATCTGTGTCCTCATAATTAGAGTCCTGAAAGTATCAGTACCTCTTTACTTCTAAAGTCTTCTGTTTGAGCCCTGTTTGAACCCAGGAACTCACACTCTGCCACTGATGCCAGCATCTATTGCCAGTCAGTTTAATTTTTCCTGCAACACCCCATGCTTTTTCCTAAACCACCCCTTATGAATTGTCAAGCACTCCAAATAAAAACATTCAAAGCCATTGTCCTCCTTCAGATCTCTCCTTAAAACTCACCTTTGCCACAATGAATTGACAGTGGCTAGACAGCTAGTGTGTTCAGTGAGAGCCCTTATCACAGTCATCACAATGATCTCACTGTTACCTTGTTCTCCCCTGTTTTGTTTGTTGTCTCCACTTGTTCTCTTTTGTCATATTCTTAGGGTCTGTTTGAAACTCCAATGAAGCAGATAGAAAGATTCCCATTGATTTATGGGCTTTCAATCAAGCGCTTACTGTATATAATAAATTATTGGGTGCAGAAACTATTTGTTGTTTGGAGTTTTTTTGTGTACAGTGCCTAGCACAATGGGGGTTCAGATCATTGAATGAGATTCTACATGTCACCACGCTGCTAGCCAGTGTACAGAATTACAAAATTACTGCTTCTTCCAGTAGTATATATCATGCTATAGCATGACTAGAGCTACAAATTTGTCATGGTAGTCACAAAAGTCACATTTTTTGTGACTTTTGCCCCTCTCCGTGACTTTTGAGATCTTCCCGTGACTTCCATGATTTTCCAAGTTTTCCCCAAACCGAAGAGAAGAGCTAGCAAGAAGTTGGTGAGAAGAGTATGCTCAATGGCACTAAGAAGATCCACGGTGTCTCCCTGGAGCTCCAAACCCCTCTCTGGCTGTGGAGACGTGGCGGCACGGCAAGAAGCCGGTGAGAATAGCACACTTGGGCACCACCAGGTAAAGCCACGGCCTCTCCCTGGAGCTCCAAACCCCTCCTCAGTGTTGTTTCTTGTGGAGGGCAGAGCTTTGGGCATGATCAAGTGGCAGTGAGGGGTGGCAGCAGGATTTGAGGCAGAGAACATTACGGTTGTCAGAGCTTTAAGAGACGCCCAAGAGGAGACGGCACCATTTCTTCTGCCTTTATCCCCTGCTTGGGTTTACAATCTAAGCCTGGGGCTTTCAAAGGGCTTTACAATCCCTGAGGAAAACACATCCCAGGGTGTGTTTTCCTCCTTCTATTCTGTGCGGGTGGGGGGGGCACAGTCTGTGCTAGGGGGATTACAATCTAATCCATGGGTTTACAGTCTGGGGGCGGGGGCGTGTTACAATATTTATACAATATTGAATAAATTTTTTTTTAAAAAACTACCTATGAGTTTTCTGTGACTTTCTTGTTCCTGCCATGACCAATTTATGACTTTTAAAGAAGATTTCCATGACAAATTTGTAGCCCTAATCATGACAACTGCCAGTTTCATATCATTCTGGGACTTCCACTTCTGGTTCTGCAGAGGGAGCAAAAATAAAATAAATTTAATCAAGAAAAAAAAAGTAAATGGGTTTCCTCCACTATCACACATTTTCCATACTGTTCTCTTAAGCTTTTCAGGCTAATGTACATGCCAGTTCTAATTTAATCTCAGCTTGTTCATCCATCCCTAATGTTAGCATTCTTTGTCTATTAAGCTACAGATGGGGCTGAAACGCGATCTCAATTTTTTCTCAGTTCTTACCAAGAATCACAGTTTGTGACTCATTTTTAGTGAGAATCGATAATCGAGAAAATCCCTGGTTCTCGACACTTTCTCAGACAAGCATTTTCTTGATTTACCATTTACAGTAATTAATTACCATTTACCATGATTTACCATGTACCATATATACCAATTTACCATGTACCACTTACTATATTGCATTAACGCTGGTAATGTGGATATGCAAAATGGTTGCCCTTTTCCAAAATGGCAGCAGTGCTGCTGGTGACATCTTGGAAGAGGGCTGTGAATGCGCAGAACAGCTTCAATGGCCATTTTTGCATATGTACATTACCAGGACGAACACAGTAAATCACAGTAAATCACAGTAAATGTTAAATTACGGTAAACATTAAATCAAGAAAAATTCTTGACCAACATCTCAAACCATTACTGAGATTGGCCCAACATCTCGGCAACAATTCAATTCTCATGAGATTTTTCAAGAATTTTTTTAATTCTCATTTTAGCCTAGTCAAGACCAAAACATTTGATGAGAGGGCACCAAGCTGTGTGTGTATGTTTGAAAGTAAAATCCAGAACACCATTCTGAGTCTGCAAATGTCGCCTATCCTTACAAATGACCAATCTCAAACACTAATCCATGTAGTCCTGAAACAGACCAGTTGATCCCATTTAAAATGAGTCTCTGCCCAAGTAATATAGTCACAACATTCACGTTTCATATCTGTTTTCCTCATTTGCTTTGGGATAGGATGGGCTATGAAGCTTGGGCTCTTGGCATGTGACAAGAGAAGTGGAGCACCACACTGGTTTCATGGAGAATTCCTTTGGCCAGTGAATGCAAGATTCTGGAGGGACCTCTTAAGACAGCCTCCCTGTTTCAGACATAGGATGTTAACGGATGAGAGATTAGCCTGCTGGAGTTGGTCTGTGGAGGCTCTATGCAGTCACCACTCTAGGGTTCCGTATGACAAACCCGACAGACAGGAAGGCATTCCTCCCCACCACAACCCACCACCACCCCTTCGCCACTGAGACACGGTTGCTCCCAAGATCACTCTAGTTGCTCCACCTGGGATTCTCTGGTCCTAGTGGGCCTGCACACACCCTGACAGGAGGCAGCCAAACGGGTGCACATTAGCCCACATCAGCAGGCATTTGACCACAAGGCGGGCTCCACATTTGACAGGCCGATGTCGTGAGTGGAAGCCAGAGGGCGGGCTGGTGTCAGGCACAGGCGATATCTGGCAGCCACCTAACAGAGAGGGAAGGCGGCCACTCATCCAGAAAGGGCTAATCTGGGCTACTGTCTCATCTGTTTTCACCCATAGGGCAAATACAATGCAAAAGATCTCTCCCTACAGAGGAAAATTAAGGGAAGGAGCAAAGAATAATTTATTTATAAATCACTTGTGGAAGAGTTTTCAAGTCAGCTTAAGAGCCTACAATGGATGCAAAGTGTTAATATTATTTTAACACTATATTTAACTATATATATATATGGCATTTAAAATAACTCCTATGCCCTCCTCCCATTTGTTGTTATTCATTTCAGCATTGATGCAACAACCAAATGGTTTACCAGCCTGTGTCGTTAACACTTGCATAATAACTTGAGATCTCACAACCCCTCTATTTATCAAGCATAAATGTTACCAAAAATAACTATATGCATAACTATAAGGGGAAATGGTGGACGGGGGAGGGTGGGGAAGAGGATGGCAAGGCTACTTGATATGCTTTTAAAGCAGCAATAAAGAGCCCATGTTAAAGCTTTAACATTGTGCCGGTTGCAATGCGTGATGGGGCGCGTCACAGTGTAGGATAGGGTGGAGGGAGAGGTTGTGAAGGCCATTGTTCATGCTGTTCCAACCACTTGGACCAAGGCCAGGTCAGACAGGATGAAGCAGGGCTGCAGTGCTATGTCGCCACCAACGTGGGTCTCTTCATCTCAGCAGCAAGCTAAATGGTGAAGAGCTTTGAGACAGGAGTCACAAAATCAACCCAGCAGACTCGCCAAAGCTTTACCTATGTGGGATCCTCACAATAAGTGTCTCATCATTATTAATCCCCTTGCTATTCACCTATCCTTAATGCCATTACTCATGGCAGACTTGCTCAGTGTTAGTATGAGATGCAATAGGTTAATCGAGTGGGACTGTCACTCTTGTGCACGGCGCATTGTCCACTTACTGCAAAGTGTTCCTGTGTTGTTCTTTTTCAAAGCCTGAGCATTCCTAGGAGCGGGAGGGAAGGAGCCGCACTTTAGAAAGGCTGCTTCCCCTGTGAAGTTTACAAAATACCATCAGCATCGCTGAACTAATGAATAACGAGAATGTGTTGTCTCTAGCTTTTAAGCAGGCTGTTCTGAAAAGATTCAAAACTGTGCGGGACCTGCAGCGTTGATCTGCCTATTCCAGGTACAGCTTCAATGATTTTTATCTCAGCTTGGAACACAGAGTGTGTTCTGATACTAATACTGATAAAAGCATAAAGGCTGATGCCATCTGCCATGGCAACTATCAAGATGGCAGCTGCTTTTCATCAGCTTTATCTGAACTTTGCATTAATGGGAATTCAGACACTGTGGGTGCGTTTTCAAAAAGGACATAAAAATGATAGCACTCCTCTGAATAGAACCAATTCGACAAATACCAGCCTCCTCTTATCTCCCTTATCTTTCTGATGAGAAAAAACGAAAAGATATGTATATATTTATATTATTTTTCCCGTGTGCACTCCTGTTAGATCACCTTGTCTTTTTATCAGCCCCACTCTGTTGCCAGTGGCATTAGAAGCTTCCACTTAAACAAATGCAGCAGCAGGGCTGTAACCCTCAGAGGCTCTGACTTCAAATCCCAGTGCTGGCACTGCTGCTGCAAATGGGATTCAAATGTGCAGTCTCTGAGGTCAGTGCAAGCAACAAAATAGCATGCTAGTGTTCAGAGCCTACTGCAGGTAATAATAGAGGCATTTTTTCACGTAGAAAAAAACCCCTGTTCAGTAGTAATGCTGAGGGGATTATTCCCCCCACCCTCTTCGATAACTGTTTACGGTAGGTAAACCTTCTCCACATTCATTAGCAGTGGTAGAACATGACAATTCACCACAGAAAAGATGCTAATTACAGCACACAAGCTTTGTGATGCAGGCTACAAAAGCATATAGGAAATATAAATATAAGATGGATACACAATAATGTATTAAAATGTTCTCTGTTCTCCAGAAGGATATTTGCCTTTCCCCCCCTCCCTCTCTGTTAATAAAATCTTTATCTTTATTTGATTTTTGTTCAGGTTAGCATGAGGCTTTCTCTTCCCCTGAATAAATTTATAAATCAATACATGAATCGCCTCTCTTCAGATCTCCCCTCCTGAATCCGTAGATAGTGCAAGACCTGGCTGTTTCTCCAGGTGTTTGGAGAGGGGGACGGATAGTGGGTGGGTGGGTGGTTTCTTTGGGGGGAGGAGGGGTATTTGTTACTTACCATGCTTCCGTTGTTTTATTTTATGTTTATTTATTGATGGTTTTAATTGATGTCTATGTATTATTAATGTATTTTATATATTTGTTTAATATATCTTGTTTGTTGCCCCAAGCTACTAGTAGGCAGGAGCGGGTGGGTTACAAATTCCGATAGATAAATAAATAAATAAATAAATAAATAGCATATAGAAAATAGTAATTCAAAAACATAGACACACAGGCATCCTTAAATGTCTATCATATAGTATTGAAAGTGTGTTACTCCTACCAGTTGCCTTGCAAAGTTAGATTTCATTTTTGAATGATAGAAAAGGGATGGGCTTTTAAGAGATAAAGAATAGGGCTAAAGGACAAAAGGCCTTTGACTGTGAAAGGTACAGAGTGATTGCAGCTCTCCTCGATGTCTATGAGAGTTGAAGAAGCTCAGTATCTTGCAGAGTCAAGGATCAGAGGAGTGGGTCGTAGACAAGAAAGAAGAGTGGACTAGTTTATCCGATGGTGTAAACCGGAAGCCATTACATTAAACTGAATTAGGCAGGCTGAGGATTTGGCTCCATGTTTCTGACGTTTGACAGGAATCTGCTTACCCACATCTGGGTTTGGATTCATTATGGGCATTATCATTGACGGGAGAGCTGAAATGTCCAAGCAAAAATATTTTCACTCTTCCTCAGCATCTGCATCTGGGAAGGGCACTCTAAAAGTAGCTGACTCTGTCACAAAGGCTTGATTGTTGTATTTTTCATACTCATCACAGAGATGATTGTTTTCTTCCCTGCAATTTGCCACTGCAGATATACGCTCATCTCAATCTCTCTTTTTATATCATAAACCAAACAAAGGGAGGTCTGAGGCAACCTTTATTTTATGGTGCCAGAGTGGAACAGCTACTTCAGAAAATACTCTGAAACATCATTCCAAGTATAACAATTCCACTTCTCACTTCCAGACTGTCGGTTCAAAAATGCAGCCAAGACCAGTAGTCACAGAAAGTTGTGATCATCTAATAAGAGTATACTGGCCTACGTGAAATGAAATTGTCCAGTTCAGTTTCAAGCAGAAAGACAGGAGCCCACACCCCAAAACCAAAACCCACAATTTTTCTCTAGTATGCCAAGTGTTTGAATGTTCTTCCTTTTCAGTTTCTTCCCCACAGCTTCATCTTTCCACGGTTGCTTTTCCATTTAGGTAACCTACTCCTCCCATCCTAACAAAAAAAATCACAGGTTTTAAACTAAAACAACAATCTCCCAACCTTCTTCTAACAGGCCATTTTTAAATCATCACACTTTGTTCTCCTTGTAAGGGAGAGCTGAAACAAATAATTAGTGCCAATACAAAAATCAACAGATTTAGTCCATTCATTTAATTTCTGACAAGAGGATACAAAGATCTATTTGTTTCTAACTTCATCTGCCAAAATGAATATTCATCGGGGTTTAACTAGGGTATTTCTGTTGCTATTGATAACCAAATAAAAAAGTTATAACAATGCACTTTCCTGTGTCTGGTCTCTGACCTTTTTTACATGAGATGCACCCACTCATGCCCATGCAGCATAGTTTCCCCCTGTACGCATGCTGCGGCAGATGAGTGGGCATGTGTGTGCTCCCATGGCCCATGCACCTCCACCCACCTCCACCCATCGCCCACTCATGGAGCAATTCACCAGTGCAGCGATTGTTCTGTGAGTGGGGTTGCGTGGGGACGCAGGGGGAACTGGTGTGCACCCGTGCGCACTGGGTCGCCCACACCACCCACAATATTGCGATGCACACCGCCCCCCGCACTGTGGCCCATATAAAAAAGGCCTCTGTCTTGGCTAAGTTCCTGGGGATGGAGGCTATTATTCTATGGTCCTTTTTACACAGGCGGCACCCATGCATGGACACCAGGAATCTGGGTGTTTATGCATGGGCGCTGCCCATGTACATGCAGAGGTAGGTGGGTGAGATGGGCGTGAGTGCGCATTCCCACAGAACACGCATGCACACCCACCTCCAACCATCACCCACACACAGAGCAACCGGCGAAATCGGTGGTTGCTCTGTGTGTGGGCTGTCTCTTATACACATCTAGATGTGTATAAGAGACAGCTCCTATACACGGAGGAACCTGCCTTTGCCGTGTGTACACCCATCCCCACCCACTGCCCCCACACCACTACACAACACACACACACGCAGCCTATGTAAAAAAAGTGTCTATGTTTGTACAGTTCCTAATACACTAATACCCTATTTTCAGTTTGTCCCTTTCTCCCCCAGTTTGTTCATATGTATTATTCCAATACAGGTGAATAATAACACTGCTAATAAATTGACATGAATTGGCATTTTTATGGTTGATCCTAGCAGACAGGCATAAGGCTGCATGTGTGTGGATTCTGACCTACCTTCTGGCCCTGCAGGTAGTCCCTCAGGATCAATTGGCTGGTATCTGCACTTCTGCTGCCCTTTCTCTACCTCTGTGTGGACAGATAGATTTCACGCTCCAGGGATGTTGATTCACAAGCATTAAAGCTTCAATATTTTTAAATAAAAAACCTCCTTGCCTTAGAAAGCTATAACAGTGCAGCTATAAAATGAAAAATAGAAAACAATTGTAGTTGGTAAGCTAGAGCATAACTGACACCAAACAGACTTTCAGGACACAGTTTCTGTGTGTGAAAAAGTCAATTTGCTTCTCCCCTTGGAAGAACATAATATTAATGTTTAATGCCTGTAGCAAAAGATCAACGTTTTCTGGAGTAGGGTGAATGAAAGTGTACGTGGAGCCATCTTTCTGCCCTGTGCTGGCCACCCTTCCTAGGAGCTCAGAGAACATTGATTTTGCAATAAAGAAAACAACAGGGAAAGCTCTAAATGCCTCGATTACCAAAAGAGACAATTCCATTCTCTAATAAACCCTTCTTCAAAATCCTAGCTTCTTTATGACCCTACATGTTTATTGTTAGGATCCAATCCAGCTCTGAAATCAACCAGGGTCTAGCCATTGGTTCCAAAGGAAGTAGAATTGAGAACATATTAATAAGATAATAAGATCAATGAAACCCAGATCATCTCAAGAATCTTTTTAACACCATCAAATGTACACATTTCAGATAGCTGATGGACTGTTATTCAAATAGGACACGAAGATCTGGGGTAGTGGCAGTTAAAGCACCAAAACAGCAGTTAAAGAAATAAACAAAATTGTTAGTTGTATAAATAGAGCTAAGGAACAAAGGTCAAAGAAAATTATCCCAGTACTGCATGAGAGGCTGATTAGGAGCCCACATTTGGAATACACTGCACAGCACTGGTCACATTAATATGAAAAGGATATTATAGAAATTGAGACAGTACAACAGAGGGCAACCAGAATGATACAAGGATTCAAGAATCTTAATTATTTAAAAACACTAGAAACATTTGCTCTGTGCTCCTTGGTGAGGAGAAGATTAGAAGGGACTAATAGAAATTTCAGATGAGTACAGGGGAGAGGGAAGTTACAACGACTAGTGTCAGACAGAGAACAATGTCAGATGGAAAATGTCAGTCAATGATGGACTGGAAACTAAACTAAGACCACAATCCACAAACCACTTACTCCAGAGTAGGGCTGTTCTGATTTTTTCTAAAAAAACAAAACAACTGGTGAGTATTTTCGAGGGTGCCCGGACCAGTCCCCAGTGTTCGGGCCAGTCCTCGGGCCTTTGGAGAATACTCGGAATTAAGAGGGGCAAGGGTCAGGGAGGGGACTGGGGACCTGGAGGGAGGGAATAGGCAGCAGGGGACAGGAGAGAGGGGGTGGGGCCTTGCGGGGGTCAGGTAGGGTACTTACCTTCAGGAGGGGGTCCTGTGAAGTGTGGCCTATTTCCGTGCTGGTACATTTGGAAAAAAAAAAAAACTGGCCATGTTCAGAAGGGCCTGAATCATTATGGTCCCTACTGAGAATGCTCAGACCTTCCAAGATGGGACTGGCAGCATCAGCACACTGCAGGTCCCATCTGGGGTGTGGCTAGCCAGTTCTTTGTAGTATGCCCAGAACTTCTGAGCATGCCCATTAGCGATAAGTTTGGAGTTCAGACCAAATTTGATTAGTTCAGTCGACCGAACTTCTGAATCAAACTCGAATTCGATCGAACTGTTCGGTCGAATCTGAACCAGTTCAGAAGGCCAAAAACAGCTTAAAACACCAGTTTTGAATGTACGAACTCGGTTCGGAAGTTCGGAATTTGACCAAACTCGACTAGTTCGGTTGACCGAACCGAACTTCCAAACCGAACTTGATTTTTGAACCAAACCAAATTTCCAAACTCGGTTCTGTTCACACATCCCTAATGCCCATAACCAGCTGGCCGCATCCATGATGGCACTCACAGCATGCTCATGCTGCCAGCGTCATCTTGGAAAGGTCTTAGCATGCTCCAAAGAGGCCGTTCATGCCCTTCTGAGCATGCCCAGGGGTTTGTTTGGTTTTTTTAAAAAAAAAATTACCAGCAGGAACAGGCCACGCTTTGTGGGACCCCCTTCAGAGGGTAAGTACCCATCCCTGACCTCCTGCTATGCCCCCACTGGCATATTCCCAAGTTTCTCCCAGCCCCTGCTGCACTATTCCTTCCACCCACTGGCCTCCCTCCCTGCACTTGGCTGAGATCTGGCCAAGTCCTACATTTTTGGGGCAGGTCCTCAGAAATTTGGGACTCAGCAAACAAAGGCTGAATGTCTCGGTATTGGTAAATTCCAAGGAAAACCAACAACTGAGTTATAGCACTACTACAAAGGCACCCCACTGAAGTCCTGAAGTGGTTTGTGGATTGTGCCCTAAAAGAATTTGTGTAGCATTTCTTTACAAATAGAAGGGTGAGTTTTAGGTGTACATCCTAAACTGCTAGGAGCTACACAGATTATAAAAGTATTTAGAGAAGTTTTAGATAAGGAAAATTCTCAGACAGATGGATCTCAGTATTGAAGTCAACAGATTCAAGCTGATTTACACAAGGTGAGACCTGGCCAAAATGTCAGCTTCAACATTAGGTAAACTAAACCCAAAGATGTATACACTAAAACAAAATTAATTTTAGACACACACACAAATCTTAAGAAAGACTATGGCAAATACTTTGCTTTCCAACCGCACTGGTAAAAAAAAAACTGTTCCAGTCAGAGCTACCACCGCGTCTTGGTGCTATGGGAGGATTCCCTTAAAGATGAAGAATCTAGGGGTGTGCAGAAGGCAAATATTGTATTTTGTTTTCATTTCCAAAAAAACAGTTTGATTTGTGGGGGGCAGTTTGTAAAGGACTCTACCATTTTAGTTTATTTTTTCATTTTATTTAATTTAAATAAAATGAAAAACAATTCCCCTCCCTGCCCACGTCCGACTCTCCCCCTCCTTTTGTACCTTCAGATTCTTCCTCAAGTCCCCCCTCTTCTGCTCCGCCCTCCCCAACTCCTTACTCCCCTCTTCTAACTCCTGTTGATACCTACCATCCAGTACAATCTGTTACCTGAGGGCTGTGTACTCATATCCTCACCACATGGACCAGTCAGCCATCATTCTCGATGTAACCAAGCTAAGCACGTGCACCTGAGACCTTGCATCCTCGTGAATGTTACACTCCTTGTCTCACCCTCTATTTCCCCTTCCCCCACCACACACCCGTTTCTCAGTTTGTAAGCCCTAGGGCAGGGACCGTGTCTATTCCATTACTTTGTAAAGCTCCAGGTACATTGCTGGTGCTATATAAATGCTTGTTAATAAATAATAATAATCAATAAATCATCATCATCATCATCATCATCATCATCTTTTCAATCCATTGATCCTCTGAACTTTGCTTCCTCCCTCTCCTTCTTCTCTCCTCTCTCTCCTCTACCACCTGCCCAGTCTCTGCTGTCTCTGCCTTCAACTCATCCCTCTCCTCTACCCTTGACCGCCTTGCTCCCCTCTCTTGCCATCCTATCTGTCGCATAAACCCCCATCCTTGGCTGTTCTTGGCTGGTTCTCTTTGTACCTTTTGAACCGCTCCTTCAACGTTTCTCTTGCTGGTACCTCCTCTACGTCACTTCCCCTCTCTGTGGGAGTTCCCCAAGGCTCTGTTCTTGGCCCTCTTCTCTTCTCCCTTTACATTCTTTCTCTGGCTAAACTCATTGAAAACTCACAGCTTCCAATATCAGCTGTATGGTGATGACTCATAACTCCACTCCACTCCCCATGCTCTCCCCCTCCTTCCAGTCTCGTATCACTGACTCTCTCTCTGACATCCCTGCTTGGATGTCTCCCTGCCAACTCAAGCTTTATATGGCCAAGACCAAACTCATCTTCCCCACCCCCAAAACATTCCCCTCCTACTTCCCTCTCAATTTCCATTGAGGGTGTTCATCCATTCATCCTCAGCTTCCATCCAGCCTGTCCCTCAGGCATGTAGCCTGGGATTCATCTTGGACTTCTCCCTCTCTTTCACTCCTCTGATCCAGAATTTTGCCACTTGCTCTGTATAATATTGCTAAAACTAAGGCCTGCCTTACTGTTTCCACTGCAAAAACACTAGTCCATTCTCTAGTCATCTCTCACCTTGACTACTGTAACTTCTAGGGATGTGCGAACGTGGTATGACCATTCAGTGTTTGGCCCGAACTTAGCCCGTTCGGATGGCCAAACCAAATGCCTGACCCGAACGCCTGAAGCCCCGAACAGTTCAGGCACGTTCGGATGAGTTTGGGCAGGAAAAACGTGACTGGAAAGCCCAGGGATGGGGGGCAGCTGAGGAGAAGACTTCCTGATGCCAGGGGTGGAGAGGCTTGGAATAGCAGGCAGCCTGCCCAATCACCATCCCTCTTTTCCTCGGACCACTGGCTTCGCAGTCTGCGATTGGCCACAGGCTAGACTGCACGGAGCTAATGGGGCTTGTGGTAAGGTGGGCACAGCAAGTAACAAAAGTCATTGCCCTCCCCCCTTCCAAATCCTTCTGAGCTAGCCACTGATCCTGTCAGCAGGCGTTTTCAGAAGTCTCCCTCTCCCAGCAGTTTGTGTTCCTAATCCATTGCCATTCTCCTCCTATTTCACCCATTTCCACACATTTACCTACTTAGTTTCATTTATTTAGATTAGATTAGATAGATTTAGGTGTTATTTTTATTTTTTTACCCGCCCACCCCCCATGTTCTTTCTCCCTAACCTCCATTGAATCCTTCCCTCCTCCCTGTATATATTCCATCCCTGATTCCCTTCCCCTTTTGGGGATTTATTTAGAGTAGCATTAGATTGATTTAGGTTTCATTTCAGTTTTGTTCCCCTCCTTGTGTTGTTTGTTGTGAGCTGTCTGTGTTTATCCCCCCATTCCTGTGTGTATATATATAGATAGATATTCGATATTCGATATTAGATAGTTACTATAGATAGATAGTTGTAGGAGTTAGCGTAGTTATCCAGATAGATAGAGATAGTGTGCAGTGATTCAGTTTTAATATTTTATAGTGTGTTTGTAGGACTAGTCCTTTGTAGCTATTAGATAATATTCCATTTAGTTCCATAGGTTTGAGAATAGTTAATCACAGTTAGAGTTAGTGCAGTAGATATAGATATATATATTATTCAAATTCTGAAAAAATAAATATATATATAAAATCTTCCTGTGCATTATTTGGGTGGGAGAAAGGAAGAAGAGAAGCAGGAGAGGCCGGTCTGCTGCCTGTAAGGCAGGCAATGGGGCATGTTGGAGAGGTGGCAGGGCCCGTGCCAGCGGAGTGGCAGGCATCAGCAGCAGCCCAAGCCCATCACCACGCCCCAAACTGCACAGGCCTGATTTTGGCAGTCGGGCTTCAGAGGCTCCCAGCAGTGGCACTAGCCAGGGTGTGGTTCGGCAGTGCCTCCTGCCAGTGTCCTCCACTGCCATGCAGGGCACTGGAAGGCCTGTAGTCCAGGAGGCTACAGTTGTCTCTGCTGCGGATGCAGGAGCAGGTGCAGGTGCTTCGGGGTCAGATGTTCCTCAAGGGCCACCAATGTCCCCCATTGTTGAGGTGATCCTCAGCAGTCCAGGGCTGGTGAATCCCACATGCTACAACACTCCAAGGGCAACCCCCCCCCCCCACACACACACACGCAACCAGACTACTCAAACAAAACCAGGGGGATAAGTCAAGGGAAAGCCTACGAGGTACTTAAAAACAGAGTGGTATTTATTATAAACACCCCAAATTGGACAATAAGCTGGAAAGGTCAACATACAACATACAAAATATATATAGATATAGGTCATAATATTTGCAATTATACAATAATGTTTACTCCAAACTTCACACAGCCAGTACATCCCATTGGGAGTAATAACATAAATGTGTGTAAATATCAGTCAAAGAATGCCCATCCTTCCTGAATACATACAAATAATGATAACACCCCAATGGGAGTACCTTCCAAAATAGGATACGTACTCCAAATTTAACACCGCAATAAAGCATTTAGAAGGACCCCAATGGGAGAGATAACATATCTGTGTGTTGAGAACCCCAATGGGAGAGAAAACAACATCTCCCTGTGTTGTACACAGCTATGTTTCAGTACCAGATATCCTAGTCTTCCTCAGCAACACATACTTTATTTTTTAATATTTATTTTTCTCAGAGGGGCTGCTCTTATTCGTTGATCCTTAAGACCTAAGCAATCTGAAAGGATTGTTGAAAGGATTGTCTTAAGGATCCATGGGCTGGCAAGACCAACGTATGGCCGACCCTGTCCAAAGTGGCCAAGGATCTCTTGTCCTGCCCACCAACGAGTGTCCCCAGTGAGCTGGTGTTCTCCACGGCGGGGGACATTTGCTCTCCGCACCGCCTGAGACTGGAGGCCAAGTTGGTGGAGCAGTTGCTGTTCATAAAGGTGAACCTTCTGCTGCTGGGATTCCCCAAGCTGCCCCTGGACATGGATTGATGGTGCAGTGGCACACGCCATCCCGTGTCAGGGGCAGTCTTGGGAAGGGGCTCCTCCTCAATCTGGGCTGCTACTGCTGAGGTGCTGTCCTTCCCTTCCAATGCCCGGCACCCACCCTGCCTCTCTCTCTCTGACTAGATGGCCTCAGCCAGCCTATCTGACTGACCTCATGGCACAGGGTGGCATTGTGAAGCTGTAAGCCTGCCAGCCGGCCTCTGGCAAGACGATCTTGGCCCGCCTATCTGACTGGCTCTCTCTCGCGTGCACTGCACAGTCTAGAGTGAGATTAAATGGCCAGTTTTCACAATGGTGGGATGTAAAAAGTGGTGTGCCCCAAGGATCTGTACTGGGAACAGTTCTTTTCATCAAATTTGCAAATTTCATCAAATTTGTAGATGACACCAAGTTATTCAGAGTAGCCAGAACACGAGCAGACTGTGAGGAGCTGCAGCAAGATCTTCCAAGACTGAGTGCATGGGCATCTAAATGGCAGATGAGATTTAATGTGTACAAGTGCAAAGTGATGCACATTGGCAAAAATAATCCAAATTATGAGTACACAATGCTGGGTACTAAGCTAGGAGTTAGCACTCAGGAAAAGGATCTGGGAGTGATTGTGGGAGTGATTCTGGGAGTGATTGTGATTGTGGGGAACAAAACCCTTTACTGTTGGGAGCCTGGGGATGACCCACAGGGAATGGATAGCATGGTGACCTGTTGGGTGCTTCTCCCAGGCCCCCATGACTGGCCACTGTAGGAGACAGGATGCTGGACTCGATAGACCATTGATCTGACACAGTATGGCACTTCTTATGTTCTTATGTCTTTGCCAGCCTATCTAAGTGCCCTGCCAACATTCCAGCCTGCCTTCCCTACTGCCTCTCATGCCACGCTGCCTGTCTGCCTGTCCACCCAGGTGACCGAGATCAAAGCCTGCCTCAGTCTGCCTTCTGCTCATGCCATGCTGCCTGCCTCCCATGCCAAGGTGCCTGTCTGCCTGCCCTGACAACCCTTGGTGATGTGCCCCACTGGCCTGGTAATCCCGCTGCTGCTGTCTGCTGGTCCATGGGTGCTCTGTCCTGGCAAATCCAATTGTGTCCACGCAATTCTGCTGCTGCCATCTGCTGCTGTATGGGAGCTCTTCCCTTGCAAATCCTACCATCCTGGCTCCATGGGTGCTGTGCACAGGCAAATCCTGCTGCTGCCATCTCTGCTGTTCCACGGGTTCTGTGCCCAGGTAATCCAATGTCCTCTGCTGCTGCCAATGCCGCCTCTGCTGTCTGTGCCACGGGTTCTGTGCCCAGGCAACCCAAAGTCTGCTGCTACTGCCAATGCTGCCTCTGTCTGTGCCACGGGTTCTGTGCCCCGGCAATTCAATGTCCGCTTCTGCTGCCTCTGCTGTGCCATGGGTACTGTGCCCCCAGTACCCGTGGCATCCAATGTATGCTACCGGGTGGCCATGTGATTCACCACTGGGCAAGGCTTGACCAATTGGCAGAACAGTTTGTTGAGATCCTGAGAGTAGGATGCAAGCCTGCAACGCCCGGTCAAGCAGGGGTGCCAGGCACCAAGCCCTGGCCGGGCCTCTGCCGCTGCTCCACCAATGCCAGCCAGCCTGTAACGCCTGGCTGAGCAGGGGTGCCGGCCACTCCAGCCCCAGGACCCACCTTCCGGGTTCTTCGGCCAACGTTCCAGGCAGGAAGGGCTGTCGTTTCACTTCATTGTCCGCAAGTGTCCCACAGCAAGACTCCACCAATGCCAGCCAGCCTGCAACGCCTGGCCGAGCATGGGTGCCGGCCACTCCAGCTCCAGCTCCAGGACCCACCATCAAGGTTCTGGGGCCAATGTTCCAGGCAGGGAGGGCTGTCATTACACTTCATTCCACTTCCACTCTAGTCCCAAGATCCACCGTCAGGGTTCTGGGGCCATCATTCTGCTCACAGGGAGCCATCATTCCACTTCATCTAGAAGCTGACACTCTAGTCCCAGGACCCACCGTCAGGGTTCAGGGGCCATCATTCTGCTCATGGGAAACTGTTATTCCACTGCATCAAGAAACAGCCAGCCACTCCAGCCCCAGGACCCACCATCAGGGTTCTGGGGCCATAATTCCGCTCACTGAGAGCTGTCATTCCACTTCATCCAGAAGCAACCAGCCACTCCAGCCCCAGGACCCACCCTCAGGGGCCACTCCAGCCCCAGGACCCACCCTCAGGGTTCTGGGGCCTACCTTCCAGGCAGGGAGGGCTGTCACTCCACTTCATCTAGAAGCTGCCACTCCTGTCCCAGGACCCACCATCAGGGTTCTGGGGCCATCATTCTGCTCACAGGTAGCTGTCATTCCACCATAACAAGAAGCAGCCAGCCACTCCAGCCCCAGGACCCACCCTCAGGGTTCTGGGGCCTACCTTCCAGGCAGGGAGGGCTGTCATTCCACTTCATCCAGAAACTGCCACTCCTGTCCCAGGACCCACTGTCAGGGTTCTGGGGCCATCATTCCACTCATGGGGACCTGTCATTCCACTGCATCANTGGCACACGCCATCCCGTGTCAGGGGCAGTCTTGGGAAGGGGCTCCTCCTCAATCTGGGCTGCTACTGCTGAGGTGCTGTCCTTCCCTTCCAATGCCCGGCACCCACCCTGCCTCTCTCTCTCTGACTAGATGGCCTCAGCCAGCCTATCTGACTGACCTCATGGCACAGGGTGGCATTGTGAAGCTGTAAGCCTGCCAGCCGGCCTCTGGCAAGACGATCTTGGCCCGCCTATCTGACTGGCTCTCTCTCGCGTGCACTGCACAGTCTAGAGTGAGATTAAATGGCCAGTTTTCACAATGGTGGGATGTAAAAAGTGGTGTGCCCCAAGGATCTGTACTGGGAACAGTTCTTTTCATCAAATTTGCAAATTTCATCAAATTTGTAGATGACACCAAGTTATTCAGAGTAGCCAGAACACGAGCAGACTGTGAGGAGCTGCAGCAAGATCTTCCAAGACTGAGTGCATGGGCATCTAAATGGCAGATGAGATTTAATGTGTACAAGTGCAAAGTGATGCACATTGGCAAAAATAATCCAAATTATGAGTACACAATGCTGGGTACTAAGCTAGGAGTTAGCACTCAGGAAAAGGATCTGGGAGTGATTGTGGGAGTGATTCTGGGAGTGATTGTGATTGTGGGGAACAAAACCCTTTACTGTTGGGAGCCTGGGGATGACCCACAGGGAATGGATAGCATGGTGACCTGTTGGGTGCTTCTCCCAGGCCCCCGTGACTGGCCACTGTTGGAGACAGGATGCTGGACTCGATAGACCATTGATCTGACACAGTATGGCACTTCTTATGTTCTTATGTCTTTGCCAGCCTATCTAAGTGCCCTGCCAACATTCCAGCCTGCCTTCCCTACTGCCTCTCATGCCACGCTGCCTGTCTGCCTGTCCACCCAGGTGACCGAGATCAAAGCCTGCCTCAGTCTGCCTTCTGCTCATGCCATGCTGCCTGCCTCCCATGCCAAGGTGCCTGTCTGCCTGCCCTGACAACCCTTGGTGATGTGCCCCACTGGCCTGGTAATCCCGCTGCTGCTGTCTGCTGGTCCATGGGTGCTCTGTCCTGGCAAATCCAATTGTGTCCACGCAATTCTGCTGCTGCCATCTGCTGCTGTATGGG
This sequence comes from Sphenodon punctatus, assembly GCA_003113815.1. Classification (NCBI taxonomy): domain Eukaryota; kingdom Metazoa; phylum Chordata; class Lepidosauria; order Sphenodontia; family Sphenodontidae; genus Sphenodon; species Sphenodon punctatus. Next base: position 753,679 of record QEPC01000068.1, read on the forward strand.
AGCTCTTCCCTTGCAAATCCTACCATCCTGGCTCCATGGGTGCTGTGCACAGGCAAATCCTGCTGCTGCCATCTCTGCTGTTCCACGGGTTCTGTGCCCAGGTAATCCAATGTCCTCTGCTGCTGCCAATGCCGCCTCTGCTGTCTGTGCCACGGGTTCTGTGCCCAGGCAACCCAAAGTCTGCTGCTACTGCCAATGCTGCCTCTGTCTGTGCCACGGGTTCTGTGCCCCGGCAATTCAATGTCCGCTTCTGCTGCCTCTGCTGTGCCATGGGTACTGTGCCCCCAGTACCCGTGGCATCCAATGTATGCTACCGGGTGGCCATGTGATTCACCACTGGGCAAGGCTTGACCAATTGGCAGAACAGTTTGTTGAGATCCTGAGAGTAGGATGCAAGCCTGCAACGCCCGGTCAAGCAGGGGTGCCAGGCACCAAGCCCTGGCCGGGCCTCTGCCGCTGCTCCACCAATGCCAGCCAGCCTGTAACGCCTGGCTGAGCAGGGGTGCCGGCCACTCCAGCCCCAGGACCCACCTTCCGGGTTCTTCGGCCAACGTTCCAGGCAGGAAGGGCTGTCGTTTCACTTCATTGTCCGCAAGTGTCCCACAGCAAGACTCCACCAATGCCAGCCAGCCTGCAACGCCTGGCCGAGCATGGGTGCCGGCCACTCCAGCTCCAGCTCCAGGACCCACCATCAAGGTTCTGGGGCCAATGTTCCAGGCAGGGAGGGCTGTCATTACACTTCATTCCACTTCCACTCTAGTCCCAAGATCCACCGTCAGGGTTCTGGGGCCATCATTCTGCTCACAGGGAGCCATCATTCCACTTCATCTAGAAGCTGACACTCTAGTCCCAGGACCCACCGTCAGGGTTCAGGGGCCATCATTCTGCTCATGGGAAACTGTTATTCCACTGCATCAAGAAAAAGCCAGCCACTCCAGCCCCAGGACCCACCATCAGGGTTCTGGGGCCATAATTCCGCTCACTGAGAGCTGTCATTCCACTTCATCCAGAAGCAACCAGCCACTCCAGCCCCAGGACCCACCCTCAGGGGCCACTCCAGCCCCAGGACCCACCCTCAGGGTTCTGGGGCCTACCTTCCAGGCAGGGAGGGCTGTCACTCCACTTCATCTAGAAGCTGCCACTCCTGTCCCAGGACCCACCATCAGGGTTCTGGGGCCATCATTCTGCTCACAGGTAGCTGTCATTCCACCATAACAAGAAGCAGCCAGCCACTCCAGCCCCAGGACCCACCCTCAGGGTTCTGGGGCCTACCTTCCAGGCAGGGAGGGCTGTCATTCCACTTCATCCAGAAACTGCCACTCCTGTCCCAGGACCCACTGTCAGGGTTCTGGGGCCATCATTCCACTCATGGGGACCTGTCATTCCACTGCATCAAGAAACAGCCAGCCACTCCAGTCCCAGGATCCACCCTCAGGGTTCTGGGGCCTAAGTTCCAGGCAGGGAGAGCTATCTATCCACATCATCCAGAAGCAATAGGGGTGCTGCTGCTGCTCAGCCTGCTGCTGGTGCTGCTACTGCTAGAGCTGGGGACAGGGATAGACCCCACCGGCTGAAAGGAGTGGCTGGTCCCACTCCCACCATCCCCAGGGGTGTCCTGCTGCTGCTGCCATGCACTCTCCAGAGCCCTCTTTGCCTGCTGAACCCTCTCCACCAGGTCACTCTTCCAGTGCCAATAGAGCAGTGTCTGGCATGCCACACTGCCCTTGACCCTGGGGTCCAGCATGGTTGCTAATGCATATTCCTCCCACAGCAGAGCTCATCGCACCATGCCTTCAGCTCTGTCTTCAGCTGCCACACCAGGACAACCACCTCAGCTGCCAGCTTCTTTCTCTGAGGGCCACAATCCTGCCCCTGGATAATCTCATCCAGCCTCCTGAGGAGAGTCTGGACTAGAGGGGTCACCTGGCTGATGGTGGCCATGGAGGGGCTGGTGGTCTCACGGCCAGGAACGGTCTCAGAACAAAGACCGTGTGAGGCAGGATCTCCCATTCCACCCCATTGTACCCTGGAGGTGCCCCGCTGTCCATCACCAATTGAACCTGATGCAAGGCTCAAGAAGCCACTCGAGCATCAGGAAGGTCGAATTCCACCCAGTGGACACATCCTGCACCAGCTGGTGCATTGGGCAGCCTTGCTCTGCCTGCTTCACCCGGAGGGGGTCGCTGCCCTTCACGCTCTGGTTAAAGAAACCGACCAGCTTCCTCCCCCACTTGGTCAGGGAGCTAAGGGTGCCTGCCCCAATCCCCTTCTCCCCCAAGCCCAGAGTGTCCCTGACCACCTGGCGAAGGGTGTGTGCAGCATAAGGTATGTGATGAAGCCCCCCTCGCAGACTGCCCTCAATATGACTCGATGTTCCAAGACATGTGGGGGCTGCAGCGTCCATGACTTCTGCCTGAAGCAGGGTCCACCTGTACCCTGCTTCGGGACCCCTCCTGCCACTCCCAAATGCTGCCTCCAGGTCCTGCAACCAGTGCACCATCACTGCCAGTTAGGCATGCTGCGCATTTCTGCTTGACCACAGGTCGGTGGTGAAGTGGACGGTGGCACCCTGAGTCCCTGCCAGCTGCTCCCTCACCCGCTTCTTTAAAGAACGGTACGATGCTGGCACCACCTGCCGACTCAGGGTGCTGCATGAGAGCAGCTTAAACTGGGCGGCCAGGAAGCCAATCAGGTGCCTAAACCCCATGTCCCCGACCACTGAGAAGGACTGACCATCCAGCAAAATCATTTCCCCCAACATTTGCGTGGCTTTCAGTTGAAAGTCATGCTGCCCTCCATGTCCTGCAGCTGCCGATGGACTTGGCAGCTGCCCCCACCCCAGCTCCTCCATGGTGCACTGACACTTCTGGGCCTCAACTGGCTGCTGCTGCTGCACCACTGACAGTGTTGATGGGAGGGGCAGAACATGGTGGCGACACAGGTCTTGGAGGGATGTGTGTCTGGCCCTGTCCAAAGTGGCCAAGGGTCTGTTGTTCTTCCCAACAACGAGTGTCCCCAGCGAGCAGGTGTTCTCTATGGTGGGAGGACATTTGCTCGCTGCACTGTCTGGGACTGGGGGCCAATTTGGTGGAGCAGTTGCTTTTCATCTAAGTCAACCTTCCACTGCTGGGATTCCCCAAGCTGTCCTGGACATGGATTGATGGTGCAGTGGCACACGCTATCCCATGCCAGGAGCAGTCTTGGGATGGGGCTCCTCCTCAGTCTGAGCTGCTGCTGCTGAGGTGTTGTCCCTGCATTCCGCTGCTCATGCCACACTGCCTGTCTGCTGCTGTTGCTGCTGCTGGAGCTGCCTCTGTTGTACCATGGGTTCTGCTACCAGGCAATCCAATGTCTGCCACTGCTCCACTGATGCCTGGCAGCCTGAAATGCCCAGCCAAGTAGGGGTGCCAGGCCAGCCACCAAGCCGCAAGCCTTCCCAGCCTCTGCTGCTGCCGCTGAGTCTCTGATGGCCCGCCCTGGTGCCACGGGCACCCCCAGGGACCAAGCACCAAGCCTGCCTGCCCAGGCAAGCTGGGGCACCAAGCGCCAAGCCTTCCTGGCCTCTGCTGCTGCTGCTGCTTCTGGGTCTCCAACGGCCAGCCCTGGCATCACGGGCACCCCCAGGGGCCAAGCACCAAGCCTTCCCGGTCTCTGCTGCTGCTGCTGATGCTGGGTCTCCGATGGCCTGCCATGCCACCATGGACCCCCCTGGGGGTCCCTGGAGTGCCCCAAGCCTCCTGGCAATGTCAAACTCCGCCAAACATTCGGGGGGTCCAAACTCCACTGGACCGAACCCAAACTAGGTTTTTAGTCTGAACGCCCAACGCCCGAACATCCAAACTCCATCCTGTTCACACATTCCTAGTAACTTCCTCCTTACTGGCCTTCCCGGCTCTGAACTCACCCCCCCCCCCCCTTTTCTCCATTAATGCTCTACTGCCAAAGTCATCAATCTTGCCTGTCATTTTCACCACGTTCTGCCCCTCCTCTCTGCCCTGCACTGGCTCCCTCTACATGAACACATTCAGCACAAGCTCCTGGTCTTCACTTTCCAGGCTCTCCATGGCCTTGCTCCCCCATATCTCTCCGCTCTTGATTCCCACCACATTCCTGCCCAGGAGCTTCACTCCTCCTCTGCCCCCACCCTTGCCTGCTTGCAATTCCCTTGCTCCCCTAAACAGCTTTGTCCCTTCTTTCCTGCTGCCCCCCATGCCTGGAACTCCCTCCCTGGATACATTCATTTTGCTCCCTCCCTCCCAACTTTCAAATCCCTCCTGATAACCTATCTGTCAGGCTTTTCCTAGCTCGTCATGAGTGAAATGAAATTTCATCCTCTTCCCCCCTCATCCAGAATCTCTTCTCTGTAACTAAGTTACTAACTAGGTTAGTTCCTTGTAGCTAAGCTAAGCACATGCACCTGCAACATTTCAACCTCATGAATGTATCCTTGTCTCGCCCGGCGTTCACCTCTCCCTCATCTCCCCATCCTGCATCTCTCTTGTCTTTCCCCCTCCCTTGTCTCTCTTAGATTGTAAGACCCCTGAGGTAGGGACCTGTCTATAACTATGGATTGTACAGCGTCAGGTAAATAAATAAATAAATAAATAAGGCCATGTATGGCCCCCAGATGGAATTGCTCTGACCTGGCATCTAAGAGCAATCTGCTGCCCCCAGCCACTTTTCATGGACCTGATCATGCATCTGGCAGCCACTGCTCCTGGTCCTGAGTCAGAGTCCTGCCTCCGTGTTCATTTCCTTGGCCCAGCCCAGGGCATTGAGGGCATTGTGGTGGCTGCATGTGTGTTCTGCTCTCCACGCCAGTTGCATTGCCACTCTATGGGTTGGGCAGGGGAATCTGGTTGACCGCTGTCTGGTATGTTTTCACCCCCTGTGACAAATTCCTTAGAGAGGACAATACCTGCTACATTATTGCTACTAGAAGTACCCAAACTGTGGGTACCCCAAGGGGGGCAGATGTACTGTCTGCAGATGGGGTTGCAATTTCAGCTTGTATTTGATACATTTTATTAATTATTAATTATTATTATTATGTATATAGAGATTTCAGTGTTGAAAGTGCTTTTATAATCCTTACTTAGTTCATCCACACAACAGCCCTGTGAGGTAGGTCATTATTATTCCCATTTTATAGAAGAGGAACTGAGGATGAAAGAATTTGCCAGAGGCCAGTGAGTTCATGGCTAAAATGGGATTTGCACCCTGGTCTCCTAGGTCCAAGTCCAACACCTTGGCCCCTAGGCTACAAATCTGAGTGCCAAGGATACTCTCAGGTTGATGGGATTATACTTAAGTCTCAAAATGAGGTCATACAGACAAAGTTTTTAGGGACCACTGATCAAGATAAAACTTATGCTTGTCAGTCTTTGCATTAGCAAATTAGAGAATAAAATGTCCCATAGAATTTGTGTGCCAGATCTTATTTCTCTCATTTAAACAATTCTATGCCAGTTAATAGGACTATTTACTTGGGGAAAACAAGAAAGATACAGCCCCCCTATGCCAACTTTACTGTGTGTTATTGTGTTTAAAATGTGTTGCATTGCACTGGAATTATTTTTTTATATTAATATTGGGCTGTAATATTGGGCTGTGTCATCAAAGGTGGGGAATCTTTTGCACTTCAATTAGTCTGCTATTGTAATGGCCTTGTAATGGTGTCCCCATAGACTTGCATTGAAATTACTTTCCCTCTCCTCATTTTACATTGTAATGGCACTGGAGAAGGGTGTTTCTAGACATGCCTTGCAGTTATCATTCGTCATTGTGAAACTCGTGTTCTGCTAAATAAACTTTCCATGACTTTTTAAAAATGTGATATGAACTCATCATTCAAGTGAACAGAAAGTTCATGTCACGCTGGAAAATATGATGAGAATGAGGCTTGGTAGACATTTTGCTAATGCAGCCATTGTGGCTCTTACAAAGTTTCCTTTCTTTGTCTTTTTTTCCAATTCCAAGAGAGTCTTAGGTCATTTTTAAGAATGTAAGGGCTAATCCTGTAGCCTTTTTTCAGGACACATCCCCTAGTATACATATTTTTATTTTAAGTCAACTAAAATAAATATTTTTGTTTTAAGATAATGTTTAAAGCTTAGAGAAAGGATAAGATCTCCCCATTCTCAAGCCCAAGCTCTCTGAGCACCAGGCACATGCTTTCAGGACTGCCCTGTCCCTGGGGAACTGTCTGCAAACTTGATTTAGTAGAGAGCCAGTGAAACCTAGGGACTAAGGTGTTGGGCTTGGAGCTGCGATACCAGAGCTCAAAGCCTTTTTTACTTATGAACTCTCTGGGTGGCCTCAAAGCCTCAGTTTTCTATAAAATGGGAATAATAATGACCTACCTAACAGTCCAGTTGTAAGGGTGAAATAGATGACTGTAAAGCACTTTGAACACTGAAAGTGGTATATACATGGTTAATAATTAGTACTAAGTCACTGATGCCTAACTGACTGACCGCTGACACCTCATTGGATGCCAGGGACTATATAAGGGAACAGCAAGAAGCAGGATGTGTTTGTGAAACTTGACAGTTACATGGATAATTGCTCTAGCCCCCAGTGTATGCTATGTTCCTGCTTTGGTATTCACTTGCTCTGTAATAGTCTTGCTTCTAAGCTGGTTTTTGCCTTTTGTCCTCACCTCAGCATGTTCCTCCTCATGGGCCTGACAACCTAGTTCCTAACATGTCATAGGGGTGTGCATGTCATTTTCGTTATATCAAGAACAAAAACAAAAATTGACATTTTCGTTATTGCAATAACAAAAACAACAAAAAATAATAACGAAATCAATAACGATAACAAAAGTTGTTAGTGATTTCATTATTGGCTGGCAGCCTGACAGGTATTTTTTAGGGAGGGAAATGTGGAGAGGGGATCTCAGAGCCAGAAACAGTGTTGAACTGTTGAACTGGGAGGGGAAGGACCTGATGGATGTATCTCTAGCCAATGAGCCGCGCAAGCAGACCCCATCAGTTGAATGGCACCCTGTGATTCCTCAATGCCTCTGTCTCCCAGAACCAATCAGGAGGGCTCTGGGGGAGGGCACTGCAACCTTTAATATTGTAGGGCTGGGCTGCTTCACTCTGTGTTAGCTCTCTTGCTTGTCAGGGGTGTGTTTGCAGAAGCTTCTGGTGCTTGCACTAGAAATCCCCCCGCTAAGCGCCTTGTGCGCTGCGGGGGAAGTTTGGGCCCGCCTCTGAAGGAATGAGGCATCAGGGGGGGCATCCTGTTCTTTCCCGCTGGCGCGGGGGCGGAGCAAGCTGGCCGCACGAGAAGCAAGCTGCAATCCGTTGGATTGCAGTTTGCAGCGGCGGGGGTTTGTGGCGCGAAAATGCGCTATTCCGATTGGCCGGTGAAGGCCACGTGGTGCAGCGCGCCGGGCAGCCCCTCACTTGGTTGGCAGCGCGCTGCTGAAGAGGACGGTCTTGTCGGCGCTCCGGGGTTCCCCCTTTTAACCGCCCCCCCCTCCTCATTGGCGTCAGAGGAGCAGCTTACAGGGAAGAAGGGATTGGGTTTGAGCTGTTGGGGAATTGTCTCGGGTTGGGGGAATTGTCTCTCGGCGGGGCGGAGGAGGACTGTTTTCCTCAGGGTTTCCTCTTGCCCCCCCCCCTCCTTGACTGCATGTTGAGCTGGGTGTAGGGAGCGGTGTGGCAAAAGAAGGGGGGATCGTTTAACTGTCGGGGGTTTGTTTATCGGGCGCCCCCCCCCCTCCGGTTGGACTTGGGATCGGGGAATTGTCTCGTGAAGGGGACAGTCAGGCGACGGTGCTTGCCTGGGGGTGCTGAGGGTGGGGCAGGCTTGCCCATAATTTCCCCCCTCTCCCCTTTGTTAGGCGAAAGGGGCCCAGCCACTCTATCCTGCCATCGGCAGGGGGGCAGGTTCAGGCCGAGGTTGGGGTGACGGTGCAGGCCAGCGTTGGGGCTTGCTGAGGGGTACTGAGCAGAGGTTCAGGTTTGACTGCACCCCCCCATCCCCCACTCTGCTGTAGGAGAAGGGTCCAGCCACTCTATCCTGACAAGGTGCAGTGGTAACAGAGCTGCACTAGGGTGGTGTGCCCACTGCTGTGTGGGTGAAGTGGGGTGTGTAGTCGGTGGGGGATCATCAGTAGGACTGGCAATGGGTAGGAGGAAAGGGACGAAGGGGGCTAGTGTCCCTTCAGGTGCCAGGGTTGGGGATGGACGTGGTGACTTGGCGGTGCTGGGGTCTCCTCCAACTGGCCAGTTGGGAAGTTTGGCCCCTGCACAGGGCCAGATGGTGGACGGGAGCGGGGCCTGCACAGCAAGAGTAGGAGGGGGTGCAGGAGAGATGGCAGGGCCTTCTGCCATGGAGGAATTGGTGAGGCAGGCTGGTGCCACCTTGCAAACAGGGGGCCCTGCGCCACCTGGTGGGCAGTTAGTGACAGCGCAATCCTGGCAGCCAGGCCAGGCTGCATCAGGTGATGCGTGTCAGGACAGTCAGGGGCAGGGGTTGTTGCAGACTCTGGAGGCGAGGATGAGCGCATGGGATGGAGTCATGGGGAGAATGATGGAGGCCGGTTTTTTAAATGCTGCTCCTAGGCAAATGGTGGGTGCAGCAGCAACGGGAGTGGTCAGTAACCCTGGCTCTGTTCTGTCTCACCCTAGCACGAGTGCGGCAGGTGTGCATGGTCAAGCAGCAGCTGACGGTGCTGCTGGGGCGAGCAGACAAGCTGTCGAGGAGCTTGCAAAAAAGGTGGACCGCATGGAGCAACAGATGTCCCGGATTGCAGCCTTATTGGAGGCAGGGGGTCGAGTGGCGACAGCGAGTGTGCCTCACGTCGCACTGCCCCAAATGGGATTACCTGCGCAGGTGGTCACAAATGCAATGGATGGTGAGTATGTCGGTCTGAGTGGTGCAGTGATGGGGGACCGCGTAGCGTCGCGGGGGTCCCAATTGTTGGAAAGGGAAACTGAGACGGTGTGCCCGCTCGTAGCCAGCCAGGTGCCACCCTCGCAGGCGGAGGGGACGATGGGCCTGGGAGCTGGGGCACCAGTGCAGCAGCCTGCACCAGTCATGCCATCGTTGGGGCAGGGCGGTTTGGGTCAATTGCGGGTGCAGCAGGACCCAAACAGGTTATTGTGGGTTGGCAATGTGTGGCGCCCACAATCGGAGATGGGCCTAGTCGGCCAGCCAGAAGCGGCAGGTGGGGGGCCTGGTCAGGCTGGGCTCGGGCTGACTCCCCAAGGGCAAGCTCAGGTAATAGCAGGAAGTACAGCGGGGACGTCAGCGGCGCCGGTAGTGCCAGCTGGTGAAGTCCCCCCGTTGCGTGGAGGTTACGCGAGGGTCTCTGCTCCCTTAGGTGTGCACCTATCTCAGTCCACACGCGAAAAGATTTGGAAAGGGGAGTACATTGATTTATTTACAATTTTGTTTTGTGATCCGGTGCCGGATCCTAATGCGAAACTCGAGCCCAGGGAGTACGAGAGGGCAAAGAGAAGAAAGATAGACAGGAACTGGGCCAACTGGGAGTCGGCATTTATAATTTATGCCGGCGTACTCATGCAGGCGTTTCCAGAGCGGGCGGTGGCCCTCTGGAAATATTTTGATATCGTGAGGAGGGCCTACCTGACTAAGGAAGGGTTTGGGTGGCTAAGATACGATGAGGCTTTTCGGCAAAATGCCTCCATCACGCCAGACGTACAATGGGATGTAAAAGATCATGACCTCTGGATAGAATGCATCCAGGAGAAAGATGTAGCCAGAACAGATAGTGGTCATGTCATAGTGAAAGGTGGGGGGCAGCCCACGGATAATTTTCGAGGCGAGGTGCCCAAGAGAGGCGGTCCTGGGTTGGCATGCTGGGACTTTAATGAAGGATCTAGGTGTTTTCGTGCCAATTGCAGGTTTCGGCACTCCTGCCTGCAGTGCGGCGGGCCCCACCCCATTTCTACCTGCAATAGACGAAAGGGTGGGGGACAGAGGGGTAAGCGCCCCTTTCCTGGGGGAGGAACACGAGGTGGCGGTCCCCCCCAAGCAGGTGCTAACAAGGGCACCAACGCCAGTTAAGTGGTGGGTTCTTAAGGAGTTGTTGGTCGATTACCCGTTAAAGGGGGTCGCGTGTTATGTAGTTGATGGGTTCCGTTACGGTTTTCAGATTCCATTCCAAGGGGTTCGCGAGCGCATGTTTGCGCAAAACCTGAAATCGGTGAAGGGTTTGGAGGAAGTTGTTGGAAGGAAGATACATAAAGAAGTTGTGGAGGGCAGAGTTGCTGGCCCGTTTAACAGTTTGCCGTTGGATAATTTAAGAGTTTCACCGTTGGGTATTGTTCCTAAGAAGGCACCCGGGGAGTACAGGCTTATTCACCATTTGTCATATCCTCGTGGGTCTTCTGTGAATGATGCGATACCGCATGATATTTGCTCGGTGCAGTACGCTTCATTTGATGTGGCAGTAGAGCTGGTTCGTGAATGTGGAAAGGGGGCCCTGATGGCAAAGAGCGACATCAAATCTGCATTTCGCCTTTTGCCAGTCCACCCTAGGGATTTTGACCTATTGGGGTTTGCATTTCGGGGCCAGTTCTATTATGACAAGGCTATGCCCATGGGATGTTCCATCTCATGTGCGGCCTTTGAGAAATTTAGCACGGCATTGGAGTGGATTGTGAAGCGGAGGGCGCGGTCTGGTCGCGTGACACATTATTTAGACGATTATTTGTTCGTAGGGGAGGCGGGTGCCTCGACGTGTGGCGATTTGTTAGGTTTGTTTAGGGACGTGGCTCAGTTAGTCGGGGTGCCTTTAGCAGAGGAGAAAACTGAGGGTCCTGCACCTGTGATGACTTATCTAGGCATAGAATTAGACTCGGTCAGGGAGTTGTCGCGGCTGCCTGAGGGTAAGCTTGTTGAGTTGCAGAAGGAGGTACAGGCTTGTAGAGCTGCCAGTAAGATAACGTTAAGAGCGCTGCAGTCATTGATTGGTAAGTTAAACTTCGCTTGCCGCGTTGTCGCTCCAGGTCGGGCTTTTCTATCACGGTTATACGCTAGGACAACAACGGTGTCGTTGCCCCACCATCATATCCGGGTTACAAAGGAGATGAAGGAAGATTTGGACGTTTGGCTTGAGTTTCTCAGGTCTCACAATGGGGTTAGTGTGTGGCGTGACCTGTTTTTGCTGGAGGCAGAATTGCAGGTCCACTCTGATGCAGCCGGTGCGGCTGGGTTGGGAATTTATTTTCAGGGTCGTTGGTGTGCTGAGAGATGGCCTGCACGGTGGGAGGACTCAGGAATTTTGAGGGACTTGACCTTTTTAGAGTTATTTCCTATAGTGGTTGCTGTCCACTTATGGGTGGACTGTTTTCGGGATAAGAGTGTTGTTTTCTGGTGTGACAACTTGGCTGTGGTTCATGTTGTTAATTCTTTGTCCTCCAAGTCTGAGAGAGTTATGCGCCTCGTTAGGGTGTTCGTGTTATGGTGTTTGCAGCATAATATAGTGTTTTCTACGAGACATGTTCCGGGAGTCCAGAATGAGATAGCTGATGCTCTCTCTCGTTTGCAGATGCAGCGTTTTTGGGAGCTCGCTCCCTTTGCGAGGAAAGAGCAGGACTTCGTCCCCAGACAGCTTTGGAGCCTTGGAGGCTAGAGCTGATGGACACGGTGAAGGGTTCCGTGTCCCCCGTGACGTGGCTGGCATATGAGAGAGCGATCAGGGAATTTTTAGGGTTTGCCCGGTCCCGCGGGTGGGTGTTGGTGATCCCGGTGCCGCTTGCCCAGAGGGTGCAGTTCGGACTTGAATTGCATAGGAAAGGGTTAGCTCCGGGTACCATAGCCACCAGATGGTCCGCTTTGTCTTTCATGGCTAAGTTAGTGGGAGTTCAGGATGCCGAGGTGTCCTCAGTTCTTAAGGCGATGGTTACGTCATGGAAAAGACAGGGCCCCGTGCGGGTTGATAATAGGGTCCCCTTATCCCCCAGGAATTTGGCCGATGTAGTGAGTAAATTGGGGGAGGTTTGCTGTGATCCCGCGGAGGTATGTTTGTTTCGGGCAGCGTTTGTGGTTGCCTTTTTTGGGGCTATGCGAATTGGGGAGTTGGTGGTTAAGTCACGGAATGATAGGTCAGGGAGAGAATTGCAAGTTGGTGACATATCCATGACGGGGGTGGGTATGGAGATTAACATCCGTTTTTCCAAAACTGATCAGTTGGGAAGGGGCACTAAGGTGGCGTTAGCGCGATCGATTGAACCGCTTATTTGCCCGGTTGTATGCACAGAAAATTATTTGAAGGTCAGACCAGGTTTGCCTGGCTCATTGTTCATACACCAGTCGGGTCTCCCTTTGACCCGATATCAATTTTTAGCGGTATTAAAGCGTTGCCTCGGGCTGCTGGGGTTGGCCGGGGTGGTTTTCAGGTCCCATTCATTTCGGATCGGCGCAGCCTCAGCGGCGGCTGCGGCCGGTTTCCACCCCCCGGAGATTCAGAGGGTAGGTAGATGGCGGTCTGGGGCTTTTAAGTCATATGTTCGCCCGTTTCCGGTCTTGTAGACTCTGACTCGGGCAAAGTAAGTGATGATTTGTTTTAATTCCTTTTTCATAGGAGGTGGCCGTAATCCCCAGGGAAAAGGAATCTGGATCATCGGCCACAGTTTTGTCAGGTGGGCTGCAAAACGGGTACAGGCATCTAGCTGGGGGACACAGCTAGGCTTGGCCCCAAAGGGTTGCGTTGTGTGGAAGGGTAGAAGAGGGATGCTGTGGCCCCAGCTTATGCCCTTACTGTTGGGTTGGGCTCGTAGACCTCACCCGGATGTGATTTTAATCCATCTGGGCGAGAATGATTTTTCAAGGGGATCTGGGTTGGACCTGTCAATAATGATAAGACAGGATTGGGTCAGGTTGAGGGAGCTGTTCCCGCAGACCATTCTGGTTTTTTCGGAGTTGTTGCAAAGGATTAAGTGGCCGGGAGCCACTAATCCTAGGGCGGTGGATAGAGCTAGGAAAAAGGTTAATGGGGAGGTTAGAAAATGGATTACCCCACTGGGTGGTGTCTGGCTCTGCCATCCTGAAATTCGATGGAACAGGCCGGAGCTCTTTTGGCAAGATGGGGTCCATTTATCTGAGCATGGATTGGATTTGTATATTGGGAATATTAAAAGATTGTTACAGAGGCTGGTGTAACAAGAGGGTGGAGTATAAACACTTTGCTTGGGTGAGGTGGTTGATTTAAGGGGGTGTTCAAGCAAGCTCAGCTGCTGAACTTGTGGCGGTGTTCAGTACCATAGGTTTAAAAATGGAAAGGGCTCTAGGGCCTTGGGTGTATGGGCAGATGATTGGGATCATTCTGCAATGGGTACCTGGTGAGTAATTTAGGGGAGGGGCGCCCCAAATTATCACAGGACGGAAGGCCAGGCGTTGTGTGCATACGGGTAGGATTTAAGCGGTCCCGAAGTTTGCAGCAGCAACGTCTGTCCTTCTGAAGAATGGATCAAGTCGGTCCATTGGAGGGGGATTGGACTGGTATCTCCAATCCAGAAGGTTGGTAGTATGGTACTGAACGCGGGTGGGGGTGAGAGATAGTTTAAGGTTTGAGTTATGTCATCTCTTCACCCCTTCCCCCCTTTATTGTTATTCACCCAAGTTAATTTGGTTAATTGGGTCTAATTTTAAGCAGAATCTAATTGGCATTCTAATTGCCTCACAATTCGGCATGGGAAACAATTTGAAGCAGGGTAATTGGTTTTAACTCTATCCACCGTTATTCATCAGTTCAATTGGCGTAATTGGTTGTCTTGTTTCTTAACAGGTTATTAATTAAATTCGGATTCAATAAAACAGCTGCGGCCAGTTTTACCCATATCCTTTGTGTCTGAGTCTTATTCCTAGTGCGAGGGCAATCCTCCCATATATATATCCCTTATTCCCTTCCCTACCATCCGATCCTTATTCCTTAGGTACAGAGAGAGAGAGAGAGAGAGAGAGAGAGGCTAGAGCTAGATTAGAGATAGTAGATATACCTCTGAGTTTTCCTTTCCCTTCCCCTGTCTGTTACCCCTGTCCATATATTATATAGATATAGATATTAGTTGTATATAAACTACATATTGTGTACAGTATATATTATTGTGCTCAGTTCTTTCTGTATCACAATGAGAAGGAAAAGGAGTTCAACTTCTGACAATAATTCTTCATTGGCACACGAAATCGGTACTGATACCAAAAATAAAATCTTTGTTTAAAATCAGTACCAATAACGATAATGACAACAATAATGAAAAATGACATTTCATTATTAACGAAAATGACACATTTTAATAACAAAAATGATAATGAAAAATGAAAAATGACATGGGGTCCCTAATTACTATCCGACTCCTAATTTCACCTCTGTCGTTTGACTTCTGTATAGGCTTCCAACATAGCATAGTTCCTTGGTTCCTGATTATTTTCTTCTGGTCCAGTATGGTACAGTCCTATCTACTGACTCTGTTTCTTAGCGCAATGTGTGTCCTGGACTCTGCTTTTGATTTTCTCTTGCAAATTGTTGATGCAGCCATGATGTGAGTCCCTGACAGGATTCAAAAGAGAAAAGTGTTTGTTACTGATTGCAATATGTACATGCTTATCCGCCCTGCTTCCCATCGAAAACAACATTTCATCAAAAGAGATGGATGAGTTGATTTATCAGGCGTATTATGCTGCGTGGTGATTTTGTAACCATTTGTGGTGATTTTGTAACCAAAATCAAGTTGAGGGACCAGATAGAGGCAAGCAAACTTTGTTCACTTCTCATACAAAGCAGAATTTGAAAACCTCCAAGCTAATTTGCTGAGCTATCTACTCAGCTGCTCAGCTCATCTACATCTGTACATCTACTCAGCTCATCATGAAAAGAATAACAATCTAAGGCTGCTTTTATATGAGGTGCTGAAAAGCACCTCCTGAGTCCTGCGTTCAGAGAAAAGTTGCGTGGGGAATGTTTACATGCTCCCCGCACTGCTGCTGCTGACAACGGGGAGTACATCACTTCCGGCAGCGCGGGGAGCATGTAAACACTCCCCCCACGCTTTTCTTTCAACGCGGGACTCAGGAGGTGCTTTTCAGCGCCTCATATAAAAGCGACCTAATTCTGGTTTTACACTGGTTGAACTCCATTGTTTTCACTGTAATTTATCCCAGATATTGCTGTTGTAAGCGAGTGGTGAATTCGTCACTGTGGGTGTCTTTAGATGGACAGCGCCATCATCTCTGCTCTGCTTCCCAGGCATGCTGTCTGTTTAAAAATGGCCTGGCAGATGTACAGGCAGAGCAGAGGCAGAGAAGGCCCTGCTCCGGAACAGCCCCACCGACGGTGCACCGGAAGACCTAGGAGCACCGCCAGCAGAACGGGCAGCTCAAATCTGCAGCACCTACTTGAGGCGGGACTGCTGTTTGTCTGCTCAGCGGATGGCCACTGCAGTTTTGCTCTTGGCTGGGGGTTGCCCCGGGCAACACCATAAAGTTGCAGGTGTCAGCCTAAAGCACTGGTGGCAGATGCGGTGGTGCACCCCCGGACCTGCTCCAGGGGTGAGCACCCCCGCACCCATGTGAAAACACCCTGTGACTCTGAGACCTGTTGCTGCTACAGCAAGTAGGATTCAAATTTGCACCATAACTCCTGCGTAAATACTTCTCAAATCAGAATGCAAACATCTGTGACTGAACACTGGGTTGCCATGGAAAGGATTGTAATGACAGAGCTTGGTAGAATTATGGCCAAAAGAAATATGTCATGCTTTCCTTTTTATACCAACTTTATTGAAATTCGGAGTGTGCTCCGAAACTATTCTCCAGGGACCGTGTCCATGTCACCACATGAAATGTATTGCACTGCAGTCAATCACAGTGAGACTAGACTATCTTCCCTCAACTGAGCTGGATAAGGCCATGAATTTCCCTTTACTTATGAAGGAGAAATGAAGGAGCGACTTTCATCTGATTTAGTGGGTCTTGTTTGCCACTGCCTTGTGCCTTATGCAGTCATTTACAGCTGTTCAAAGTGAATGGGTGCAAAATGTTATCATGCTGATGTGTTAGCATTTTCCAAACATTTTTTTTATAGAGGCAGATTAGCTGCACAATACGCAAGCAGGCCTACTGAGAGAAATTTGGTGCCTCAGTACATCCTGACACTGGGGTGGGGGGGCTCCCTACTCCCACCCCCACATCACAAATTTTGAAATCAATTTCTGAAAATTATACTAGTAACTACATTTACATGTATGTTACTTGCAATTATTATTTTCCTCAACATATACATTAAAAAAGAATATTCTTGTCATTTTGGAGGGCTCCTATAGAGCTTAGGGGCCAAGTACAATTGTACTTCAATGTCTCACCCCCCACTCTCCTCAAACAAGTGTATGCAAATCTAGTAGTGCCCAGTAACTCCAACAACGTCTAACAGTGCCCAATTTACTAGGACAGGAAAAAAGCAAAAAGCCATCTGGTAGGTTAGCAGCCTGTCAGCAGCAACAGAAAAGAGGTGGAGGGAAGGACAGCAAAGGGCAAGGGACACTATTTCCACAGGTAATTTAATCCCAAAACCCGGGAGCACACAATACATGATGATAACGTTGCACTTGACAGGGCTAAAGCAGAAACAACTCCTTTTTGGCGTTCCTGGAGGAGACAGCGTAGTGAGGCATGACTCCCCACCTGCCCAACATAAAAACTATCACAGCTTACAGCACGCTTTATAAGGCATGTGCTCTTCTATCTCCAGGTCACAAATGTTTCCTCTGTCATTTACATAAAGATTCTGCAGCACACCAAAAAAATGCCTGTCTTCTTTGGATATTGCAAAAATAATTGAACAATCAAGAGATCTTTCACCTGTTACAATAAAGAGACAAACTAAAAACCTTTTTTTTACTGGGAGTGTTCATGCTGGGACTAGAATTTAAGATACAAATTGATTGATCTCTTTAATCTAATATTTGTTCATGGGGCGGCTGTTTTCTTTATTGTGGTGACACCTGCTAGTGCTGTTATAGTTAAAGGCTTACTGTATTTCTATTATAAATGCTGGTTTGGGGGTTTAATGTCTCAGCAGGTTTGCAGTGCATTGGGCTAAAGGCTGGCCTAGAAGTTGTCAATCCACATGCATATTTTAAAAACAAAAAATCTATTCATTTGATTGCTTCTTTTAAATAGAATTACTAAATTAGTGAGCAAAGGCTCCCCTTTGCAGTAAATGCAACGTGGATTTCAATAAAGTATCTGATTCAGTGCCGTGCAAAAGTTTCCTCTCAACATGAATTCAGATCAGCTTGAATAGGAATACACTATCATGTGGCTGAAGAAACAGAGAAAGGTGTCAAACTAAAAAAATAGGGAAGAGGTTGACTGGACGATGAAAGGATTCTTTGCCCTACTCTGCCAATGGAAAGTAACTAAAGCTAAGAAAGCTGACAACTTGAGGATTCTGCTAGGAAGTGTGCAATTTGTATTGTTTTAATTAGTTACAAAAATGAATGGAGCTCCATTAGCTTTTGTAACTAAGGTAACAAAAATGAATGAATAAGCAAATGACATTTGTTTGATTTCATTAGATTTCATTTAATTTATAAAAAGTCAAAAAAATGTCGAGCTCCTTCCCCTCCACCTTCAAGCACACCACTGTCTCTCCTATCCTCAAATAGTCCACTATTGACCCCTCTGACCCTTCTAGCTACCGACCTGTCTCACTCCTTCCTTTTCCTTCCAAGCTTCTTGATGGTGTTGTCTACTCCCACTTCCTTGACTTCCTCTGTGCCAATTCCTCCCCTGACCCCCTCCAATCTGGCTTCCGTTCCGCCCCCTTCACTCTACTGAAATTGTTCTCGCTAACATCACCAACAATCTTCTTCTGGCTAAATCTAATTGCCTCTACTCCATTCTTGTCCTCCTTGACCTCTCTGCTCCCTTCGATACTGGTGACCACTCATTCTTCCTGGACTCATTTCACTCTCGTGGCTTCTGTGGCTCCATCCTCAGCTGGTTCTCCTCCTACCACTCTAACCGCTCCTTCAATGTGTCTCTTGCCAATTCCACCTCCTCCTCCTTTCCCCTCTCGGTTGGTGTTCTCCAAGGCTCTGTCCTTGGCCCACTCCTGTTCTCTATGAACACCCTTTCCCTAGGCAAACTCATTGCCTCCCATGGCTTCCAATATTTATTTATTTATTTATTTATTTATTTCAATAGTCTTCTACCCCGCACCCTCCTGCTCACAGAACAGCTCCGGATGACTGCAATTGGGGTGGGATGAAGTAAGAATATCACCTCTATGCTGATGACACTCAGTGCTATCTCTCTACTCCCTCTCTCTCCATCTGTTCAAGTTCACCTCACCAGCTGTCTCTCTGACATTTCTACCTGGATGTCTCAACGTCAACTCAAATTCAACATGGCTAAAACTGAACTACTTATATCCCCCCTCATCCTTCCTCTCCCTCGTCCCTGTTGATCCTTATTGACAGGATCACCATCTTTCCCATCCCCCAAGCCCATAGTTTAGGCTACATCTTTGACTCACCCCTTTCCTTTAAACCCTACATAGACTCTGTTGCCAAATCCTGATGCTTCTCCCTCCATAACATTGCTAAGATTTGCCCTTTTCTCTCTGTCTCCTCTCCCAAAACCCTTGATCACACCCTGGTCATCTCTGACCTGGATTACTGTAACGTCCTTCTCACTGGCCTCCCCTGCTCTCCCCTTTCTCTCCTTATCTAAATCCAAAACTCTGCTGCAAGGGTCATCCACCTCGCCCGTCACTTTGGCAATGTGCAGCCTCTCCTCTCCTTTCTTCACTGGCTCCCCCTTCCTGAACGAATCCTGCACAAGCTCCTAGTCTTCACCAATAAAACTCTTCACAACCTTGCTCCCCCCTACCTCTCTGCACTAATTTCCCTCCATACTCCAGTCCGTGAACTTCGCTCCTCCTCTGTCCCCTCTCTCACCCTTGCACACCTCCCCTGCTCCCCTAACTGCCTTCGTCCCTTCTCCCTAGCTGCCCACCACGCCTGGAACTCCCTCCCTGCCCACATCCAACTCGCCCCCTCCCTTCATACCTTCAAATCCCTCCTCAAGACCCACCTCTTCTGCTCTGCTTTGCCATCCCCAACTCCTCGGTCCCCTCTTCTAACTCCTGTTGATACCTTCCATCCAGTACAATCTGTTACCTGAGATCTATGTACTCATATCCTCACCGCATGGACCAGCCAGCCATCATTCTTGATGTACTCAAGCCAAGCGGGTACGCCTGGGACCTCGCATCTGCGTGAATATTACACCCCTTGTCTCTCCCTCTGTTCCCCTTCCTTCATCTCTCCCCCGCCCCCGTCTCTCAGATTGTAAGCCCTAGGGCAGGGGCTGTATATTCTATTACTTTGTAAAGCGCCAGGTACATTTCTGCTCTATACAGAAATGCCTGATAACAAGCAACAAGCAACAAGCAACAAGCAATAATGAATCATTAATCATTAATCAATCATCAATAATAATTAATAATGTTTTTGTCACGTGCCAAAGGTGCTGCCATTTTGTCATTTTGTAAAAAAAAATGTCAAATGCTGGCACCATATTGACATAAAAAGTCAATTTGGCCACTGTGGCTGTTCTGTGCACGTGCTGCTCTTTTCCAAAACGGCTCCAGCCCTGCCAGCACTATTTTGGAAAAGAGCTGCACATCCATAGAGCGGCCCACCCCAGCAGCCATTTTGCACCTGCACAGTGATTTTTAAAAATATATATATTTTTTAAATGAAATGGGAAAAAACTAACAATTTTTTTAAAATAGTAGTCCTTTATGAAAACCCGCCAAAACAAATAAAAACAAAAATGTAAATGAATGAGGTTCCTTCTGCACACCCCTAGATTCTTTGTCTTTAAGGGTATTCTCCTATATCACAGAGATGCTGTGGTAGCTCCAGCTGGAATACTTTGGGTGGGGGGGCAAAGTTCCACAAGAGCTGCTAAATCTTCATATGACTGAGAGCACAAACATACATGCATACTCATAAGAGTCTTCTGCTTCATGTTTGGCTGGCAGAACCAGTGCTCTCTGGCTCTTGCTACTGAGATTCTGAGGAGCAGCTGTGATTGGAGTGGGAGAAAGTAAGAAACAGAGCCTTTAAGGGCAGGACCAGCTCTGTCTGAGAGCCACAGCTGAACTACCCAGGAGGCATAGCTTCAGCTTGCCCACCTCTGCTCTATACACTAAGAGCGTTTTTGCACAGATGTGGTGGGTGAGGGATGGATGTGCTCTAACAGTGGGTGGAGGTGAGTATGCAGTCTTTTCCATGGGCGTACACCCACCTCCACTCACCTTCACCAATTTCCACAAATGGAGCCTCCTCCTGTTTGCCGGATGGCTCTGTGGGTGGGTGATAGGTGGTGATGGGTGGTGGTGGGTGTTGTGCAGGAGCACACATGCACCTCCACCCACCGTGCATGCTGTTTGCACAGATGCACACTCATCCCCCCACCCACCACTGCGGCATTTGCACTGACGCCCCCCCCCACCACACAGCCGCCGACACACCCAATGGGGTGGGGGTCCGTGCAAAAACAGCCATACATGCAGCATTGGTGTGGAGTGGGGAAGAGGGGAGGGAGGGGGAATCCTGAGCATCCAACACTCACTCAGCTCAGTCACTTGATACTAGAATGACCTCATGGGATCATGGGCAGACAGTGTAAATTAAAAGTATCCCTGAGGTTATCCTTGTAACAGGACAGAGTCCCTGTGGGCTGCTGACCCTTGAAGAGACTAAGCTATCATCAGCAAGGACTGGAGATTGGATTATCAGTGTTGCAGGTGCAGAAGGAATGCAGGACACCACCTGATCAGAAGATATTGAAGCTAAGAGAGAGGGCATGGCCAAGCCAGCCAGGGGGCTAACTAGGCTCAGCTGACAAAGGGCATGGCAGAGGCAGCAACAGAGCCAGAGGTGCTGAGTACAAGTCAGCTGGAGAGAGACCCTTGGAGAGAACAGGATAACTCAGAGCTCTGCAGCAAGGGCCTAGCAGTCAAGGAGTGGGGTAGGGATGGGCGAACGTGGTTCGGAAGTTCGGAGTTCGGCCCAAACTCGGCCTGTTCGGACGACCAAACCTGAATCCGAATATGAACTGGCCGAACTGAACTAGATCCGAACGTCGAAATGACCGAACAGTTCGGTCAGTTCGGATCGCATTCGGGTGAGTTCAGGTGGCAAAAATGTATCACTGGAAGGCAAAACGTGAGAGGGAGGGGGAGTCAGCTGAGGAGCAGACTTCCAGGCACCAGGGGTGGAGCGGCTTGCAGTAGCAGCCAGCCTGCCCAATCACCATCCCTTTTCACCTCAGACCACTGGCTTCGCAGTCTACGATTGGCCACGGGCTAGACTGCACGGAGTCAATGGGGCTTGCGGTGAGGCGGGCGCAGCAAGAAACAAAACTGATTGCCTTCTCAACACCTTCTAGCTAGTCACTGTTCCTGAACAGCAGGCGTTTCAGAAGGCTCCCTCTCTCCCAGCAGGTTTTGTTCCTTCCTATTCCTAATCCATTGCCATCCTCCTCCTATTTCACCCATCCAACCCAT
>QEPC01000068.1:777808-811753 GCA_003113815.1 Sphenodon punctatus
CCGAAGGCCTGGGAGAATAGTCAGGTTTTACAACTTTGCCGGAATGTCAGAAGGCTTGGGGCCAGGCGATCTTCCTCTGGGAGGGAGTTCCAAAAGTGCGACCCGGCCACCGAGAACGCCCTCTCCATTGTAGCCCCCTGCTTGACGTGGGGGACCTCCAGGAAGGCACCCCTGGCAGACCGAAGGAGCCGTTCTGGGGCGCGGAGGGTGAGGCGGTCCCTGAGGTACGAGGGGCCCAAACTGTGAAGGGCCTTATAGATCGACACCAAAACCTTGAACCTGGCTCAGCATGCTATCAGCAACCAGTGCAGAGTCCGGAGCACAGGTGTTATGTGCTCCCGATGACCCGTCCCCAAAAGGAGGTGGGCCGCCGCATTCTGCACTAGCAGCAGCCTCTGAACCAGGAACAAGGGAAGCCCCATGTAGAGTGCCTTGCAGTAGTCCAGCCTTGAGGTGATGAAGGCATGGATGAGGGAGGCCAGATATGTATCTAGAAGCTGCCACTGTAGCCCCAGGACCCACCGTCATGGGTCTGGGGCCATCATTCCTCACACAGAGACGATGTTATTCCACCGGCACCTCACCAAGAAACAGCCACTCCAGTCCCAGGACCCACTGTCAGGGTTCTGGGGCCAAGTTACAGGCAGGGAGGACTGTGGCCAATATGTATCTAGAAGCTGCCACTCTAGCCCCAGGACACAGCGTCATGGGGCCATCGTTCCTCGCACAGAGGCGCAGTTGTTCCACCGTATCTAGAAATAGCCACTCCAGCCCCAGGACCTGCTGTCAGGGTTCTGGGGCCAAGTTACAGGCAGGGAGGGCTGTGGCCAATATCCAGAAGCTGCCACTCTAGCCCCAGAACCCACCGTCATGGGTCTGGGGCAATCATTTCTTGCACAGAGAGCCTTTTTTTGAACGCCGAAACCAAACTGAACACAACCGAACAGAACGGCCAAACCCGAATGCGGCGACCGGACCGAACCGCCGAACCGAACTGGACCAAACCAAATGGCTGAACCCCAACCACGATCTGTTCGCCCATCGCTAGAGTGGGGCTGTTACTGTGGGCTGGAACTCCTACTGAAAGAAGCAACACACTACCAATGGCTTACTTTGTAAACAATGAATTACAAGGGCCTAAACTTGCCCCAGAAGCCACACCCTTGCCCCAGAGCTTCTCAGAGGAGGGAACTGAACCCTATTCTTCAGTTAAAAACTCAACCACTGGGCTAACCTGCTTCTCTTCAGCTGAATAAACAGGAGTTATTGTGATTTATATGATGAACCTATGCAGGGGGTGGGACAGGAAACTCATTAATGAAACCTTCCTGTTTTTTTACCTGTCCTTTGTTTCTAACTACAAAATGACCAATATCCGTCTTTTCTTGGTGTTTCATATATTGGAGTGTACTAGGAACATTTCCCAGAGCTCAGCCCCCCCGCCCCTTCCGAATTCAGTTGCCAAGACTGAGCTGAGCTGTGCCCCACCAAATATTAAGCCATGAAGAATACCTGGGAAAACAGGGAGCCAGAGAGTGAGCAGAGCTGATACTGAGGGCTGGAGCCCTAGCTGAAAGAGACTGAAGGGAACTGCACTACAGAAGTGTGTCCCTGGCCCAGGGATATTAGAGGGCTGGGAATAGCTAGCCAGAATCTGAAGCTTGGCAGAGTTAAGAACTCCAGAGGTCAGAAGCTGTTGCCTGGCCAGAGACACGGTGTTTGGTGGAAATTTTGTATAAGGACTATGAAGTAAATAAAGACCTTGAGCTAATTCCTACCAAAGAGTGACGGTTTGTTTGGGCCCTGGTCCTGAAGGACTTACTCCCAGGCAAGCCATTCCTGCCACAGTCCCAACCCCCCAATATGTAGCAGTTGGAGTGGCTGAACAGTCTTGAGACATGTACTGAAAAGTGATGGGAACATTATTTTTGAAGTTAAACTCTGCAAATTCCCCCTCTCTTCTTTGTTCATGGTAACTTTTTCTTCTCTGCCTGGGTTATTTTATTGTTTTGTGTAATGATTTTATGTGTTTTATTTTGAGATGTTGTTAGCTGCCCCGAGATATGTAAGCAGGAGGGGGTGGCATAAAAATGTGAATAAATAAATAAATAAATAAAATCTCCATTTCAGTTCCAGTGTTCCCCTTCTATTCACATATTACATACAACGCCTCTCTCCATAGGGATGAGTTTACACAAAAGCTATGAAACATGGTTGAAAAACTCAACTAAATTTTCACCAGTTTGTTCCTATGTAGTCCTTACAAATTGCTTGTGTTTTGTGACTACAGAAGAACAGAGCTAGGGTCTGAAATGTACCCTTTTTCTTCATACTTAAATAGCATAAACCTTAGGTTGAATTTCTCCCAATGATGGTTATTTCTAAGGGGTTCTAGGGGGTTTTCCCTACAAAACCCTGTTTGTGGCTTAAGATTACCTGGAAATGGTGCTAATGAGACCCATCTGGTCAAGCAGCCATTGCAATTCTGCATGGATACCATGCTGGTTCCTAAAACTTGGCACTGGGTGTAAACAGACAGACAGCAGCTCCAGAGGTGGCCACGCCAGCCCGCTTCACCCCCGGACTGGCCGGTCCATCGGAAGGTGGCCCACTAGATGTTGAAGCAGAGCAGGGTGGGGCAGCCCTGCTTGCAACGCTTCAGAATATCCCATAGCGCCACCAGCAGAGTGGGCCAGATAAACCCAGGGCACTGGCCCAGAGTGGAGCTGCTGTCCGTCTGCAACTCCCTCCCCCAGTCAGCCATTGCCCCAGCAACACCATAGAGTTGAAGGTGCCAGTCTAGAATGTCAGACAATCACCTGCAACTCTATGATGGGGAGGGGAGTATCGCATGGGCAGACTGGCCGGGGAACTTTCTGGGTCTGTCTAAAGCAGACTTAGGTAGAGCTGGAGGCAGGCGGATGTGGGGGTGCATCCCTGGAGCAGCTCATGGGGTGGGTTGCCTCCAAGTCCAGTTAAAAGCACCCAGTGTGTCATATGTATGGGTACAAACAAGCAATTGTGCATACCAACACAGTGTATAAATCAAGAACCAATTTAATTTTATTTTTTAAATAACTCTTTATGATCCCACATACAAAAAATGCTATTGTTTTGGTAAGCAGAGAAAGAGATGGAATACTTAGCCTCTCTACAATAGCTTTTCCCCAGCTCCCAATAGTCAATAGCCCACAGAAAATATATTCTTCCCCTCCATTGTATATCTTCTGCCTATCTATCTCTGTAGGTTATATTCTCATCACATAACTACATTTTGCTACATTGTTTACTTTTATCTTTGTACAGCTTCTCTCTCTATGGAAATTTCATCACCAATTTCTCCTGGGGAGCTTGGCTATTTTTTTTTCAATACAAATCCATAGTGTAGTAAATAATATAAATGCAGAATATCATCAAGCATATGTTGCCTAAGTTGTATAAATATGCATGTATGTTAAAGACGTGGTGGCAGGCAGGTGCACAGGAAATCTTCATAAAGTTAACATCTATTGCAGTGGTAATAAACTGATGCTACCCACTCAAATACTAGTCAGGATTTTGCAAATGCTAGCTGCCACAGTATGCTTTGAGAACTGCCGCTAATAGTGGATATCATCAAGCTGGCAGGGTTTTTTCCTTTCTCTGTCTGTAACAAAGAAATCGAGTGAGTTTATTAAAGTATAAATGCCATTTTCATCTTGCAACGTTAACTGTGTTGTCTGTATCCCAAAGGTACTGAGCCAGTCAAAGCAAACAGCTGTGCCACCTACTTGCAACAGTTGTACACCCACCACAAAGCACCAGTGGGAGGAGCAGGTTAAAGAAAGCCATAAAGCTGATAGTGTACCTCACTTAGCAGTTTACCCATTAGCTCGAGGGAAATTTCACCCCTTTGGAGAATAGGCATTGTATGTTGAGCTCGTAGCCCTGAGTATTCTTTTTTGCAGCTTGTCTCCTATAAACCACCTACTGCATTTTTATGTTCTACAATCACATGCACCAAAACAGTGTTTAGCAAATTAGCATTAAGCTAAATAAAAGGCATATCAACCAACTTAGCAGGCAGCCTTAGATGCTTCTGTACTGAGGATGTTGTATGATCCCTAGGCTAAGTTAGCCGTATTTCCTGACGAATCTTATTATGCAGTTTTGGAATAAATTACCCAAATTTAACAATGAAATTAATTTATTTTCACAGGTTTTGATCAGTATCTCCCCCCACCCCCCGAATCAAAGTGTAAACAGAAGAGTCAAGGAAGGTGCCTATCTGGTGTGTTATTTTATTATTATTAGCAAACATTTATATTGCACCAGCAACGTACCTGGTGCTTTACAAAGTAATTGAATAGACACGGTCCCTGCCCTAGGGCTTACAATCTGAGAGACTGGGTGGGGGGGACATGAAGGAAGGGGAACAGAGGGAGAGACAAGGAGTGTAACATTCACAAGGATGCAAGGTCCCAGGTGCACATGCTTGGCTTGGTTACATTGAGAATGATGGCTGGTTGGTCCATGTGGTGAGGATATGAGTACATAGACCTTAGGTAACAGATTTTACTGGATGGAGGGTATCAGCAGGAGTTAGGTGAGGGGAACAAGGAGTCGGGAAGGGTAGAGCGAAAGAGGTGGGTCTTGAGGAGGGATTTGGAGGTACAAAGGGAGGGGGTGAGTCAGATGTGGGCAGGGAGGGAGTTCCAGGCATGGGGGGACGAAGGTGGTTATGGGAGCAGGGGAGGCATGGGAGGGAGAGAGAGGAGACAGAGGAGGAGCAGAGTTCACAGACTGGTATACGGAGGGAAATTAGCGCAGAGAGATAGGGGGGAGCAAGACTGTGAAGAGCTTTATAGGTGAAGACTAGGAGTTTGTGCAGAATTCGTTCAGGAAGGGGGAGCCAGTGAAGAGAGGAGAGGAGGGGCTGCATGGGTCGAAGCGACGGGCGAGGTGGATGACCCTGGCAGCAGAGTTTGGGATGGAGATAACGGGAGAAAGGTGAGAGCAGGGGAGGCCAGTGAGAAGGAGGTTACAGTAATCGAGGCGAGAGATGACCAGGGCATGAACAAGGGTTTTGGCAGAGGAGACAGAGAGAAAACGGCGAATCTTAGCAATGTTATGGAGGGAGAAGCGACAGGATTTGGCAACAGAGTCGATGTAGGGTTTAAAAGAAAGGGTCAAAGATGAAGCCTACGTTATGGGCTTGGGAGACGGGAAGGATGGTGACCCCACCGATGAGGATCGACAGGGAAGAGGGAGAGGAAGGATGAGGGGGGAAGATAAGTAGTTCAGTTTTAGCCATGTTGAGTTTGAGTTGACGTTGAGACGTCCAGGTAGAGATGTCAGAGAGACTGCTGGTGAGATGAGCTTGAATAGATGGAGAGAGAGAGAGAGAGAGAGAGGGAGTAGAGAGAGAG
The DNA here is from genome assembly GCA_003113815.1 of Sphenodon punctatus. Taxonomy (NCBI): domain Eukaryota; kingdom Metazoa; phylum Chordata; class Lepidosauria; order Sphenodontia; family Sphenodontidae; genus Sphenodon; species Sphenodon punctatus. The sequence goes on from QEPC01000068.1 coordinate 783,217, forward strand.
AGTTGAGCGTAGAGGTGATATTAGAAGCTATGGGAGGCAATTAGTTTGCCTAGGGACAGGGTATAGATAGAGAACAGGAGAGGACCAAGGACAGAGCTGTGGGGAACACCAACCGAGAGTGGAAGGAGGAGGAGGTGGAGTTGGCAAGAGACACATTGAAGGAGCAGTCAGAAAGGTAGGAGGAGAACCAGTCGAGGACGGAGTCACAGAAGCCAAGGGAGTGAAGTGAATCCAGCAACAGTATCAAAGGCAGCAGAGAGGTCAAGGAGGACAAGAATGGAATAGAGGCGGTTAGATTTAGCCACAAGAAGATCGTTGGTGATCTTAGCGAGATCAGTTTCAGTAGAATGAAGGGGGCAAAAGCCAGATTGGAGGGGGTCAAGAGATGTTGATGTGGTCAGAGATGTTCTAATGTCATCATGTCTCATGGGGTAACCTCTGTGGATGGAATTTCTGTAGAGTTCAGATCCAAAAACAAAGTTACCCAAGGGATGCATCCAGGGGAACTGTGGATCCTACTGGCTTCTCTGAGGTGTGAGTGTGTCTATGTGTGTGGTCCATGATTTTCAAGCTTCCACTTGTGCTTTGTTTTCAGTCTTTACGAAGCAATTTATACAAGTCTCTCCTCTATTTCAGACTGTGTTCTTTTCATCTTTGCTCATCCAGGAGAACAGGAGGTATCTGCTGGGTACAGCTATCATTTTTGCTGAGCTGTGGTCCATGGATGGTATTGGTGTGAACAATGGAGTAACAACAGTCCAATGTGGGCCCCTCAAACTCACCACTGAAATTAAGGGGCCTAAATTAAAGGAGGGGACTAAACTAAAGAGAGGACTGCCCCTGCACTCCAAGCCCAGGAAAGATGTGTTCCTTCCATCCTCATTTGTACAGAGGGTGAAATAAGACAAACTAATCCGCAAATGCAACAAAGTGTGCTTGGTTCATTGATTTGTTTTCTTTTAAGAGCAACCAGTCTAGTCACAGCTTCTAATAACACAGGATATTGAAACAAGACTTCACTAGCACCATTAACATACATGGCACAAATAAAACTCCTGCAGCTCTCCTAAGTGATGTTTATTTGAGAACAATATCTGCATATCAATGGATGCTTAGGCCCTGTAATCCTGATCCTCTGATAGAATAACAGGAACCGCACAATTAGTATTGAGTGTTCATTTTTAAATAAAAAACAAAACACTTTTAACTACAGCATGATTAGTTGTGAGCTTCTTCCGGCTTGTTCAATATAATTAACTAGGGCTTTATCTTACCATTATCCTTGTATGCATTAGGGACTCAGTCTAGGAACCTCCTCCACACAGGACTCTAATATACTCTTTATCGTTTTGTACTAATTGAGTTATCTCATACTGGCACACAGGCAACAGCTGTAAGAAAGATGGAGGAAGAGAACTGAAATGACTGTTGCATATTACCAGAACTCAAAGATCTTTAGCCAGGTAAGTATTTGATGTTGAGCACCATTCTGGAATCCTTTCATCGCTCTGTTTTTCTGACTTTTCAGAAAATGCCAAGGATAATCCCTCCTATATAGTACAACCCCACTAATCTACTGTCACCACATTACTATTGCGTTAGAGCTGGTTATCTCATTCTCCCCAAACAGAATAGAAAGCCACCACTGTTTCTCTAGGAAGACAGTTCCAGTAATTTGTGGGGACGCTAAAGTAGGCAAATATGGCCAATAGTTGATACTAGGGATGGGACTTTTGGTTTCAGAAAGAACCCAAAGTACCTGATAATGACCATTTCGGATTGATCCAAAATTTTGGTTCTTTTTTGGTATCAGTTATATCTGATCTTTTGCATTGATTTTTAATTGGATTTGTAACATTACAGTTTGTCCCCATTTACTTCAATGGGAAAACTGCAATGCTAAAAATCTGATACAAAAATCAGTGCAAAAGATCTGATACAACTGATACCGATATAAGACCCGAAATACATGAGAACTGAAACCAAAATTAATCAAAACTAAAATTTTGCCCAGAGTCCCACCCCTAGTTAATACATCAAGAATGTGCATATAGAATATGCTCATCCACTGATTCTATCCAATGAGTACTAGTAGCCATTTTTTTATTTCTCTCCTTTCTTCTTCCTTTTCTCATTTCTCAGTTTCTAGGATGTTGCTGCTAATTGTTTTACCGTAAAGAAGGTGATACTTCAATAGAGCAATCATACTTGTTCTTTGCACTAAAGTTAGAAGCAATATCACTGAACACTCAGTAAAAAAAAACATAGGTCAAACAGGAGGGCAAAGTGAAAATTACAAGATCCACTCTGGTGTAGCGTTGGTTTATGTTTTTGTAAGATCTGAGACTTGATATAATGGAATTTCTGTACGGTATTGGCAGCAACGGGGGGAACGCAGTGAATACAAATCCCTGGGTCTAATGCACTTGATTATTTACCTTTGTTTGGCAACTCTTGCAATTTTACCATGAGCCTTGTGATATTTGGAGATTTTCTTAAAGCCCTAGCCAGCCCCTTAAGCAAACTTACTTCAGAAGCATGTCAGGTTTTATTAAAGGAAAGTCAGTTTCCAGGAAGGTAAGTTTCAAGAAAACCTTGACTATATACATTAAGGGTGCTGTCTTCACTATCAAAATCAATGGAAGTTGAGCCATTGACTTCAAGGGGTGGAGAATTTGTGTCTGAAGAATCATAGCTTCAAGGGTCATCTAATCTACTCCCCTTCACCAACACAGGATTCACCATACCCAGGCTACCTACAGAGAAAAATCGATCCAGCAAGAAACAAAGGCTATGAAAAATCTGCCACAAGTAGAGACCAGGACCAACCAAAAAACACCAATGCCTGAAATAATAGGGACAAATTTATAAAAAGAAAGATGTGGATGTCTCAAACAGGTAAAGTGCACCCATACTGAAGGGGGAGGCATAAAAAAGTCAGAGTCGACTGCCAATCTGCCCCGAGGGAAAATTCAGACCACAAATTAGAAGATCAGCTGAAAAGCTGGATCAATTAGGCCCTGACCAGCTAGGCACCCAACATATAATTATAGTACCCAGGTGATCAGCTCCACCACCAGTTACAGAAAACTTTGATGCTTCAGAAAGAAAAGAAGAAAAGAATCCAAAAGGTTGAAAAATCAAGTAAAACTCATTTGTTTTAAAAACCCCATGGCTTTAAAGCTATTCTCATGGGATTAGGGCGAAGGGGTGCTAACTCATGAGTTAAGAATATAAGAACATAAGTAGTACTGGGTCAAACCAATGGTCCATTGAGCTCAGCACCTGTCTCCAACAGTGGCCAATCTCAGTCGCTTGGAAGAAGTACCCATTCCCAACAGGTCACAATGGGGTGATTCATTCCCTGTTGTTCACTCTCAGCTCCCAACAGTAAGAGGTTACATTCCCCAAACCTACCTGGCTAATAGCTGCAAATGGACCTATCCTTCAGAAACTTGTCCAATCCTTTCTTAAACCCAGGTATACTACTGGCTTGACCATATGTTCTGGCAACAAATTCTTCAACTTAATTGTGTGTTAAATGAAAAAATACTTTCTTTTATTTGTTTTAAATCTGCTACCCATTAGTTTCATGGAGTGTCCCCTAGTCCTAGTACTATTTGGGTGTTTTTAGACAAGCACCTGCCCACCCACTACCCAACCACCATCCATCCACTATACATGTTGCAGGGCTGCACTGGTGCCCTATGCAAGCCACGCAGTCTTGCAAGATCTTCCTGAAATTCTTCACAGTCCGATCATATATTAACTACCTTGAATAACTTGGTGTCATCTGCTAATTTGATCACCTCACTCCTTACTCCCCTTTCCAGATTACTAACAAATACATTAAACAACACCAGTCCAAGTACAGATCCCTGGAGCACTCCACTATTTACTTATCTCCATTGTGAAAACTGACCATTTAGTCCTACTCTATGGCTCTTTTTAAATGGGCTATGCTGGGAGGGTGGGTGGTGTGCACACTAGTGCAGGGGTGGGGGATGGGGTGGGTGCACATGGGCGCACACCCATCCCCCACATCCCCACGTATGGAGCAACCAGCATTGTCGCCAGTTGCTCTGTGCATGGGTGATGGGTGGAGATGGGTGGGTATGCGTGTTTCATGGGAGCGTGTGCGCACACCTACCCATCACCACTGCCACTACTAGGGATGTGCGAACAGAACATGGTTTGGTTGTTCGGTCATTCAGTTCGGGAACCGAGTTCGGGTTCGGTCATTCGGTCCTCGGACCAAGTTCAGATTCGGTCGTTCGTTTCAGTGGAGTTCGGTTTGGCCGAACGTTCGGAAATTGGTATCGGTATCAGTATCGGTCTAGGTATCGCATGGTCCCGTGATTGCGTCGGAAACCAGAAACCAGAAATGCGAGTGCGTGCGGAGCTTGTGTGGAGAGAGAGCGTGTGTGGTGTAGCTGGCTGGCTGTGTGGTGTTGTTTGGTGTGGTTTCTGGTTTGGCTGTGTTGGTTTGGCTGGTGGTTGTGTGAATTGGTAGGTATTTTGTTTGGCTGTGTGTTTGTGTTGACTGTGTTGGGAGAAAAAATGAAGAGGCTGAGGCTGAAGAGGAACTGGAAGGTCAAGGTGGAGGAGGTGGAGGAGGAAGAGGCTGCTGGACCTAGTTCTGAGGTGATGGAGGTTGGCTCCTCATGAGAGGAGCAAAAGGGCACAGGAGGTGCTGCCAGGTTTGTAAACTTTATTTTTTACTTTGAGGACAAGAAGAATTATATCCTTTAGAGCGATCTCACTAGCGTGTGAGTGGGTACATGGGTGGTGGGCAGTCAGGCACAAATATTGGGCATCAGTGGGTGGCAGCGGATGTCTGCCACAGAGAGAGAGGGTACTGTGGGGGGCACTTCCAGCAGTCAGGAACGAGCCGAAGGAAGCACCCACCCAAACACGTGCCAGCCATCCCTATCAAGGGTGTCCAGTTGCCATTGCCATCCCTAGCACCCCAAGAATGGCAGGATTTGCACGTGCCAGCCAGGGTCTCCTGTTGCCATCCCTAGTACCCCAAGAAGGGCAGGATTTGCACATGCTAGCCAGGGTCTCTCCATTTGCCATCCCTAGCATCCCCTAGCACCCCAAGGAGGGAGGACTAGAGGCATCATCATAAATGCATGATATTATTTATTTATTTATTTATTTTATTTATTTATTTATAAATATTTGTTAGCTGCCCCCTCATGCCTACGGCATCTTGGGGCAGCTTACAGCATAAAAACACACAATAAAATTCATTTTAAAAATACAATACAACCCCCCTCAACATAAAAACTCTTCAAAAATCCCCCCCTACCCCACCCTCCCCTCCAAAGGCCTGGGCGAACAGCTAGGTCTTGCAGGGTCACTGAAACACCAACAGACCTTGGGCCAGACGGACTTCCTCCAGGAGGGCATTCCAGAGCCTCAACGCCAGCCACCAAGAACACCCTCTCCAATGTGGCCCCCCGCTTTACCTGGGGGACCTCCAAAAAGGCGCCCCCGGTGGACTGCAGGGATCGCTCTGAGGCGCAGAGGGCAAAGCGGTCCCCAAGGTATGAGGGGTCCAGACCGTGTAAGGCTTTATAGATCAACACTAGCACCTTGAATCAGGCTCAGTACGCTATAGGCAGCCAGTGCAGAGTACGGTGCACCAGTGTTATGTGCTCTCCCATAAGGAGACGGGCCCCTGCATTCTGCACCAGCTGCAGCCTCCGAACCAGTAACAAGGGAAGCCCCACGTAAAGCTCATTGCAGTAGTCTAGCCTTGAGGTGATGAAGGCATGAATGAGGATGGCCAGGTCAGGCCTGGAAATGTATGGACACAGCCTCCGTACCAGATACAGCTGGCGGAAGGCGGCCTTGGCCACCATCTTTACATGCCGATCCAGACGGAGCCCGAGTCCAACACCACCCCAGGACTCCAAACCTGCTGGGCTACAGGAGGGCGGACCCCCCCTACCAGGGGAGCCACGCCAGTACGTCCCTCGCCCTACCCACCACTATCACCTCCGTCTTATCAGGATTGAGCTTCAGTCTGTTCTGCTGCATCCAATCCGCCACAGCCTCCAAACATTGGGAAAGTAATTTAGGTGCTGTTTATGTGTTCCTGTTTCAGAGAGGGTGATGATGCACCCCCCACCGCTGGTGTCTGGACCACCAGAACCCCAGCACGGTGGAGGTCGCCAGAGCCGCTGCCGGAAAGCAGGCAGATGAGGTCTGCGGTCTGGCAGCACTATGGCAGGCCGAAAGGCAGATTCACTGTCTGCAAGGTAAGGCATGGGGGCTGGAACAACAGGGAATGGATTGTTGCCCTATGACCTGTTAGGAAGTCCCCTGCAGAGAGGGATTGGCCACCCACCCACCCACTTGTGGAGATAGAATGCAGGCAGGGCTTGACATTGACAAACCATTGGTCTGACACAGTATGGCACTTCTTATGTTCCTATCTTTTTATGTTTTTTAGGTCTGCAGTAAAAAAATTAAAAGTGGCAGCCAGGGGACCACATCAGGGCTGATAGTCCATATTGAGAACCTGCACAGCATCAAGGTGGCACGGTGGGATTCCGCCAGCTCCGGGCGCAGGGACTCCGGCAAGGAGAAGCATTGCCAGAAGCAAGGGGGGGAGACTCGGCAGAAGCGCCGCCACCAGAGGCCTTCCCCCTCCAGCTCTGATGGGGAGCCTCCATTCCCCCAGGAGGAGGAAGCTGCAAGGGCTTTTCATGCCCAAGTTGAGCGGCTGACCCAGGAATTCGTGGAGGCTCAGAGACGGTACCTGGATGGGCTAAGGGTCCAAGCCCTTACAATGGAGAACTGGCTGGTGGGACAGTTCAGGGACCTGGAGGCACAGCAGCGCATGGTGGAGGCTTACTCCAAGTACCTCCGTTCGGAGGTGGCTGATGTTGAACTGTACCGCCAGTCAGTCTCCAAATGGCAGGAGTCCTTGGTGGAGGCCCTGGACTATGTCAAAAAACACGGCTTTCAGCCGAAGGAGGACTTGATGCCCACCCCTCGCTCCCACGCACCCATTTCCCCATTCCCCCACATGCCCCCACAGACCCCTAAGTTAGTTTCCTTTGTTTGTATGTTATTGTTTGCTTTCTGTTTGATAAAGTTGAATGTTTGATTGTTTGTAGTTAGTTTTAAAAGTTTTTATAAAAGTTAAATTTGTTACCTTACCAGCTTTGTTTGACCTTTTCTATTTTTTATCCCTCTGTGCTGCTCCTGGCAGGTGGCAGAATCTCATTGTATATACAGCTTGTCAGATCCCTACCTGACAGCAGCAGCACATGTAGTGTATATTAGCCCCAAGATATACCAACAGGGTCTCAACTTGCAGACAGCCCCCCAGGAGGGGCAGGGCTTGTGTCTGTGTGGGTGTGCCACTGTGCCAGAGAGAAAGAGAGAGAGGCTTTTTGTCAGCAGGCACCGGGCATTAGGAAGCAGGTGCTGGTGGTCAGAGGGGCGCTTTCAGAAGCTTCAGCAGACATCCGTGAGTGGGTGCGGAGGAGTAGGCTGGGGGGGGTGCAGACTTGCGGGCGGGCACTGGTGTCCACTGGCCAGTGGCCAGTCAGGCACGAGCAGCGGCAGCACCCAGATGATGGATCTTAGGACTGGAGTGACTGCTTCTAGATGCAGTGGAATGGAATGACAGCCCCCCAAGACTCGAATGATGGTCCCAGAATCTCAATGATGGTTCATGGGACTGGCATGACTGCTTCAGGTACAGTGGAATGACAGCCTATGGGAGTTGAATGATGTCCCTAGAATTAGTGCTTCATTGGGCACACTTCATTCAATCATGCGATGGGTGGTAGCAGGTATAGGAACACACACAGGCAGGCACATATAATACTTTGTGTTATTTCCATCTCATTCTGGTAGGTTTGCTGCTGGATGTGGGCATTGGGCATGAGCACAGATGAGAGCTCTTCCTGGTTCTGGCAGGTGGCTGCTTGAGCTGGATACACCTCTCCCCCTCCACCCCCATCTCTCTCATTCTAGCGGGGAGCCTCTCTCTCCCACTCTCTGGCCATATAGTGTCGGTGAAAGCATGGGTGGGATCGTATCTGTCTCTCCTTCTAGCAGTGGGGAGACTTTCTCTCTCTCTCTTCTTTCTCTTTCTCTCTCTCTCCATGAACAGCAGGTTGCTAACCCATAAAGAAAAAGGTGGAATGACAACTCCCTGTAAGCGGAATGACAGGGCCCCAGAGAACCATGAGGGTGAGTCCTGGGACTGGAGTGGCAGCTTCTAGATATTGGGCAGGACAGCCCTCCATGCCAGTAACATAGGCCCCAGAACTCTGATGGCTGGTCCTGGGGCTGGAGTGGCTGCTTCTTGATGCCATGGAATGACAGGCCCAAGAACCCTGAGGGTGGGTCTCCAGGCATTGGGAGGGAGGGACAGCACCTCAGCAGCACAGCAGCAGTAGCCCAGATTGAGGAGGAGCCCTGTCCCAAGACTGCCCCTGGCATGGGATGGCATGTGTCACTGCACCATCAATCCTTGTCCAGGGGCAGCTCGGGGAATCCCAGCAGCGGAAGGTTCACCTTGATGAACAACAACTGCTCCACCAACTTGGCCCCCAGTCTCAGGCAGTATGGGGAGCAAATGTCCCCTGCCATGGAGAACACCTGCTCACTGGGGACACTGGTGGGCAGGGCAGTATACCCTAGGCCACTTTCAACAGGGCCGGCCACACGTTGGCCTTGCTGGCCCAGTAGGCCAAGGGATCGCTGCTGGGATCGATGCATGGCTCCTCCTCCAGGCAGGTCCCCACTGCTGCTGAGGTGCCATCGTAATCCCTCTGGTAGCTCTGAGTGGGCACCACCTCCACCACTGCCCTTAGCCACGCTGCTTGCCCTATTGTGCACGGCCCCATGCACCCCAGAGCGGCCTGCACATAGGAGGAGCTCCTGCTGCTGCTGGCAATAGGGGTGCTGCTGCTGCTCATCCTGCTGCTGGTGCTGCTACTGCTACCACTAGGGCTGGGGGCAGGGATAGACCCCACTGGCTGAAAGGGGTGACTGCTCCTACTCCCACCATCCCCAGGGATGTCCTGCTGCATAGCCCCGCCTCGCCCCCTCCCTTCGTACCTTCAGATCCCTCCTCAAGACCCACCTCTTCTGCTCTGCCCTCCCCGACTTCTCGCTCTCTTCACCTAACTCCTGCTGTGATACCCTCCATTCAGTTCAATCTGTTACCTCTGGTCTGTGTACTCATATCCTCACCACATGGACCAACCAGCCATCATTCTTGATGTAACCAAGCCAAGCACGTGTACCTGAGACCTCACATCTTCATGAATGTTACACTCCTTGTTTCTCCCTCTTCCTTCGTCTCTCCCCGCCCCCCATCTCTTAGATTGTAAGGCCTAAGGCAGGGACCGTATCTATTCAATTACTTTGTAAAGTGCCAAGTACATTGCTGGCACTATATAAATGCTTGATAATAATAATTATTATTAATAATAATAATAATAGCCCGCTCTGCCTTCTGGACCCTCTCCACCAGGTCACCCTTCCAGTGCCCATAGAGCACTGTCTGGCATGCTATGCTGTCCTTGACCCTGGGGTCCAGCATTGTTACCAGGACATATTCCTCCCTCTGCAGTAGCTCATCAAACCGCACCTTCAGCCCTGCCTTCAACTGCCACGCCAGTTCAAGCACCTCTTCAGCCAGCTTCCTGCCCTCAGGGTCACAATCCCGCCCACCGAGATTCTCTTCAAGCCTCCTGTGGAGACTCTGGACCAGAGGGGTCACCTGGCTGAGGGTGGCAGTGGAGCTGCTCAAGGTCTCCATCATGACCAGGAACAGTCTGAGTACAAAGACCATGTGAGCCAGGATCTCCCATTCTGCCCCATCATACCCTGGAGGTGCCCCGCTGTCCATCACCAGTTGAACCTGATGCAGGACAGCTTTCTGCTCAAGAAGCCGCTCGAGCATCAGGAAGGTGGAACTCCACCGTGTGGAGACATCCTAGACCAGCTGGTGCACTGGGGAGCCTTGCTTGGCCTGCTTCACCCAGAGGAGCTCGCTGCCCTTCATGCTTTGGTTAAAGAACCTGGCCAGCTTCCTCCCCCACTTGATCAGGGAGCTAAGGGTGCCTGCCCCAATTCTCTTATCCCCCAAGCCCAGAGTGTCCCTGACCACCAGGTGAAGGGTGTGTGCGGTGCAAGGGTTGCTGGTGAAGCCCCCATCACGGACTGCCTTCAGTATATTGGCCGCATTTTCCGTCACCACACACCCCTTGGTGAAGGGCATGCCTGGCATGACCCACTCCCTCACCATGGCGGTCAGGGCTGCCTCGATGTTCCTAGCGGTGTGGGGGTTGTCCATTACTTGTGCCTGAAGCAGGGCCCACCTATACCCTGCTTCAGAATCCCTCCTGAAACTCCCCAAAGCTGCGTCCGGGTCCTGCCACCAGTGCACTGTCACTACCAGGTAGGCATGCTGGGCATTCCTGGTGGACCAGAGGTCGGTGGTGAAGTGGACTNGGGTCCTGCCACCAGTGCACCATCACTGCCAGGTAGGCATGCTGCATGTTTCTACTGTACCACAGGTCTGTGGTGAAGTGTATGGTGGCACCCCCAGTCCCTGCCAGTTGCTCCCTCACCTGCTCCTTCAAAGCGCTGTACAGCTCTGGCACCACATTCCGACTCAGGGTGGTGCGGAACGGCAGATTAAACTGGGGGGCCAGGAACCCAATCAGCCACCTGAAGCCCATGTTCTCTACAATGTAGAAGAGCTGCCCATCGAGCGTAATCATTTCGCCCAACAGGTGCCTGGCTTTCACTTGAAACTTCAGCCAAACTGAACTCTGCCGAACCGAACAACCGAACCCGAACTCGGGTTTTGAACCAAATGATCGAACGTCTGAACATCCAAACCGCGTTCTGTTCGCACATCCCTACTTGTTATCTTGTTCCTATATCTCTGCACTATTCTCTTTTCATCATCCTTATTGATGCTTCCTCCTGTCCCACTTCATGTAAATGCCCCTTTTGGTTTCCAGGTCTTTCAGGATCTCTTACTGCAGCTACGTTGGCATCTCTGTTTCCTTTCCATATTTGCTATCCAGTTGGCCAACTTGCTGTCCATCATGGCTTCAGAATTGTCTTCTTCTAGATGCCCCCATAGGTCATCGGTCCATGGAGTCCTTCCACTATCTCTGCAAATTTGCTGAAATCAGCTTTTGAAAAATCCAATAATCCTAATTCTGATGCTTGTTCTTTGTCCTCTTCCAAGGATCCCGAACTCTATCATTTCATAATTACTTTCACCAAAGATGCCCATCACCCTCAATCTAATAGTGGCTAATAGGAAAGTTACCAATCATGGCTTTCCTATTAGTCACTATTAGCTCCAAAAATCATCATCCTAGTTGACACACTCACTGAAATGGAATCATAGAATCACAGAGTTGGAAGGGGTCTCAGAGGTCATCTAATCCAGCCCCCTGTTCAGTGCAGGAAATCCACAGCTACAGCATCACTGACAGATGGCCATCCAGTCTCTGTTTGAAAACCTCCAGGAAAGGAGAGCCCACCACCTCCCTAGGTAATTTGTTCCACTATCAAACAGCTCTTACCGTTAGGAAGTTCTTCCTAATGTTTAACCAAATTATGCTTTCTTGTTATTTGAGCTCATTATTTCAAGTCTTGTCTTCACGGGCAAGAGAGAACAAGTCTTTTCCATTCTCTCTGTGACAGCCCTTTAAGTAAGTACTGTAAGACTGCTATCATTCATGTCTCCCCTTAGGCCACTTTTAGATGAGCGGCGCGCGATTGCGCATCACCATGGTGCATATTTTGAAACAGCCGCATGATCTAATTAGATGAGACGGAAGTGGGTTATTATGCGCATATTACGGCGGTGGCGCATTTTAAAAGTCCACGAATTAAATAGCTCACAATCAAGCTATTTAATTCGCGGACTTTAAAAATGCGCCACCACTGTAATATGTGCATAATAACTCACTTCTGTCTTGTCTAATTAGATCATGCGGATGTTTCAAAATATGCGCCATGGCGATGCGCAATCGCGCGCTGCTCGTCTAAAAGCGGCCCATGTCTTCAAGGCTAAACAATACCCAGCTCCTTCAACCTTTCCTCATAGGACTTAGGGTATTTTTAGACGTTACGAGATCACAGTCAACCACAGAGAATCTGCACATGGTGAAAGTGATCCTGTAATGTCTGATGGGGGGAACGGAAGTTCCCCCCAGATGTTCATCACAGTCAATCGCGGCGGGGAATCACATTCACCATGCGATCGACTGAACCCGCGGGGCCGGGGCCAGTCGCGTGGCGAATGTGATTCCCTGCTGTGATGAACCAAGCCGTCTCGTCTGGACGGCAGTCCCGGCCCGGAATCCCCACAGGGATTCCAGGCCATGGTCAATTCAGGCGGGCGCTGCGGCCGCATTGGCCGCGGCGCCTGCCCGTCTCCCCACGTTGCGCCACGTGGCCCTGCCCCCTCCCCGATTCCCCGCCAGGAGCTGCCACCACGTCTGTTCGCCCGTGACACGGTGGCCCCAGAGGGGAATCAAAGGTTTGTTTCTGTGACGGGGCCAATTGGCCCCATCACGTCTGAAAATACCCTTAGTTTCTAGACCCCTGACCATCTTTATTGCTCTCCTCTGAACTCGTTCCAATTTGTCAATGCCCTTCTTAAAGTGCGGTGCCCAGAACTGGGCACACTACTCCAGATGAGGTCTCACCAGTGCAGAAAAGAGTGGAACTATTATATCTCATGACTTGGAAACTATGATTCTGTTAATGCAGCCTAAAATGGCACTAGCCTTTTTTTGTGGCTCTATCACACGGCTGGCATGTTCAGTTTGGATTCAACTACAATCCCCAGATCCTTTTCACATGTATTGCTGTCAAGCCAGGTATCCTTCATCCTGTATTTGTACATTTAATTTTTACTTACCTAAATGCAGAACTTTACATTTATCTCTGTTGAACTTCATTCTCAGTCCAGTTTTCAAACTTATCAAGTTGTCCTCAATAACTGTCAGGCACTTACTAGATATTTTATGTATTACTGTTTACTCTTCCAGCATGTAACTCAGGAGTCACCTCTTAATATTCCCCACTGCTACTATTTCTATAGGAGCATCTTAGATACTCCTAATAATTAATGCACTGCCCCCTCCCTGTAAATTATCCCTGGTAGGAATAAGATGTGTTCCAAATTTTCCCCCCTCCGTTTTTTTTAGACTAAATAAATTGCCCCTTGTTATGCAGTCTGTGCAGCCCCAAGAACAGGAAAATCCACAAAAGATTTATTAAGTTTACTGGCTGTGTGCAGTGACATTGCTAGGTGTTCAGCAAATGCAGTGCATTGGAAAGTCCTGTCTGTCTTCAGGCCTAGGGCACAGCTGGGTGAGAATGGTCCCTGATGCAAAAGATAGAATGGACTTCCTGATGGAGCACTCCACTGCAGTGGCATGAATTCTACATGCCCCCTCCCCCAAAGACCTCTGGACCCCAGGACAGCTCCGCCTGCTACATCTATTATAGTTTCACCCTGTCCAGGCCCATGATCCCCCAAAGTGTCACGGGCAGGATCTTTAGAGAGGGTGGAAACTGCCTATCACAGAAGATTTCTGCCTGTACAGTTCTGTGCTAAACAGCAGAGTCTAACCCCAAGACATTACAAATAAATTAAAAGTAGGTAAACCAGTAGGATCAAGTAGCCACAATTAATTAACTTGGATAGGATCTGGAAACTGAAGGAAAAAAAACAAACAAAAATTGCTTTTAAAATAACTAAAGGCTTATTGTTTTCTACGGGCATGCTTGAAAGGAATCTGAGAGGCTTAGAGAAATGGACCATCTCCAAATAATAAAGGAGCAGTTTAAGAAAAACACATGGCCCCAGATTACAGCAAATTATACTCTCCTGTACCCAAGCACCATTCACACTCTTGAATTAAAGATACACACGCTCACTTCCAAGGATCAGCGCATCGCTCTTACTCTATAATGACAGTTCCCTAGAAGAAAAAACTAGGGTTTTTCTTTCCTTTGGTATTTTCAAGCAGTCTAGCTATTCTGGATACATTTTTAAGGAAAGCAAATTACCCTTTGACATGAGTGTAGTGCCAAAGGTCAGCCAAAAAGCATTGCTGCCATTCAATGATAGTAGGAGCTTTCTTAATGTCCCAGCTCCTGAAATTGCACAAATCATAGCTTTCATTTAAAAAATAAATAAGGCCATGATCCACAAAGCTTTTACTCTGAAGGAGCCCTTGCAGATTGTAATAGGTCTCCTTCAGGGTAGGATTATTGCCTAAATTTCTAGTCCTCCCGGTTTCAGGTAAATCCTTCAAGATATGATTGTATCAGGCAATGGCTAGCTCCACAGTGCAACTCTTGCATCTTGCCTTCATCCAAGTATTTGCCTTGCAGGCCCCTCTGTGCTGGATGACCACCATCACCACCACACACACACACACACACACACACACACACACAGACACACCAGCCTTTGGTCCCATACCAGGCTGTAAGGCTGCTTCATAGGCACCGGAAGCTGTGTGGAACAATGTTGAATTTCTTGGTCTTGCCCCTACCAGAGTCTAACCTAATCTGTCCCTGCTTCACTCAGCCCCTTGTTTCTGTCTTGTGACTATTTTGTGTCAGAAGAGCCTTGACCTGTGCCTGACGTCACTTGTTCCTGAGTCTGCCTAACCTGACCTGTTCCTGACTCAGTTCCCACTTTAGACCCAAATCCTGCTCTGCTCCTGCCTGTTCCTGTCCTGCTACCTAGACAGGAACGCACACTCCTGTCATTTTTCTCTGCTCCCACCTGGACCTGATCCAACTGTCCTCTCATATCCCTACCTTAACAATCTGGAGCACGCAAAATTTCAGAAGTCAGAGGACAAATAAAAAGAAGTCAATATTTCTGTTTTATCAAAATCATCTCATTGGGTAAAAACAGACATACAGCCAATGGGACTGCTCCCTAGGCAACCTCAGGGTGGAAAATTACAGGCAACGTGGCCCGGGTCAGGTTGGGGCATTGAACTGATGTGCCCATGGCCAGGGAGCCATCCTGCCACCCACACAGTCCAGATAGGGCTGGGAGCACACTAAACATGAGGGCAGGCAGCCCCGTCCATGCAGTACTCCTTGCTAGAGCTGAAAGGAAAAATCTCCACGAGTGCTGTTTCCAACGGAAATACTTCTTTCACCTTCATTTGTGCAAAGAGAAAATCTATCAGCATTTTCAATATTTTCTGTGATTTTCCACTATTTTCTGCCATTCCAGTCATTTCCAGTAATTTTAGGTAATTACCAGTATTATCGGTAATACCAGAAATGACCAGAAATTACTGAAAGTTATCTAAAATTACTGGGAAATGATGGGAAATCGCAGGCGTCAATACCAACAGGACTGGAAGTGCAGAAGCAGAAAATACCAATGAATGGCCAAAAGTGCTCCCAAAGGGTAGTTATTTCCCGGCAGAATGAGAACACATGTTCTCACTTCAGGACTACTCCCAGCACCTTGACCCTACCATGATGGACAGTCATAGCAGCCAATGAATCACAACCATGGTGGCTGGCCATGATGGCCTCCAGCCTGGGCTGGATATGCTGGGGTACAACAGCTGTGCCAGCCTGATGTGGCCTACTTTGGCCTGCTGTGGTCTGCTCAGGCAGGCCGTAGTCTGGGCTGTGACCTCAGAGATTAACTGAGGTCACATCCCAGGCTAGCTACCAACATAGTCTGGGGCAATCCCCAGCCAACACCTGCTGGCACCTGCACACGCATACAGGTAGGTTCCGGGCTACAGCGGGTCAAATCAGGCTTTAACAGGTCAATGTAACATCTCTTTTTACCCATTATGTTTAAGTCATGATTTAAGTTTCATGATTTTGGGACTTGAGTTGAACAAAAAACGGCTCGGATACGGAAATGTCCCCAAAATATTTGGTTCAATTTGGATACCAGAAATTTGATGGGTATTCCGGGTTTTGTGGGTACTCATTTCAGTTCTAATGTTGACGCTTAAGACCACAGCTTGATCTCAGTTACTTTGGTGGAACTGCCATCAAAATACTAAGTTGACATCTCACTAAGACAATGGGAAGGAGCTCATTCTTCTGTTAGAGCCATGGCTTTGGGTTGCCTGCCTATGCACCAAGAAAGGACACCAAATTGGTTTGTATTTGTAAGATTTTCTTAAGGTCTAGCAACTGATTTTTATTTTTACTGAAAATGTAGATTCTACAAAAACTAAAAGGGGACATAAAATATCTTTTTGAGACTACAGATTACCTAACTCAGTCTAAAGAGACAAGCCTCAGGAGAGAACAGTCACTCTCCCTGAGAAGGGAGACTCCGATGACTCTAAACGGCACTTGATGAATATGAGATACTTGGTTGGAGCCTTAATTTTATTCATGAAGTGAGGTGAGATTACTGCACCATCTTCCCTGACAATCTAGAAGCAAGTGGACACCTCTCAAAGGGAATTAGCTCTATTCAATCATTGCCAGCTTGCAAGCCTACAAGGGTAACCTCAGCAGCTTTCATCTGGAAATCATCCAAAGAAAATGGAACCAGCAAATTAATATCTCACTCTGACATTGCACATGCACTAAGAAATTTCTTATAGGCCGAAGGGGACACTAGGTGCTTGCAACCCGTGGTTAAGGATCTGCATATACACATCGTGGAAACATATGCACGTACACACACCATAGATATGTCACCTGCACAGTGAAATACATATGGATTTGAAGCGTAGTGTCCTCATAGGCCCCATAAGAACCATACTTGTTTATCAGCTTTATATCACCTTGCAGGCATAGAGTTGATTTGTTCTATCTTGACAGGATCAATCTTCGACAGACACCAAGGGAGTCAGACTCTTGACACAGGTTCTGGGTAAAACCTCTAATAAAGTCCCATCTCCCTCAAACTCTGTCTTAAGATTCCTTCATAAGAACTCATCTAGTATTGCAGTGTTGATGCCTGCCAATTTTGATGTCAGTAGCTTTATTTCCTCTGAATAAGTGGCAGTAATAAAAACTAGAAGTTTAAAGCAACAGGTGGACAATGGCAAAAATTCTGTTTAAAACATAAGCCTTCCATTTCTTCTGGTTTTCCATAATCAGGAGCTCAAAAAAGCTGCCATCTAGATCTTGCGGGCAATAATTTTATTTCACATTGATCAGTCAAAAACAAGATTCTTTAGGAGGAGCCACACAAGATGCCTAGGGCAGGCTACCATGCCTTGGGCAGCATTAAACTCACCCTGGACAGCCGGACCATGTGATGCAGTGCATTGTGTGGCCAGATGCTGCCAGATGTCCCCCCTGCCATGTGGCAGAACAAGCAGCTGACTACTAAGTGATGCATCCTCAGAAAAAGGCTGAGGACATGTTGCGTAGCAGCCTTATCCTGAATGGGGTAAGACTGCCCAAGGCGTGGTAGCCCGTGTGCCGGGGCCTCTTCTGCCCCCCCCCTTGCAACAAGTTTCACAATGGAGCTTTACCCAGCAGGCACTGTCCCCATTGTGCACTGCCACATCACAGCTGGGGGTGGGATTGGGCAGGGCCAGGTACCTACTCATGTGGCTGATGCCTCGGTCAGCCCCAGCTGTGCCGGAAGCTCTGACAGCAGCCCGCCCACTCGGCTTCCTCGCAAGGGGGTCGACCATCTGTCCAGCTTCCCAGACTGGCTCCACAGTGTGGTGGCTGTGCTTGCCCACCATGCCACGTGGGGAGTCAGGCTCTCTGCAGCTCATGTGGCTGCACCCTTCATCTTTATAAGATGCCATGTGCTTCAAATCAAAATATCAAAACTTCTCCAAAACTGAAAGTTTACTACTGGTGATGATTACTGTGCAGCTAGCAAGAAACTGATTGAGAGTAAAGAAGGTTTGGCAATAAAGAAGGAATTGCATTGGGTGAAAACATTCACGCATGTAACTCTGCTTTAATACTGCTTTGTCATTTCTTATGCATATTGCAGGGCTGTATTGGCGCCCTATGCAGCCCTGCAACATGCATAAGAAACGTTAAAGTGGTGTTAAAGCAGAGCTAAGGTGCATGCATGATTTCACCCATTGTCATTTGAGAGGGGCATGGTTTCCTTGGATATCATCAAACAAGAGGCCAACCCAGCAGTGAAAGAGAACATTAGGGAGTCAGAGGGAGAGTGAAAGAGGAGAACACAGGTGGGCAAATTAGTAGCAGAAAACATCCTGGAGTAAAAACATAGGAAGAAGAGACAATCTGTGAGAGAGATCAGAGCAAGAAATTAAAAGGATCGATGGGATTTCTGATGGGGAAGAATCTTACAACAAACAAAACTGTGAACACATCTGGAGTTCATTAGTGTGTTAAACTCACCCCATTGCACTGTTATGGAATCAATATCACACTTTCTATGACTTACAAATCAGCAAAGAACAAATTTCTTCATCTCTATAAGATGCCATTTGCTCCAAAGGTGTTTTCAGACATGACGCTAATCCCAGTTTAACCACACTTTAACCAACCACACTTGAACATTTCATATACATGTTGCAGGGCTGCATAGGGCACGAATACAGCCCTGCAACATGCATAAGAAATGTTCAAATGTGGTTAAAGTGTGGTTAAACTGGGGTTAGTGTCACGTCTGAAAACACCCCAAATAACTGTTGGTTCAGACCAACCTGGTTGCAGCCTCCCTGAGGATACAGCTCAGCTGCCTTCTACCCAACAGGTCTTAAACCCACCTTGATATCTTCACACAACCAAGTCCAGTCAATTTAGGGTGTTTTCAGACAAGAAACTCTCCACCCAATACCCACCCACCCCCCACCCACTATACATGTGCAGCACTGCAGTGTTGCCCTATGGGTGCCTTGTAACATGTACAGTGGGTGGGTAGTGGGTGGAGAGTGACTCTTTTTATGCGGGCCGTAACATGCGCACCACAGTCCATGTGCACTGGGTGGGAAGAGGGTGTAAACAGGGGCACACCCATCTACACCCACACCCGGGCCCTTTTCACACGAGACGCCCCCACCCATCTCCATGCAGTTTTGCTGAATCAAGATGGGTGGAGGAGCCCATGTGAATGCCATGGGGGATGGGTGGGAGTGCATGCACCCTCATACGCTACACCCACCTCCACCCATCTCCACTCATCACCCACCCATGGAGCAATGAGTTCCAATGCCCAATGCTCCGTGGGTGGAGGTGAGGGGAGATGGGTGCGCGCGCATGGGAACGGTTGCACAACTCCCTCCGCCCACCATGGCCGTACACCCATCTCCCCATCCCCTACTGTCCATTTAAAAAAGCTATACTCACGCATGGAGGCACCACCATTTTCGCTGGTTCCTACGTGTATAGAGATGGGTGTGCATGCGTGTGTGCAGGAGCGTGATCATCAACCCACCCCCGTGACATTTACACGGGTGGCACCCACGCATGAACGGGTGCCGTCCATGTAAAAAGGGCCAGTGTCTTGTCTGAAAACACCCTTATATAACGGCAATGCCTGAGCCCAATCCTGCAAAGTGCTGAATACCTCGCATCATTTTAGTTCAAAGTAAACTAAAAATTCAGTGCTCGCCTCCTTTTATTGTGGAAAGTTACTTCCACCAGCTAGGAAAAGTGACAATAGAGTTCCTTATTTTCAGGGTATTTTAAGCTCCTTCCATGAATAGTTAGTATTCGTTCCTCGTATGGGGTCTTTGCCATACATCGCATCCAGTTGTGCATTCCAATCAAGCCCTAGCAGCTTAGGGGGTATGCTGAGCACTTTGAGATCCAATAGGCTCGAGGGGCCCCTAAGACGGTAAAGTAAAATAAATAATCACAAAATAAAATAAAAACTGGAACAAATGCGTGTAAGAAGAACCTACAAAAGGAACTGGTAGGTAGGCACAAAGTTTCAGCTCAAAGTGTACATTGCCTCTGGGATGTTATTCACTGTAAAAGACAGATCTATCTCAAGACCCATCCCAAACCTTTTTAGATCTAGGCCATGCATCAAAATGGCTGGAAATGAGTGTTTCCTACCTTGCCAGAAAAAAAGGGAGACCTTTGTTCTTACAACACTTCATATCCCTTGTAGCTTTGTGTTCAGGGATATCCATTATGTGATCTTCCAAGCACTAGAGTAGATGGGAATCATTCATCACTGTTGTGGGTATTAGTCAATCTCCCTCCACCATTATGTGAATATTCATTATGGCCTGTTGTTGATTGGCTCTCCATAAGCTTACCTACATGCCAAATCCCAGGCCAGTCTAACCTGGCCCATTCAACACAGCGAGTTATGACAGGTAAAAACAATAAATATATGAATATAGTAAAACTGAGCAGGGACAGGCCACCATACTATGAGATTGTGGATACCTGTTCTGGTGGAAAAGCTTCAAATGTAAAGTTAAATGCTGTGATATCAAGAGCAGATTTTTTTGTCTAATATAATCTACAGCACGTGCTTTGGTTACACCAAGCAACTTGAAACCTATTGGTCTCAATTTGCATTAGGTTAATAGATGTTCACACCTACTTTGTGGATCAACCAATTAAAAAAGCATGTGATTTTTTCCATAGAAACATCTCTACCAATTGCTCAAATTTGCTGAAATAGCCAATTAGATCCTGGCACACTCAAAAACTACATAGCAACAGTAATGACAGCATGGCAACAGCAGCTGCTGCACAAAGGAAAAATTAGAAAATTGCTCTACAGAAAAAAAGTATATTCCGTGAATTCATTTTGTTTGCCTTTTTTCGTGAATTCTTACAGAAAAAAGATGGAGATATATATTGCACATATGCCAGATTCGTATTATAAGTAGGAGAGCCTCCTTACTGTGCAGCAAGAGAATTTAATTTAAAGAAAAAATATATATTTTTACACAAGCAGAGATTTTTTTAAATCAGAACTGTCATCTGTGTATTACATTGCACCAAAAAGAATGGGAATTTCATCTTACTTTGCTATAAATGGTGTTTCGCTATATCAGAGTTTACTATAAGCAGTTTCAACCCTGCGGAAAATTCAGAATGGCTGAATGAGAAGACAATAACTCACAAGTGGTTTGTCCCAGACAGAAATGGTGCAGCAATCATATAATCTCTCTCAATATACAACATGACCATTGATATGGTATCTGATCTAGTTACCCGAGTTTACGCTTGGAAGTATACGAATGGAGCTTTTGTTGTTATTTTGTTTTATAGAAGCACAAGTGGTCAGCCCAAACAAACTTTGGTAAATCTAAACTGGAATTGTTCAAATACTGCCATTTGTGCAATACAACTCCCATTTACTTGAACAGGAGCCTGCGGCATTACTTGACATTTCTGGCATTTGAGAAATAATTTGTTTCGGAGACTGGTAATGCTGTGCTTCAGTTACTCTACCCCAGTCATGCGATAACACTGAGGAAGCAAATGATTGCCATTGTTTTCTTTGGCAAATATTTATCAGATGTATTATTTGCATTTAAGAACAGACATAGGCTGTTTTAAAACAAGACACAATCACACAGGTCCACCCATCCCACACACATCCAAATGCCCATCTGAAGATGACATGGGGGGTGCACACTCCCATGGCCCATGTACCACCCACCCATGGCCACTCATGAAGCATCAGAGAAAAATCCGGACTGCTCCATGCAGGGGAAGGCGAACATGTGCATGGGTAGGGAGCACACGCATCCCTAGCCTGTTTGAATCCTGCCCCATTCACCAACACACACACACCCCCAGGGGTTGGCAGTCCATGGCTATCCCATTCAGCGCACACGGACCCTCTCTCCACCCACGCTAGTTTTAAAACAGCCATTGGCAAAGGTAATGTGTGAGCTGGGAAAATACCATGAAGGCAGAAGAGCTTTAGGGAGAAAACCTTTAATTATGTTCACACATTGCCTGTGTCATGCGTCTAAATAACATTTCTTTTGCTTTGACTCATTTGCAGATTTGTACTATGTTCTCTTGGGACACTAAAATAACTCATTTGTGCCACTACAGTTATGATCTGATAGTTTTTCTAGTCAAAAATCCTGATGTTCCATAGCTATAATTACAAACAGCATTAATCTATTCCATGGTTAGACACAAGTGGAGTATTTTTAACATGGTATCAATATGTGTCAACATAAGTTAACCTCACAGCCTATGGTTATGAAATTAATAATCATTTTGAGGCTATCTAAGCATGGAGTTCTGACCTTAAACTAACTCTGAATTTACTGGTTTTCATAATTTCCAGTCAGACTTCTAACACTTGCCTGTTTTCTGTGAATAAACATATACATTTTTCTTCTTTTAATTCTGTAACCTCTTCAGAGCAGTTAAAAATTATGTTAAAAACTCATTAACTTTGACGAGATATTGATGATGCCAGCGGTTAATTATGAGCCAGCTGGTGTTATGGCAAGAATTAAAAAGTTAGACATTGGAATTTTCATTAAAAAGAAAAACCACAGCCCTGACACTCAGCAATAGCAGCTATGTCCAGAGTGCTGCAAGGACATGCGCAAACATTTAACATGCCCTAAACCACCCCATTGAATCAGCATGAATAGTCAGGTGTGTGCATAATCCTTTGCAGGATCTATGACTATGTCATTAACAAACTGAAGATTCTCATGGTTAGGGAAATGGTTTTAAAAAGTCTGACCTGAGCTCAGAGGAGGGAGACTACTAGGGAGGGAAGGTCAGGGAGCTTAGTCCTAGGTAGAACATGAGGGGGTAATTTATTTATTAAATTTATTTATTAAATTTATACCCCGCCCCTCCTGAATACAACTCGGGGTGGCTTCCAACAATAAAGACAGTATAAAACAGTTTAAAACATATAAAAATACAATATCAAATATTAAAATATTAAGAGCAGGGCCCAGGATACAAAAATCAATAGGGAAGGGAAGACAAAACCCACTAAACCCCTTCCCCCCTCCCCAAAGGCCTAGGCGAACAGCGGAATACTTTCATCGGAATACCAAGAGACTTGGGGTCAGGCGAGCTTCCTCCAGTAGGGAGTTCCAAAGATGTGGCCCGGCCACTGAGAATGCCCTCTCCATTGTGGCCCCGCACTTAACACGGGGGAACCTCCAAGAAGGCACCCCCGGCAGACCTAAGGGTCCGCTCTGGGGCGCGGAGGGCGAGGCGGTCCCTGAGGTATGAGGTAAGGTAGGCTTCCTTGGAGATAACTGGTTGGAGAAGGCCAAGACCACTGTGAAGTTGTCTGGATGAAGGTTTCTGCAAAACCTTAACAGAAATGTGTCGACAGAGGCCTGTGAAGAAGCCGAGTGGACTTATGGGGTGGAGTGAGTGGGAGAGAAAGGTGATGCTGCACCCTGGAAAATAAAGCCCCAATTAAGAGACCTGAAGAATTGCGTGGTTTGTGGCACCAAGGAATTGTGATTGGTCAATTCCCATCAGGTTTATAGCAGGCATGGCTGGAAGGAAGATCAATATCAGTTACAAACACTCTCTTCTAACGTTAGATAGCACTTCTCCTGATCTGGGGCAGCACTGCAGTAGCTGAGTCCCTAATGGCTAACTAGCTATCATCATTTCTTAAATTCTCAACAAAGGGTAATTTCAGATGGTACGAAAACACCTTTCACCCTGTGGATTCCCTGTGGTGGTGGCGTTTCCATGAACATCTGTTTGACCCCCGCCAGATGTTCACCACAGTGTCAAAGCCAGCCGGAGGTCGAGAACCATGGTTAGATTGGCCACAATCCGGGATGGGCCAAAAGTAACATGTGTTACCTTGGCCCATCCTGGATTGTGGCCCTGACAGCGATATAGGATCAGGCGCAGCGGCCTAATTGGCCTCTGTGCCCGCCCGTCTCCTCGAGGGCGGCCGGCCGAGGTAGCATGGGGGGAACGGGGCTGTGCGGCCGCACGTTGCGCCATGCAGCCCCACCCCCGCCGAGATTCCCCAGCGTGATGGAGCCGGCATGTCTAAAGGACGGCCGGCTTCATCACAGACAGGGATCTGAAAGATATCCCGGTCCAGGATTCAGCGTGTCGGGCCAAATGGCCCGTAACGTCTGAAAATACCCAAAGAGACATTGCTGTCTTTCCCCTTCCATTTCATTGTGAGAACAGTTACTTTCCTACTTCTCATGATTTTGTACATAAGCTGCCATTTTATTTCTGTTGCATTCTACTAAATACACTGTCACTTCTCTTAGTGTTTAAGATAAAAATCTGAAAAGAGCTAGAAAAATCCAAGTAACATGCAAAATCACTAGGCTTTAGAAACGTTTCTGGTGTTTATCTCCACACTGGGAACCAATGTCTTTCTTTTAAAACATCTGTAAGGCAATCAGGTCTCATTAAAACTCACCGAAGGCAATGGACTTCAGTGGTCTTCAGGCCATGCTCACCTGTTCTATCTCAAGTCACTGTTAAGCAAGAGAGGCTGGGTAGTAAATAATAATAATAAAATAATAATAATAAAAAATATACCTTTTAATGCCCCTTTTCCCATTTGCTGTTCATTTAACCTTTAGAGGCCTACGCTGGGTTTTGCCTCTGTTTGAAAGGCAAAATGTAACTGTGCTACCTGGGGAGAAACACAAGGAAGAACAAATGCCACAGAGAAGCATCTTCCAGACTTGCTGTCCACCTGCTTGATAAAAGCAGTCATAGTGCTAAAAATACCCAGGGTCAGCTCTCTTCTCCTCCTCTTCTTCAAAAAAAGGGCCAAGCTCAACAGCGGTGCTGAGTAATCAAGAACTGATGAGCAGAGAGAAGAGGGCAACACCTGTGTCCTTCTAATTCTGGCCCAGACAATGCTCAGAAGGGGTGGAGAATGTGATAATGACTCATAGTCAGAAGGGAAAAGGAGAGTGATGCTGCGGCTGAGGCGATGACGCTGGGATGGGGGAAGATTAGCTTGCGAGTGAGAACCTTGGACAACTCTCTGCCTCCCCCTCTCACAGAACCAGGGGGTGACACATTCCACAAAGTCTGGCTGCTTTAATCCAAGCTATTTTATCAAATCAAATCAGATAACACCTGTGTGCCAGATACGTGAAGATGGATGTAATCTGCTCTTGATCTATTTGCAGAATGTGCTAGCTGTCAGTTTCTTGATGTATGGTGGGTTGGTGGGAAAGAGAAAAAAACGACTGGCTGATTCCATAACACAGACTTCACACGCTTTCCTTAACTACCTCATGCTGTTCTTTCCCTTCATTCAGTGGCAGTTTTGAGCCCCTCCCCCCCCAATTATTTTGGATAATTACACTAGATATTGAACACTTAATCCTCACCTTCTTGTAACCTGACAGGCTGTATTATCCGTTTACCTACCGAATATATTTTTGTGGCCCCCACAGAGCCTCACAAGTTAAGTAGTTTCAATAGCTGACCGTATCTAATACACCAACAGATAGTGACAAGGAACACTTCCCTGAAAGGGAGGATTTTTGCGTTTCCATCTAAGCACGGTAATACATTCCAACATTGTCAGAGCAGTAGTCTCTGTCAATCAGCCTGAATTCTCTTTAAGCCTCAGACACATAAGTCACATTGAGAGGGTTATGCATTTCACAAGTGGATTTATATATAAATACTTTCTCTGGCTTTGGTTCAACACAACAAAAGAAGTCAAACATTAGTCTGCATTTGTATTTCTTCACTGAAGTGTTGTGACATAAACTGCATACAAGCCTAGCCACACAGTTTGGAACAAACTGCTACTTACACCTCTATTGTTCCCAAAACGCCAAAGTTTTAAATTTCTTGGAAACTTAGAGGCCTCCTTTCCAAAAGTTTAACTGGAAGAGTTTGTTCTCTAAAAAGCAACACTAGTCTGTGCCAAGTCCCTCTACCTTTCTTCACAAGCACTTTCTTTACTATCTTGCAGTCTCAGAAAAGCCTAGCCTCATCTAACAAACTAAAAGCTAGAATGACAGTAGGAGTTTGATTTGTCATAATAATGAAATATATGCTGGATAGCATGGTCACTCTCCATTCCTTCTGAAGGGAAATAGTTTTGTTTATTTTTTACACAGGCAAAGATATCATAATACTTAGCCCAATTGTTCCCAAGCTTCTGCCTGTTTGACCCCATTTTGACACTTAAATAAATATAATCCCATGGCCCCAAGCAGCAACAAAGGCCATTTTTAGACAGGACACATCCACACAGATGCACCCATGCCCCACGCATCCAGACACCCTTCTGAAGGCGGCACGGGGGGGACATGCGTTCCCGTGACCCACGCACCACCCACTCATGCCCATGCACAAAGCATCGGGGGGAAATCCGGGGATGCTCCGTAAAGGGGCAGACCAAACTATGCGTGGGTAGGGGCGCACACCCATGCCTGGTCCCTTTGATTCCCCACCCCTACTCACCGGACGTCTATGGGCACTCCACGTAGTGCACACGGCTGTGCCCATTTAAAAACGGCCAAAGACATGCAAGTTTATTGGATATCAATTGGGATTATAGCTCCCATTTGCAGCTGCCATGGCCTCAGCTGGATCAGACTTACGACCCAGAGTTTGTGTTCCTTAACCCTTCCAATAGCATTTTTCTGTATGGTATGTGATGATTTCCAGGGTCAAATTCTGATTTCTTTTTCACTGATACAGTTCTAGAATGGCTTTGTGGAGGGAATTATTTTGAATTTACACTGAAGAGCGAGTTGTCTCCTACCCTCAGCTTTATAATAGACGAAGCCTTAAATATTCAGCTGAGCCTAATAGAGGGTGATTGGTGATTCTGCAGCTATTTTATGCCATGACTAACTCCAGACCAATCTATGGACTGCTCTAAACTATGTCAGTTGTCCTGAAGGGCTGGAAGCTTGAAGGAAGTGAAGACTGAGCCACATGGAGTGGATCACATCACTCCATATATGATCTGGTTTTGTACACTTCTTTGGAAGCATTCAGGGCTGGCCACTGTCAAGACTGGATGTTTACCAAAGAGGACCATCAGTCCGACCCAGGATGCTAGTTCTTAAAGTATACCAGTTGCAAATCATCAGCATGTAGCACCATTCTAGTCACACCATTCCCTGCTATACGGCTTTAATTTGAGTAGAACCAGGATTAGCACAGATTAAACCATGGTTCAAGGAGGCAAATTTTGGAGGGGAGGCAGGAAAGATTTTGCCCCAGGTCTCTGTAATGAGAATTTAATAGTGGAATGTTTCAGTACAGCAGAAAATATTAATGCCAGTAACTGTACTTACATCCAGCTACAAGAGCACAATGCTCTTGTGCATTGTCTTTAAGGACTATGTTCCATTTTGCAAACATGTTGCTTTTATTGAATTATGCACTCTATGAATTATTGAATTATGAAGTATATTCATTGGCTTAAACCATCTTTCAGTGGTCCTTATGAAAATGTGCTGGTTTCATTAGACATCCAATACTGTAGTTTAGTTCAATGAGTTTAATTAGAAAAAAGGGGGGTGGGGGAATGTAAGATGTATATGAGCCTGAATTGAAATGTGCTGGTTTTGGAAAACAAAACATGGGTTTAAATAAAAAACTACTGAGGTTAGTGAAAATCTTCTGCCTTGAAAGAAAATCTGTTCATTTCCATAAAAATATAGTGGCTTGAGTATGCATGGATTGGTTCCACTGGGGAATGTATTGGATTCAATAAAACTGCATTAGTTTCAAAGCATATTTATCCATGCAGTAAAAATGTATAGGTTAGAAGAATTAAAGAGGCATGATGATAACTGGCCTGAAGTCTGTGATCTGAAATATAATTCCTATTAAAATTGATTAAATTGACTTAATAATGATACATTCAAAATTCCCAACTAAAACCCACATGACTACATCAGTGCAGGCATAGCTCTAATGTTCATTATCCTTATGGAAACAGATGTGGGGAATGGGCATGGATCAGAAGGCTGGAACTGTTTGAGGAGAGCATGCCCATTTTCCCAGGGGCAAAGAGGGGGAGGTGAGGGAGAAACTTCTCCAGTGAATGGACAGGGGCTGAAACAAGCAGCTAAACATCTGCTTGCAAGAAATGTTGCCATATTGGGAGCCAGGAACAATCTCCAAACGGTTCCCAATACCAATGCAATTTTTTAATTCTCACAAAATACTGTGAGATACAATGTAGGGGACTGCGCCAAGGACCCATGACTTTTTTCGTTTTTGTTATTACAAACTGTCATTTTCGTTATCGTTATTAATGAAATTTCATTTTTTGTTATCGGTGTTGTTTTTGATATCGGTATCGATTTTGCAGAACAACAAAGATTCTGGTTTTGGTATTGTTTCTGTTGTGGGCTGCCACCAGTGGTATTTTATTATTTTATTTATTTATTTTATAAATTTGTACCCTGCCCCTCCTGCAAGCAGCCCGGGGCGGCTTCCAACAATAAAATATCATACATAAAAGCAATTTAAAACAATCAATAACCATAGCCAACTCCTCCCTCGACCCTCTCCAGTCCGGCTTCCGCCCCCTCCACTCTACTGAAACTGCCCTGGCCAAGATCACCAATGATCTACTTGTCGCTAAATCGAAGCGCCACTACTC